>CALNHX010000107.1:0-516395 GCA_940337035.1 Agriotes lineatus | reverse complement strand
AATAGGAGTGCTGTGTATAGTATGCAGAAATGTAAACAAACGTTGAAAATAGCAAAACAAACGTAAACAAACGATTCCCACCAAGAAGTTGTCAATTTCTAATTTTGGGTTTGGCTGCCGTGAAGTTGGCCCGACCCAAATAGGAGTGCTGTGTATAGTATGCAGAGATGTAAACAAACGTTGAAAATAGCTAAACAAACGTAAACAAACGATTCCTACCATGAAATTGACAATTTATCATTTTGGGCTTGGCTGCCGTGAAGTTGGCCCGACCCAAATGGGGGTGCTGTTCATAATATACATAGGTGTAAACAAACGCTGAAAATAGCTAAACAACCGTAAACAAACGATTCCCACCAAGAAGTTGTCAATTTCTAATTTTGGGTTTGGCTGCCGTGAAGTTGGCCCGACCCAAATAGGAGTGCTGTGTATAGTATGCAGAGATATAAACAAACGTTGAAAATAGCTAAACAAACGTAAACAAACGATTCCCACCAAGAAATAGTCAATTTATCATTTTGGGCTTGGCTGCCGTGAAGTTGGCCCGACCCAAATAGGAGTGCTGTGTATAGTATGCAGAGATGTAAACAAACGTTGAAAATAGCTAAACAAACGTAAACAAACGATTCCCACCAAGAAATAGTCAATTTATCATTTTGGGCTTGGCTGCCGTGAAGTTGGCCCGACCCAAATAGGAGTGCTGTGTATAATATTCAGAGATGTAAACAAACGTTGAAAATGGCTAAACAAACGTAAACAAACGATTCCCACCAAGAAATTGTCAATTTATCATTTTGGGCTTGGCTGCCGTGAAGTTGGCCCGACCCAAATGGGGGTGCTGTTTATAATATACAGAGGTGTAAACAAACGCTGAAAATAGCTAAACAAACGTAAACAAACGATAAACAAACGATTCCCACCAAGAAGTTGTCAATTTCTAATTTTGGGTTTGGCTGCCGTGAAGTTGGCCCGACCCAAATAGGAGTGCTGTGTATAGTATGCAGAGATGTAAACAAACGTTGAAAATAGCTAAACAAATGTAAACAAACGATTCCCACCAAGAAATTGTCAATTTATTATTTTGGGCTTGGCTGCCGTGAAGTTGGCCCAACCCAAATGGGAGTGCTGTTTATAATATACAGAGGTGTAAACAAACGCTGAAAATAGCTAAACAAACGTAAACAAACGATAAACAAACGATTCCCACCAAGGAGTTGTCAATTTCTAATTTTGGGTTTGGCTGCCGTAAAGTTGGCCCGACCCAAATAGGAGTGCTGTGTATAGTATGCAGAGATGTAAACAAACGTTGAAAATAGCTAAACAAACGTAAACAAATGATTCCCACCAAGAAATTGTCAATTTATCATTTTGGGCTTGGCTGCCGTAAAGTTAACCCGACCCAAATGGAGGTGCTGTTTATAATATACAGAGGTGTAATCAAACGCTGAAAATAGCTAAACAAACGTAAACAAACGATAAACAAACGATTCCCACCAAGAAGTTGTCAATTTCTAATTTTGGGTTTGGCTGCCGTGAAGTTGGCCCGACCCAAATAGGAGTGCTGTGTATAGTATGCAGAGATGTAAACAACCGTTGAAAATAGCTAAACAAAAGTAAACAAACAATTCCCACCAAGAAATAGTCAATTTATCATTTTGGGCTTGGCTGCCGTGAAGTTGGCCCGACCCAAATAGGAGTGCTGTGTATAGTATGCAGAAATGTAAACAAACGTTGAAAATAGCTAAACAAACGTAAACAAACGATTCCCACCAAGAAATTGTCAATTTATCATTTTGGGCTTGGCTGCCGTGAAGTTGGCCCGACCCAAATAGGAGTGCTGTGTATAGTATGCAGAAATGTAAACAAACGTTGAAAATAGCAAAACAAACGTAAACAAACGATTCCCACCAAGAAGTTGTCAATTTCTAATTTTGGGTTTGGCTGCCGTGAAGTTGGCCCGACCCAAATAGGAGTGCTGTGTATAGTATGCAGAGATGTAAACAAACGTTGAAAATAGCTAAAGAAACGTAAATAAAGGATTCCCACCAAGAAATTTTCAATTTATCATTTTGGGCTTGGCTGCCGTGAAGTTGGCCCGACCCAAATGGTAGTGCTGTTTATAATATACAGAGGTGTAAACAAACGCTAAAAATAACTAAACAAACGTAAACAAACGATAAACAAACGATTCCCACCAAGAAGTTGTCAATTTCTAATTTTGGGTTTGGCTGCCGTGAAGTTGGCCCGACCCAAATAGGAGTGCTGTGTATAGTATGCAGAGATGTAAACAAACGTTGAAAATAGCTAAACAAACGTAAACAAACAATTCTCACCAAGAAATAGTCAATTTATCATTTTGGGCTTGGCTGCCGTGAAGTTGGCCCGACCCAAATAGGAGTGCTGTGTATAGTATGCAGAGATGTAAACAAACGTTGAAAATAGCTAAACAAACGTAAACAAACGATTCCCACCAAGAAATCGTCAATTTATCATTTTGGGCTTGGCTGCCGTGAAGTTGGCACGACCCAAATGGGGGTGCTGTTTATAATATACAGAGGTGTAAACAAACGCTGAAAATAGCTAAACAAACGTAAACAAACGATAAACAAACGATTCCCATCAAGAAGTTGTCAATTTCTAATTTTGGGTTTTGCTGCCGTGAAGTTGGCCCGACCCAAATAGGAGTGCTGTGTATAGTATGCAGAGATGTAAACAAACGTTGAAAATAGCTAAACAAACGTAAACCAACGATTCCCACCAAGAAATTGACAATTTATCATTTTGAGCTTGGCTGCCGTGAAGTTGGCCCGACCCAAATGGGGGTGCTGTTTATAATATACAGAGGTGTAAACAAACGCTGAAAATAGCTAAACAAACGTAAACAAACGATAAACAAACGATTCCCACCAAGAAGTTGTCAATTTATCATTTTGGGCTTGGCTGCCGTGAAGTTGGCCCGACCCAAATGGGGGTGCTGTTTATAATATACAGAGGTGTAAACAAACGCTGAAAATAGCTAAACAAACGTAAACAAACGTAAACAAACGATTCCCACCAAGAAGTTGTCAATTTCTAATTTTGGGTTTGGCTGCCGTGAAGTTGGCCCGACCCAAATGGGGGTGCTGTGTATAGTATGCAGAGTTGTAAACAAACGTTGAAAATAGCTAAACAAACGTAAACAAACGATTCCCACCAAGAAATTGTCAATTTATCATTTTGGGCTTGGCTGCCGTGAAGTTGGCCCGACCCAAATGGGGGTGCTGTTTATAATATACAGAGGTGTAAACAAACGCTGACAATAGCTAAACAAACGTAAACAAACGATAAACAAACGATTCCCACCAAGAAGTTGTCAATTTCTAATTTTGGGTTTGGCTGCCGTGAAGTTGGCCCGACCCAAATAGGAGTGCTGTGTATAGTATGCAGAGATGTAAACAATCGTTGAAAATAGCTAAACAAACGTAAACAAACGATTCCCACCAAGAAATTGACAATTTATCATTTTGGGCTTGGCTGCCGTGAAGTTGGCCCGACCCAAATGGGGGTGCTGTTCATAATATACATAGGTGTAAACAAACGCTGAAAATAGCTAAACAACCGTAAACAAACGATTCCCACCAAGAAGTTGTCACTTTCTAATTTTGGGTTTGGCTGCCGTGAAGTTGGCCCGACCCAAATAGGAGTGCTGTGTATAGTATGCAGAGATATAAACAAACGTTGAAAATAGCTAAACAAACGTAAACAAACGATTCCCACCAAGAAATAGTCAATTTATCATTTTGGGCTTGGCTGCCGTGAAGTTGGCCCGACCCAAATAGGAGTGCTGTGTATAGTATGCAGAGATGTAAACAAACGTTGAAAATAGCTAAACAAACGTAAACAAACGATTCCCACCAAGAAATAGTCAATTTATCATTTTGGGCTTGGCTGCCGTGAAGTTGGCCCGACCCAAATAGGAGTGCTGTGTATAGTATGCAGAGATGTAAACAAACGTTGAAAATGGCTAAACAAACGTAAACAAACGATTCCCACCAAGAAATTGTCAATTTATCATTTTGGGCTTGGCTGCCGTGAAGTTGGCCCGACCCAAATGGGGGTGCTGTTTATAATATACAGAGGTGTAAACAAACTCTGAAAATAACTAAACAAACGTAAACAAACGATTCCCACCAAGAAGTTGTCAATTTCTAATTTTGGGTTTGGCTGCCGTGAAGTTGGCCCGACCCAAATAGGGGTGCTGTGTATAGTATGCAGAGATGTAAACAAACGTTGAAAATAGCTAAACAAACCTAACAAACGATTCCCACCAAGAAATTGTCAATTTATCATTTTGGGCTTGGCTGCCGTGAAGTTGGCCCGACCCAAATGGGGGTGCTGTTTATAATATACAGAGGTGTAAACAAACGCTGAAAATAGCTAAACAAACGTAAACAAACGATAAACAAACGATTCCCACCAAGAAGTTGTCAATTTCTAATTTTGGGTTTGGCTGCCGTGAAGTTGGCCCGACCCAAATAGGAGTGCTGTGTATAGTATGCAGAGATGTAAACAAACGTTGAAAATAGCTAAACAAACGATTCCCACCAAGAAATTGACAATTTATCATTTTGGGCTTGGCTGCCGTGAAGTTGGCCCGACCCAAATGGGGGTGCTGTTTATAATATACAGAGGTGTAAACAAACGCTGAAAATAGCTAAACAAACGTAAACAAACGATTCCCACCAAGAAGTTGTCAATTTCTAATTTTGGGTTTGGCTGCCGTGAAGTTGGCCCGACCCAAATAGGAGTGCTGTGTATAGTATGCAGAGATGTAAACAAACGTTGAAAATAGCTAAACAAACGTAAACAAACGATTCCCACCAAGAAATTGTCAATTTATCATTTTGGGCTTGGCTGCCGTGAAGTTGGCCCAACCCAAATGGGGGTGCTGTTTATAATATACAAAGGTGTAAACAAACGCTGAAAATAGCTAAACAAATGTAAACAAACGATAAACAAACGATTCCCACCAAGAAGTTGTCAATTTCTAATTTTGGGTTTGGCTGCCGTGAAGTTGGCCCGACCCAAATAGGAGTGCTGTGTATAGTATGCAGAGATGTAAACAAACGTTGAAATTAGCTAAACAAACGTAAACAAACAATTCCCACCAAGAAATAGTCAATTTATCATTTTGGGCTTGGCTGCCGTGAAGTTGTCCCGACCCAAATAGGAGTGCTGTGTATAGTATGCAGAGATGTAAACAAACTTTGAAAATAGCTAAACAAACGTAAACAAACGATTCCCACCAAGAAATTTTCAATTTATCATTTTGGGCTTGGCTGCCGTGAAGTTGGCCCGACCCAAATGGGGGTGCTGTTTATAATATACAGAGGTGTAAACAAACGCTGAAAATAGCTAAACAAACGTAAACAAACGATAAACAAACGATTCCCACCAAGAAGTTGTCAATTTCTAATTTTGGGTTTGGCTGCCGTGAAGTTGGCCCGACCCAAATAGGAGTGCTGTGTATAGTATGCAGAGATGTAAACAAACGTTGAAAATAGCTAAACAAATGTAAACAAACGATTCCCACCAAGAAATTGTCAATTTATCATTTTGGGCTTGGCTGCCGTGAAGTTGGCCCGACCCAAATGGGAGTGCTGTTTATAATATACAGAGGTGTAAACAAACGCTGAAAATAGCTAAACAAACGTAAACAAACGATAAACAAACGATTCCCACCAAGAAGTTGTCAATTTCTAATTTTGGGTTTGGCTGCCGTGAAGTTGGCCCGACCCAAATAGGAGTGTTGTGTATAGTACGCAAAGATGTAAACAAACGTTGAAAATAGCTAAACAAACGTAAACAAATGATTCCCACCAGGAAATTGTCAATTTATCATTTTGGGCTTGGCTGCCGTGAAGTTAACCCGACCCAAATGGGGGTGCTGTTTATAATATACAGAGGTGTAAACAAACGCTGAAAATAGCTAAACAAACGTAAACAAACGATAAACAAACGATTCCCACCAAGAAGTTGTCAATTTCTAATTTTGGGTTTGGCTGCCGTGAAGTTGGCCCGACCCAAATAGGAGTGCTGTGTATAGTATGCAGAGATGTAAACAACCGTTGAAAATAGCTAAACAAAAGTAAACAAACAATTCCCACCAAGAAATAGTCAATTTATTATTTTGGGCTTGGCTGCCGTGAAGTTGGCCCGACCCAAATAGGAGTGCTGTGTATAGTATGCAGAAATGTAAACAAACGTTGAAAATAGCTAAACAAACGATTCCCACCAAGAAATTGTCAATTTATCATTTTGGGCTTGGCTGCCGTGAAGTTGGCCCGACCCAAATAGGAGTGCTGTGTATAGTATGCAGAGATGTAAACAAACGTTGAAAATAGCTAAACAAACGTAAACAAACGATTCCCACCAAGAAATTGTCAATTTATCATTTTGGGCTTGGCTGCCGTGAAGTTGGCCCGACCCAAATGGGGGTGCTGTTTATAATATACAGAAGTGTAAACAAACGCTGAAAATAGCTAAACAAACGTAAACAAACGATTCCCACCAAGAAGTTGTCAATTTCTAATTTTGGGTTTGGCTGCCGTGAAGTTGGCCCGACCTAAATAGGAGTGCTGTGTATAGTATGCAGAGATGTAAACAAACGTTGAAAATAGCTAAACAAACGTAAACAAACGATTCCCACCAAGAAATTGACAATTTATCATTTTGGGCTTGGCTGCCGTGAAGTTGGCCCGACCCAAATGGGGGTGCTGTTTATAATATACAGAGGTGTAAACAAACGCTGAAAATAGCTAAACAAACGTAAACAAACGATAAACAAACGATTCCCACCAAGAAGTTGTCAATTTCTAATTTTGGGTTTGGCTGCCGTGAAGTCGGCCTGACCCAAATAGGAGTGCTGTGTATAGTATGCAGAGATGTAAACAAACGTTTAAAATAGCTAAACAAACGTAAACAAACGATTCCCACCAAGAAATAGTCAATTTTTCATTTTGGGCTTGGCTGCCGTGAAGTTGGCCCGACCCAAATGGGGGTGCTGTTTATAATATACAGAGGTGTAAACAAACCCTGAAAATAGCTAACCAAACGTAAACAAACTATAAACAAACGATTCCCACCATGAAGTTGTCAATTTCTAATTTTGGGTTTGGCTGCCGTGAAGTTGGCCCGACCCAAATAGGAGTGCTGTGTATAGTATGCAGAGATGTAAACAAACGTTTAAAATAGCTAAACAAACGTAAACAAACAATTCCCACCAAGAAATAGTCAATTTTTCATTTTGGGCTTGGCTGCCGTGAAGTTGGCCCGACCCAAATGGGGGTGCTGTTTATAATATACAGAGGTGTAAACAAACGCTGAAAATAGCTAAACAAACGTAAACAAACGATAAACAAACGATTCCCACCAAGAAATAGTCAATTTATCATTTTGGGCTTGGCTGCCGTGAAGTTGGCCCGACCCAAATAGGAGTGCTCTGTATAGTATGCAGAGATGTAAACAAACGTTGAAATAGGCTAAACAAACGTAAACAAACGATTCCCACCAAGAAATTGTCAATTTATCATTTTGGGCTTGGCTGCCGTGAAGTTGGCCCGACCCAAATGGGGGTGCTGTTTATAATATACAGAGGTGTAAACAAACGCTGAAAATTGCTAAACAAACGTAAACAAACGATAAACAAACGATTCCCACCAAGAAGTTGTCAATTTCTAATTTTGGGTTTGGCTGCCGTGAAGTTGGCCCGACCCAAATAGGAGTGCTGTGTATTGTATGCAGAGATGTAAATAAACGTTGAAAATAGCTAAACAAACGTAAACAAACGATTCCCAGCAATAAATTGTCAATTTATCATTTTGGGCTTGGCTGCCGTGAAGTTGGCCCGACCCAAATAGGAGTGCTGTGTATAGAATGCAGAGATGTAAACAAACGTTGAAAATAGCTAAACAAACGTAAACAAACGATTCCCACCAAGAAATTGTCAATTTATCATTTTGGGCTTGGCTGCCGTGAAGTTGGCCCGACCCAAATGGGGGTGCTGTTTATAATATACAGAGGTGTAAACAAACGCTGAAAATAGCTAAACAAACGTAAACAAACGATAAACAAACGATTCCCACCAAGAAGTTGTCAATTTCTAATTTTGGGTTTGGCTGCCGTGAAGTTGGCCCGACCTAAATAGGAGTGCTGTGTATAGTATGCAGAGATGTAAACAAACGTTGAAAATAGCTAAACAAACGTAAACAAACGATTCCCACCAAGAAATTGACAATTTATCATTTTGGGCTTGGCTACCGTGAAGTTTGCCCGACCCAAATGGGGGTGCTGTTTATAATATACATAGGTGTAAACAAACGCTGAAAATAGCTAAACAAACGTAAACAAACGATTCCCACCAAGAAGTTGTCAATTTCTAATTTTGGGTTTGGCTGCCGTGAAGTTGGCCCGACCCAAATAGGAGTGCTGTGTATAGTATGCAGAGATGTAAACAAACGTTGAAAATAGCTAAACAAACGTATACAAACGATAAACAAACGATTCCCACCAAGAAGTTGTCAATTTCTAATTTTGGGTTTGGCTGCCGTGAAGTTGGCCCGACCCAAATAGGAGTGCTGTGTATAGTAGGCAGAGATGTAAGCAAAAGTTTGAAAAAAGCTACACAAACGTAAACAAACAATTTCCACCAAGAAATAGTCAATTTAACATTTTGGGCTTGGCTGCCGTGAAGTTGGCCCGACCCAAATAGGAGTGCTGTGTATAGTATGCAGAGATGTAAACAAAAGTTTGAAAATAGCTACACAAACGTAAACAAACAATTTCCACCAAGAAATAGTCAATTTATCATTTTGGGCTTGGCTGCCGTGAAGTTGGCCCGATCCAAATGGGGGTGCTGTTTATAATATACAGAGGTGTAAACAAACGCTGAAAATAGCTAAACAAACGTAAACAAACGATAAACAAACGATTCCCACCAAGAAGTTGTCAATTTCTAATTTTGGGTTTGGCTGCCGTGAAGTTGGCCCAACCCAAATAGGAGTGCTGTGTATAGTATGCAGAGATGTAAACAAACGTTGAAAATAGCTAAACAAACGTAAACAAACGATTCCCACCAAGAAATTGTCAATTTATCATTTTGGACTTGGCTGCCGTGAAGTTGGCCCGACTCAAATTGGGGTGCTGTGTATAGTATGCAGAGATGTAAACAAACGTTGAAAATAGCTAAACAAACGTAAACAAACGATTCCCACCAAGAAATAGTCAATTTATCATTTTGGGCTTGGCTGCCGTGAAGTTGGCCCGACCCAAATAGGAGTGCTGTGTATAGTATGCAGAGATGTAAACAAACGTTGAAAATGGGTAAACAAACGTAAACAAACGATTCCCACCAAGAAATTGTCAATTTATCATTTTGGGCTTGGCTGCCGTGAAGTTGGCCCGACCCAAATGGGGGTGCTGTTTATAATATACAGAGGTGTAAACAAACGCTGAAAATAGCTAAACAAACGTAAACAAACGTAAACAAACGATTCCCACCAAGAAGTTGTCAATTTCTAATTTTGGGTTTGACTGCAGTGAAGTTGGCCCGACCCAAATAGGGGTGCTGTGTATAGTATGCAGAGATGTAAACAAACGTTGAAAATAGCTAAACAAACGTAAACAAACTATTCCCACCAAGAAATTGTCAATTTATCATTTTGGGCTTGGCTGCCGTGAAGTTGGCCCGACCCAAATGGGGGTGCTGTTTATAATATACAGAGGTGTAAACAAACGCTGAAAATAGCTAAACAAACGTAAACAAACGATAAACAAACGATTCCCACCAAGAAGTTGTCAATTTCTAATTTTGGGTTTGGCTGCCGTGAAGCTGGCCCGACCCAAATAGGAGTGCTGTGTATAGTATGCAAAGATGTAAACAAACGTTGAAAATAGCTAAACAAACCTAAACAAACGATTCCCACCAAGAAATTGACAATTTATCATTTTGGGCTTGGCTGCCGTGAAGTTGGCCCGACCCAAATGGGGGTGCTGTTTATAATATACAGAGGTGTAAACAAACGCTGAAAATAGCTAAACAAACGTAAACAAACGATTCCCACCAAAAAGTTGTCAATTTCTAATTTTGGGTTTGGCTGCCGTGAAGTTGGCCCGACCCAAATAGGAGTGCTGTGTATAGTATGCAGAGATGTAAACAAACGTTGAAAATAGCTAAACAAACGTAAACAAACAATTCCCACCAAGAAATAGTCAATTTTTCATTTTGGGCGTGGCTGCCGTGAAGTTGGCCCGACCCAAATGGGGGTGCTGTTTATAATATACAGAGGTGTAAACAAACCCTGAAAATAGCTAAACAAACGTAAACAAACTATAAACAAACGATTCCCACCATGAAGTTGTCAATTTCTAATTTTGGGTTTGGCTGCCGTGAAGTTGGCCCGACCCAAATAGGAGTGTTGTGTACAGGATGCAGAGATGTAAACAAACGTTGAAAATAGCTAAACAAACGTAAACAAACAATTCCCACCAAGAAATAGTCAATTTAGTAATTTCGTCTTGGCTGCCGTGAAGTTGGCCCGACCCAAATGAGGGTGCTGTTTATAATATACAGAGGTGTAAACAAACGCTGAAAATAGCTAAACAAACGATAAACAAACGATTCCCACCAAGAAGTTGTCAATTTCTATATTTGGGTTTGGCTGCCGTGAAGTTGGCCCGACCCAAATAGGAGTGCTGTGTATAGTATGCAGAGATGTAAACAAAAGTTGAAAATAGCTAAACAAACGTAAACAAACAATTCCCACCAAGAAATAGTCAATTTATCATTTTGGGCTTGGCTGCCGTGAAGTTGGCCCGACCCAAATGGGGGTGCTGTTTATAATATACAGAGGTGTAAACAAACGCTGAAAATAGCTAAACAAACGTAAACAAACGATAAACAAACGATTCCCACCAAGAAATAGTCAATTTATCATTTTGGGCTTGGCTGCCGTGAAGTTGGCCCGACCCAAATAGGAGTGCTGTGTATAGTATGCAGAGATGTAAACAAACGTTGAAATAGGCTAAACAAACGTAAACAAACGATTCCCACCAAGAAATTGGTAATTTATCATTTTGGGCTTGGCTGCCGTGAAGTTGGCCCGACCCAAATGGGGGTGTTGTTTATAATATACAGAGGTGTAAACAAACGCTGAAAATTGCTAAACAAACGTAAACAAACGATAAACAAACGATTCCCACCAAGAAGTTGTCAATTTCTAATTTTGGGTTTGGCTGCCGTGAAGTTGGCCCGACCCAAATAGGAGTGCTGTGTATAGTATGCAGAGATGTAAATAAACGTTGAAAATAGCTAAACAAACGTAAACAAACGATTCCCAGCAAGAAATTGTCAATTTATCATTTTGGGCTTGGCTGCCGTGAAGTTGGCCCGACCCAAATAGGAGTGCTGTGTATAGAATGCAGAGATGTAAACAAACGTTGAAAATAGCTAAACAAACGTAAACAAACGATTCCCACCAAGAAATTGTCAATTTATCATTTTGGGCTTGGCTGCCGTGAAGTTGGCCCGACCCAAATGGGGGTGCTGTTTATAATATACAGAGGTGTAAACAAACGCTGAAAATAGCTAAACAAACGTAAACAAACGATAAACAAACGATTCCCACCAAGAAGTTGTCAATTTCTAATTTTGGGTTTGGCTGCCGTGAAGTTGGCCCGACCCAAATAGGAGTGCTGTGTATAGTATGCAGAGATGTAAACAAACGTTGAAAATAGCTAAACAAACGTAAACAAACGATTCCCACCAAGAAATTGACAATTTATCATTTTGGGCTTGGCTGCCGTGAAGTTGGCCCGACCCAAATGAGGGTGCTGTTTATAATATACATAGGTGTAAACAAACGCTGAAAATAGCTAAACAAACGTAAACAAACGATTCCCACCAAGAAGTTGTCAATTTCTAATTTTGGGTTTGGCTGCCGTGAAGTTGGCCCGACCCAAATAGGAGTGCTGTGTATAGTATGCAGAGATGTAAACAAACGTTGAAAATAGCTAAACAAACGTAAACAAACGATTCCCACCAAGAAATAGTCAATTTATCATTTTGGGCTTGGCTGCCGTGAAGTTGGCCCGACCCAAATAGGAGTGCTGTGTATAGTATGCAGAGATGTAAACAAACGTTGAAAATGGCTAAACAAACGTAAACAAACGATTCCCACCAAGAAATTGTCAATTTATCATTTTGGGCTTGGCTGCCGTGAAGTTGGCCCGACCCAAATGGGGGTGCTGTTTATAATATACAGAGGTGTAAACAAACGCTGAAAATAGCTAAACAAACGTAAACAAACGTAAACAAACGATTTCCACCAAGAAGTTGTCAATTTCTAATTTTGGGTTTGGCTGCAGTGAAGTTGGCCCGACCCAAATAGGGGTGCTGTGTATAGTATGCAGAGATGTAAACAAACGTTGAAAATAGCTAAACAAACGTAAACAAACTATTCCCACCAAGAAATTGTCATTTTATCATTTTGGGCTTGGCTGCCGTGAAGTTGGCCCGACCCAAATGGGGGTGCTGTTTATAATATACAGAGGTGTAAACAAACGCTGAAAATAGCTAAACAAACGTAAACAAACGATAAACAAACGATTCCCACCAAGAAGTTGTCAATTTCTAATTTTGGGTTTGGCTGCCGTGAAGTTGGCCCGACCCAAATAGGAGTGCTGTGTATAGTATGCAAAGATGTAAACAAACGTTGAAAATAGCTAAACAAACCTAAACAAACGATTCCCACCAAGAAATTGACAATTTATCATTTTGGGCTTGGCTGCCGTGAAGTTGGCCCGACCCAAATGGGGGTGCTGTTTATAATATACAGAGGTGTAAACAAACGCTGAAAATAGCTAAACAAACGTAAACAAACGATTCCCACCAAAAAGTTGTCAATTTCTAATTTTGGGTTTGGCTGCCGTGAAGTTGGCCCGACCCAAATAGGAGTGCTTTGTATAGTATGCAGAGATGTAAACAAACGTTGAAAATAGCTAAACAAACGTAAACAAACGATTCCCACCAAGAAATAGTCAATTTATCATTTTGGGCTTGGCTGCAGTGAAGTTGGCCCGACCCAAATAGGAGTGCAGTGTATAGTATGCAGAGATGTAAACAAACGTTGAAAATAGCTAAACAAACGTAAACAAACGATTCCCACCAAGAAATTGTCAATTTATCATTTTGGGCTTGGCTGCCGTGAAGTTGGCCCGACCCAAATGGGGGTGCTGTTTATAATATACAGAGGTGTAAACAAACGCTGAAAATAGCTAAACAAACGTAAACAAACGTAAACAAACGATTCCCACCAAGAAGTTGTCAATTTCTAATTTTGGGTTTGACTGCAGTGAAGTTGGCCCGACCCAAATAGGGGTGCTGTGTATAGTATGCAGAGATGTAAACAAACGTTGAAAATAGCTAAACAAACGTAAACAAACTATTCCCACCAAGAAATTGTCAATTTATCATTTTGGGCTTGGCTGCCGTGAAGTTGGCCCGACCCAAATGGGGGTGCTGTTTATAATATACAGAGGTGTAAACAAACGCTGAAAATAGCTAAACAAACGTAAACAAACGATAAACAAACGATTCCCACCAAGAAGTTGTCAATTTCTAATTTTGGGTTTGGCTGCCGTGAAGCTGGCCCGACCCAAATAGGAGTGCTGTGTATAGTATGCAAAGATGTAAACAAACGTTGAAAATAGCTAAACAAACCTAAACAAACGATTCCCACCAAGAAATTGACAATTTATCATTTTGGGCTTGGCTGCCGTGAAGTTGGCCCGACCCAAATGGGGGTGCTGTTTATAATATACAGAGGTGTAAACAAACGCTGAAAATAGCTAAACAAACGTAAACAAACGATTCCCACCAAAAAGTTGTCAATTTCTAATTTTGGGTTTGGCTGCCGTGAAGTTGGCCCGACCCAAATAGGAGTGCTGTGTATAGTATGCAGAGATGTAAACAAACGTTGAAAATAGCTAAACAAACGTAAACAAACAATTCCCACCAAGAAATAGTCAATTTTTCATTTTGGGCGTGGCTGCCGTGAAGTTGGCCCGACCCAAATGGGGGTGCTGTTTATAATATACAGAGGTGTAAACAAACCCTGAAAATAGCTAAACAAACGTAAACAAACTATAAACAAACGATTCCCACCATGAAGTTGTCAATTTCTAATTTTGGGTTTGGCTGCCGTGAAGTTGGCCCGACCCAAATAGGAGTGTTGTGTACAGGATGCAGAGATGTAAACAAACGTTGAAAATAGCTAAACAAACGTAAACAAACAATTCCCACCAAGAAATAGTCAATTTAGTAATTTCGTCTTGGCTGCCGTGAAGTTGGCCCGACCCAAATGAGGGTGCTGTTTATAATATACAGAGGTGTAAACAAACGCTGAAAATAGCTAAACAAACGATAAACAAACGATTCCCACCAAGAAGTTGTCAATTTCTATATTTGGGTTTGGCTGCCGTGAAGTTGGCCCGACCCAAATAGGAGTGCTGTGTATAGTATGCAGAGATGTAAACAAAAGTTGAAAATAGCTAAACAAACGTAAACAAACAATTCCCACCAAGAAATAGTCAATTTATCATTTTGGGCTTGGCTGCCGTGAAGTTGGCCCGACCCAAATGGGGGTGCTGTTTATAATATACAGAGGTGTAAACAAACGCTGAAAATAGCTAAACAAACGTAAACAAACGATAAACAAACGATTCCCACCAAGAAATAGTCAATTTATCATTTTGGGCTTGGCTGCCGTGAAGTTGGCCCGACCCAAATAGGAGTGCTGTGTATAGTATGCAGAGATGTAAACAAACGTTGAAATAGGCTAAACAAACGTAAACAAACGATTCCCACCAAGAAATTGGTAATTTATCATTTTGGGCTTGGCTGCCGTGAAGTTGGCCCGACCCAAATGGGGGTGTTGTTTATAATATACAGAGGTGTAAACAAACGCTGAAAATTGCTAAACAAACGTAAACAAACGATAAACAAACGATTCCCACCAAGAAGTTGTCAATTTCTAATTTTGGGTTTGGCTGCCGTGAAGTTGGCCCGACCCAAATAGGAGTGCTGTGTATAGTATGCAGAGATGTAAATAAACGTTGAAAATAGCTAAACAAACGTAAACAAACGATTCCCAGCAAGAAATTGTCAATTTATCATTTTGGGCTTGGCTGCCGTGAAGTTGGCCCGACCCAAATAGGAGTGCTGTGTATAGAATGCAGAGATGTAAACAAACGTTGAAAATAGCTAAACAAACGTAAACAAACGATTCCCACCAAGAAATTGTCAATTTATCATTTTGGGCTTGGCTGCCGTGAAGTTGGCCCGACCCAAATGGGGGTGCTGTTTATAATATACAGAGGTGTAAACAAACGCTGAAAATAGCTAAACAAACGTAAACAAACGATAAACAAACGATTCCCACCAAGAAGTTGTCAATTTCTAATTTTGGGTTTGGCTGCCGTGAAGTTGGCCCGACCCAAATAGGAGTGCTGTGTATAGTATGCAGAGATGTAAACAAACGTTGAAAATAGCTAAACAAACGTAAACAAACGATTCCCACCAAGAAATTGACAATTTATCATTTTGGGCTTGGCTGCCGTGAAGTTGGCCCGACCCAAATGAGGGTGCTGTTTATAATATACATAGGTGTAAACAAACGCTGAAAATAGCTAAACAAACGTAAACAAACGATTCCCACCAAGAAGTTGTCAATTTCTAATTTTGGGTTTGGCTGCCGTGAAGTTGGCCCGACCCAAATAGGAGTGCTGTGTATAGTATGCAGAGATGTAAACAAACGTTGAAAATAGCTAAACAAACGTAAACAAACGATTCCCACCAAGAAATAGTCAATTTATCATTTTGGGCTTGGCTGCCGTGAAGTTGGCCCGACCCAAATAGGAGTGCTGTGTATAGTATGCAGAGATGTAAACAAACGTTGAAAATGGCTAAACAAACGTAAACAAACGATTCCCACCAAGAAATTGTCAATTTATCATTTTGGGCTTGGCTGCCGTGAAGTTGGCCCGACCCAAATGGGGGTGCTGTTTATAATATACAGAGGTGTAAACAAACGCTGAAAATAGCTAAACAAACGTAAACAAACGTAAACAAACGATTTCCACCAAGAAGTTGTCAATTTCTAATTTTGGGTTTGGCTGCAGTGAAGTTGGCCCGACCCAAATAGGGGTGCTGTGTATAGTATGCAGAGATGTAAACAAACGTTGAAAATAGCTAAACAAACGTAAACAAACTATTCCCACCAAGAAATTGTCATTTTATCATTTTGGGCTTGGCTGCCGTGAAGTTGGCCCGACCCAAATGGGGGTGCTGTTTATAATATACAGAGGTGTAAACAAACGCTGAAAATAGCTAAACAAACGTAAACAAACGATAAACAAACGATTCCCACCAAGAAGTTGTCAATTTCTAATTTTGGGTTTGGCTGCCGTGAAGTTGGCCCGACCCAAATAGGAGTGCTGTGTATAGTATGCAAAGATGTAAACAAACGTTGAAAATAGCTAAACAAACCTAAACAAACGATTCCCACCAAGAAATTGACAATTTATCATTTTGGGCTTGGCTGCCGTGAAGTTGGCCCGACCCAAATGGGGGTGCTGTTTATAATATACAGAGGTGTAAACAAACGCTGAAAATAGCTAAACAAACGTAAACAAACGATTCCCACCAAAAAGTTGTCAATTTCTAATTTTGGGTTTGGCTGCCGTGAAGTTGGCCCGACCCAAATAGGAGTGCTTTGTATAGTATGCAGAGATGTAAACAAACGTTGAAAATAGCTAAACAAACGTAAACAAACGATTCCCACCAAGAAATAGTCAATTTATCATTTTGGGCTTGGCTGCAGTGAAGTTGGCCCGACCCAAATAGGAGTGCAGTGTATAGTATGCAGAGATGTAAACAAACGTTGAAAATAGCTAAACAAACGTAAACAAACGATTCCCACCAAGAAATAGTCAATTTATCATTTTGGGCTTGGCTGCCGTGAAGTTGGCCCGACCCAAATAGGAGTGCTGTGTATAGTATGCAGAGATGTAAACAAACGTTGAAATAGGCTAAACAAACGTAAACAAACGATTCCCACCAAGAAATTGTCAGTTTATCATTTTGGGCTTGGCTGCCGTGAAGTTGGCCCGACCCAAATAGTAGTGCTGTGTATAGTATGCAGAGATGTATATAAACGTTGAAAATAGCTAAACAAACGTAAACAAACGATAAACAAACGATTCCCACCAAGAAGTTGTCAATTTCTAATTTTGGTTTTGGCTGCCGTGAAGTTGGCCCGACCCAAATAGTAGTGCTGTGTATAGTATGCAGAGATGTATATAAACGTTGAAAATAGCTAAACAAACGTAAACAAACGATTTCCACCAAAAAATTGTCAATTTATCATTTTGGGCTTGGCTGCCGTGAAGTTGGCCCGACCCAAATGGGGGTGCTGTTTATAATATACAGAGGTGTAAACAAACGCTGAAAATAGCTAAACAAAAGTAAACAAACATAAACAAACGATTCCCACCAAGAAGTTGTCAATTTCTAATTTTGGGTTTGGCTGCAGTGAAGTTGGCCCGACCCAAATAGGGGTGCTGTGTATAGTATGCAAAGATGTAAACAAACGTTGAAAATAGCTAAACAAACGTAAACAAACTATTCCCACCAAGAAATTGTCAATTTATCATTTTGGGCTTGGCTGCCGTGAAGTTGGCCCGACCCAAATGGGGGTGCTGTTTATAATATACAGAGGTGTAAACAAACGCTGAAAATAGCTAAACAAACGTAAACAAACGTAAACAAACGATTCCCACCAAGAAGTTGTCAATTTCTAATTTTGGGTTTGGCTGCAGTGAAGTTGGCCCGACCCAAATAGGGGTGCTGTGTATAGTATGCAGAGATGTAAACAAACGTTGAAAATAGCTAAACAAACGTAAACAAACTATTCCCACCAAGAAATTGTCATTTTATCATTTTGGGCTTGGCTGCCGTGAAGTTGGCCCGACCCAAATGGGGGTGCTGTTTATAATATACAGAGGTGTAAACAAACGCTGAAAATAGCTAAACAAACGTAAACAAACGATAAACAAACGATTCCCACCAAGAAGTTGTCAATTTCTAATTTTGGGTTTGGCTGCCGTGAAGTTGGCCCGACCCAAATAGGAGTGCTGTGTATAGTATGCAAAGATGTAAACAAACGTTGAAAATAGCTAAACAAACCTAAACAAACGATTCCCACCAAGAAATTGACAATTTATCATTTTGGGCTTGGCTGCCGTGAAGTTGGCCCGACCCAAATGGGGGTGCTGTTTATAATATACAGAGGTGTAAACAAACGCTGAAAATAGCTAAACAAACGTAAACAAACGATTCCCACCAAAAAGTTGTCAATTTCTAATTTTGGGTTTGGCTGCCGTGAAGTTGGCCCGACCCAAATAGGAGTGCTTTGTATAGTATGCAGAGATGTAAACAAACGTTGAAAATAGCTAAACAAACGTAAACAAACGATTCCCACCAAGAAATAGTCAATTTATCATTTTGGGCTTGGCTGCCGTGAAGTTGGCCCGACCCAAATAGGAGTGCAGTGTATAGTATGCAGAGATGTAAACAAACGTTGAAAATAGCTAAACAAACGTAAACAAACGATTCCCACCAAGAAATAGTCAATTTATCATTTTGGGCTTGGCTGCCGTGAAGTTGGCCCGACCCAAATAGGAGTGCTGTGTATAGTATGCAGAGATGTAAACAAACGTTGAAATAGGCTAAACAAACGTAAACAAACGATTCCCACCAAGAAATTGTCAGTTTATCATTTTGGGCTTGGCTGCCGTGAAGTTGGCCCGACCCAAATGGGGGTGCTGTTTATAATATACAGAGGTGTAAACAAACGCTGAAAATAGCTAAACAAACGTAAACAAACGATAAACAAACGATTCCCACCAAGAAGTTGTCAATTTCTAATTTTGGTTTTGGCTGCCGTGAAGTTGGCCCGACCCAAATAGTAGTGCTGTGTATAGTATATAGAGATGTATATAAACGTTGAAAATAGCTAAACAAACGTAAACAAACGATTTCCACCAAAAAATTGTCAATTTATCATTTTGGGCTTGGCTGCCGTGAAGTTGGCCCGACCCAAATGGGGGTGCTGTTTATAATATACAGAGGTGTAAACAAACGCTGAAAATAGCTAAACAAAAGTAAACAAACATAAACAAACGATTCCCACCAAGAAGTTGTCAATTTCTAATTTTGGGTTTGGCTGCAGTGAAGTTGGCCCGACCCAAATAGGGGTGCTGTGTATAGTATGCAAAGATGTAAACAAACGTTGAAAATAGCTAAACAAACGTAAACAAACTATTCCCACCAAGAAATTGTCAATTTATCATTTTGGGCTTGGCTGCCGTGAAGTTGGCCCGACCCAAATGGGGGTGCTGTTTATAATATACAGAGGTGTAAACAAACGCTGAAAATAGCTAAACAAACGTAAACAAACGATAAACAAACGATTCCCACCAAGAAGTTGTCAATTTCTAATTTTGGGTTTGGCTGCCGTGAAGTTGGCCCGACCCAAATAGGAGTGCTGTGTATAGTATGCAGAGATGTAAACAAACGTTGAAAATAGCTAAACAAACCTAAACAAACGATTCCCACCATGAAATTGACAATTTATCATTTTGGGCTTGGCTGCCGTGAAGTTGGCCCGACCCAAATGGGGGTGCTGTTTATAATATACAGAGGTGTAAACAAACGCTGAAAATAGCTAAACAAACGTAAACAAACGATTCCCACCAAAAAGTTGTCAATTTCTAATTTTGGGTTTGGCTGCCGTGAAGTTGGCCCGACCCAAATAGGAGTGCTTTGTATAGTATGCAGAGATGTAAACAAACGTTGAAAATAGCTAAACAAACGTAAACAAACGATTCCCACCAAGAAATAGTCAATTTATCATTTTGGGCTTGGCTGCCGTGAAGTTGGCCCGACCCAAATAGGAGTGCTGTGTATAGTATGCAGAGATGTAAACAAACGTTGAAAATAGCTAAACAAACGTAAACAAACGATTCCCACCAAGAAATAGTCAATTTATCATTTTGGGCTTGGCTGCCGTGAAGTTGGCCCGACCCAAATAGGAATGCTGTGTATAGTATGCAGAGATGTAAACAAACGTTGAAATAGGCTAAACAAACGTAAACAAACGATTCCCACCAAGAAATTGTCAGTTTATCATTTTGGGCTTGGCTGCCGTGAAGTTGGCCCGACCCAAATGGGGGTGCTGTTTATAATATACAGAGGTGTAAACAAACGCTGAAAATAGCTAAACAAACGTAAACAAACGATAAACAAACGATTCCCACCAAGAAGTTGTCAATTTCTAATTTTGGGTTTGGCTGCCGTGAAGCTGGCCCGACCCAAATAGGAGTGCTGTGTATAGTATGCAGAGATGTAAACAAACGTTGAAAATAGCTAAACAAACGTAAACAAACGATTCCCACCAAGAAATTGACAATTTATCATTTTGGGCTTGGCTGCCGTGAAGTTGGCCCGACCCAAATGGGGGTGCTGTTTATAATATACAGAGGTGTAAACAAACCCTGAAAATAGCTAAACAAACGTAAACAAACGATAAACAAACGATTCTCACCATGAAGTTGTCAATTTCTAATTTTGGGTTTGGCTGCCGTGAAGTTGGCCCGACCCAAATAGGAGTGTTGTGTACAGTATGCAGAGATGTAAACAAACGTTGAAAATAGCTAACCAAACGTAAACAAACAATTCCCACCAAGAAATAGTTAATTTACATTTTGGGCTTGGCTGCCGTGAAGTTGGCCCGACCCAAATGGGGGTGCTGTTTATAATATACAGAGGTGTAAACAAACGCTGAAAATAGCTAAACAAAAGTAAACAAACGATAAACAAACGATTCCCACCAAGAAGTTGTCAATTTCTAATTTTGGGTTTGGCTGCCGTGAAGTTGGCCCGACCCAAATAGGAGTGCTGTGTATAGTATGCAGAGATGTAAACAAAAGTTGAAAATAGCTAAACAAACGTTAAACAAACGATTCCCACCAAGAAGTTGTCAATTTCTAATTTTGGGTTTGGCTGCCGTGAAGTTGGCCCGACCCAAATAGGAGTGCTGTGTATAGTATGCAGAAATGTAAACAAACGTTGAAAATAGCTAAACAAACGTAAACAAACGATTCCCACCAAGAAATTGTCAATTTATCATTTTGGGCTTGGCTGCCGTGAAGTTGGCCCGACCCAAATGGGGGTGCTGTTTATAATATACAGAGGTGTAAACAAACGCTGAAAATAGCTAAACAAACGTAAACAAACTATAAACAAACGATTCCCACCAAGAAGTTGTCAATTTCTAATTTTGGGTTTGGCTGCCGTGAAGTTTGCCCGACCCAAATAGGAGTGCTGTGTATAGTATGCAGAGATGTAAACAAACGTTAAAAATAGCTAAACAAACGTAAACAAACGATTCCCACCAAGAAATTGTCAATTTATCATTTTAGGCTTGGCTGCCGTGAAGTTGGCCCGACCCAAATGGGCGTGCTGTTTATAATATACAGAGGTGTAAACAAACGCTGAAAATAGCTAAACAAACGTAAACAAACGATAAACAAACGATTCCCACCAAAAAGTTGTCAATTTCTAATTTTGGGTTTGGCTGCCGTGAAGTTGGCCGGACCCAAATAGGAGTGCTGTGTATAGTATGCAGAGATGTAAACAAACGTTGAAAATAGCTAAACAAACGTAAGCAAACAATTCCCACCAAGAAATAGTCAATTTATCATTTTGGGCTTGGCTGCCGTGAAGTTGGCCCGACCCAAATAGGAGTGCTGTGTATAGTATGCAGAGATGTAAACAAACGTTGAAAATAGCTAAACAAACGTAAACAAACGATTCCCACCAAGAAATTGTCAATTTATCATTTTGGGCTTGGCTGCCGTGAAGTTGTCCCGACCCAAATGGGGGTGCTGTTTATAATATACAGAGGTGTAAACAACCGCTGAAAATAGCTAAACAAACGTAAACAAACGATAAACAAACGATTCCCACCAAGCAGTTGTCAATTTCTAATTTTGGGTTTGGCTGCCGTGAAGTTGGCCCGACCCAAATACGAGTGCTGTGTATAGTATGCAGAGATGTAAACAAACGTTGAAAATAGCTAAACAAACGTAAACAAATAATTCCCACCAAGAAATAGTCAATTTATCATTTTGGGCTTGGCTGCCGTGAAGTTGGCCCGACCCAAATAGGAGTGCTGTGTGTAGTATGCAGAGATGTAAACAAACGTTGAAAATAGCTAAACAAACGTAAACAACCGATTCCCACCAAGAAATTGTCAATTTATCATTTTGGGCTTGGCTGCCGTGAAGTTGGCCCGACCCAAATGGGGGGTGCTGTTTATAATATACAGAGGTGTAAACAAACGCTGAAAATAGCTAAACAAACGTAAACAAACAATAAACGAACGATTCCCACCAAGAAGTTGTCAATTTCTAATTTTGGGTTTGGCTGCCGTGAAGTTGGCCCGACCCAAATAGGAGTGCTGTGTATAGTATGCAGAGATGTAAACAAACGTTGAAAATAGCTAAACAAACGTAAACAAACAATTCCCACCAAGAAATAGTCAATTTATCATTTTGGGCTTGGCTGCCGTGAAGTTGGCCCGACCCAAATAGGAGTGCTGTGTATAGTATGCAGAGATGTAAACAAACGTTCAAAATAGCTAAACAAACGTAAACAAACGATTCCCACCAAGAAATTGTCAATTTATCATTTTGGGCTTGGCTGCCGTGAAGTTGGCCCGACCCAAATGGGGGTGTTGTTTATAATATACAGAGGTGTAAACAAACGCTGAAAATAGCTAAACAAACGTAAACAAACGATAAACAAACGATTCCCACCAAGAAGTTGTCAATTTATAATTTTGGGTTTGCCTGCCGTGAAGTTGGCCCGACCCAAATGGGGGTGATTTTTATAATATACAGAGGTGTAAACAAACGCTGAAAATAGCTAAACAAACGTAAACAAACGATTCCCACCAAGAAGTTGTCAATTTCTAATTTTGGGTTTGGCTGCCGTGAAGTTGGCCCGACCCAAATAGGAGTGCTGTGTATAGTATGCAGAGATGTAAACAAACGTTAAACATAGCTAAACAAACGTAAACAAACGATTCCCACCAAGAAATTGTCAATTTATCATTTTGGGCTTGGCTGCCGTGAAGTTGGCCCGACCCAAATGGGGGTGCTGTTTATAATATACAGAGGTGTAAACAAACGCTGAAAATACCTAAACAAACGTAAACAAACGATAAACAAACGATTCCCACCAAGAAGTTGTCAATTTCTAATTTTGGGTTTGGCTGCCGTGAAGTTGGCCCGACCCAAATAGGAGTGCTGTGTATAGTATGCAGAGATGTAAACAAACGTTGAAAATAGCTAAACAAACGTAAACAAACAATTCCCACCAAGAAATAGTCAATTTATCATTTTGGGCTTGGCTGCCGTGAAGTTGGCCCGACCCAAATAGGAGTGCTGTGTATAGTATGCAGAAATGTAAACAAACGTTGAAAATAGCTAAACAAACGTAAACAAATGATTCCCACCAAGAAATTGTCAATTTATCATTTTGGGCTTGGCTGCCGTAAAGTTGGCCCGACCCAAATGGGGGTGCTGTTTATAATATACAGAGGTGTAAACAAACGCTGAAAATAGCTAAACAAACGTAAACAAACAATTCCCACCAAGAAAAAGTCAATTTATCATTTTCGGCTTGGCTGCCGTGAAGTTGGCCCGACCCAAATAGGAGTGCTGTGTATAGTATGCAAAAATGTAAACAAACGTTGAAAATAGCTAAACAAACGTAAACAAATGATTCCCACCGAGAAATTGTCAATTTATCATTTTGGGCTTGGCTGCCGTGAAGTTGGCCCGACCCAAATGGGGGTGCTGTTTATAATATACAGAGGTGTAAACAAACGCTGAAAATAGCTAAACAAACGTAACCAAACGATAAACAAACGATTCCCACCAAGAAGTTGTCAATTTCTAATTTTGGGTTTGGCTGCCGTGAAGTTGGCCCGACCCAAATAGGAGTGCTGTGTATAGTATGCAGAGATGTAAACAAACGTTGAAAATAGCTAAACAAACGTAAACAAACAATTTCCACCAAGAAATAGTCAATTTATCATTTTGGGCTTGGCTGCCGTGAAGTTGGCCCGACCCAAATAGGAGTGCTGTGTATAGTATGCAGAGATGTAAACAAACGTTGAAAATAGCTAAACAAACGTAAACAAACGATTCCCACCAAGAAATTGTCAATTTATCATTTTGGGCTTGGCTGCCGTGAAGTTGGCCCGACCAAAATGGGGGTGCTGTTTATAATATACAGGGGTGTAAACAAACGCTGAAAATAGCTAAACAAACATAAACAAACGATAAACAAACGATTCCCACCAAGAAGTTGTCAATTTCTAATGTTGGGTTTGGCTGCCGTGAAGTTGGCCCGACCCAAATAGGAGTGCTGTGTATAGTATGCAGAGATGTAAACAAACGTTGAAAATAGCTAAACAAACGTAAACAAACGATTCCCACCAAGAAATTGTCAATTTATCATTTTGGGCTTGGCTGCCGTGAAGTTGGCCCGACCCAAATGGGGGTGCTGTTTATAATATACAAAGGTGTAAACAAACGCTGAAAATAGCTAAACAAACGTAAACAAACGATTCCCACCAAGAAATTGTCAATTTCTAAATTTGGGTTTGGCTGCCGTGAAGTTGGCCCGACCCAAATAGGAGTGCTGTGTATAGTATACAGAGATGTAAACAAACGTTGAAAATGGCTAAACAAACGTAAACAAACGATTCCCACCAAGAAATTGTCAATTTATCATTTTAGGCTTGGCTGCCGTGAAGTTGGCCCGACCCAAATGGGGGTGCTGTTTATAATATACAGAGGTGTAAACAAACGCTGAAAATAGCTAAACAAACGTAAACAAACGATAAACAAACGATTCCCACCAAGAAGTTGTCAATTTCTAATTTTGGGTTTGGCTGCCGTGAAGTTGGCCCGACCCAAATAGGAGTGCTGTGTATAGTATGCAGAGATGTAAACAAACGTTGAAAATAGCTAAACAAACGTAAACAAACAATTCCCACCAAGAAATAGTCAATTTATCATTTTGTGCTTGGCTGCCGTGAAGTTGGCCCGACCCAAATAGGAGTGCTGTGTATAGTATGCAAAATTGTAAACAAACGTTGAAAATAGCTAAACAAACGTAAACGAACAATTCCCACCAAGAAATAGTCAATTTATCATTTTGGGCTTGGCTGCCGTGAAGTTGGCCCGACCCAAATAGGAGTGCTGTGTATAGTATGCAGAGATGTAAACAAAAGTTAAAAATAGCTAAACAAACGTAAACAAACGATTCCCACCAAGAAATTGTCAATTTATCATTTTGGGCTTGGCTGCCGTGAAGTTGGCCCGACCCAAATGGGGGTGCTGTTTATAATATACAGAGGTGTAAACAAACGCTGAAAATAGCTAAACAAACGTAAACAAACAATAAACGAACGATTCCCACCAAGAAGTTGTCAATTTCTAATTTTGGGTTTGGCTGCCGTGAAGTTGGCCCGACCCAAATAGGAGTGCTGTGTATAGTATGCAGAGATGTAAACAAACGTTGAAAATAGCTAAACAAACGTAAACAAACGATTAGCACCAAGAAATTGCCAATTTATCATTTTGGGCTTGGCTGCCGTGAAGTTGGCCCGACCCAAATAGGAGTGCTGTGTATAGTATGCAGAGATGTAAACAAACGTTGAAAATAGCTAAACAAACGTAAACAAACAATTCCCACCATGAAATAGTCAATTTATCATTATGGGCTTGGCTGCCGTGAAGTTGGCCCGACCCAAATAGGAGTGCTGTGTATAGTATGCAGAGATGTAAACAAACGTTCAAAGTAGCTAAACAAACGTAAACAAACGATTCCCACCAAGAAATTGTCAATTTATCATTTTGGGCTTGGCTGCCGTGAAGTTGGCCCGACCCAAATGGGGGTGTTGTTTATAATATACAGAGGTGTAAACAAACGCTGAAAATAGCTAAACAAACGTAAACAAACGATAAACAAACGATTCCCACCAAGAAGTTGTCAATTTATAATTTTGGGTTTGCCTGCCGTGAAGTTGGCCCGACCCAAATGGGGGTGATGTTTCTAATATACAGAGGTGTAAACAAACGCTGAAAATAGCTAAACAAACGTAAACAAACGATTCCCACCAAGAAGTTGTCAATTTCTAATTTTGGGTTTGGCTGCCGTGAAGTTGGCCCGACCCAAATAGGAGTGCTGTGTATAGTATGCAGAGATGTAAACAAACGTTAAACATAGCTAAACAAACGTAAACAAACGATTCCCACCAAGAAATTGTCAATTTATCATTTTGGGCTTGGCTGCCGTGAAGTTGGCCCGACCAAAATGGGGGTGCTGTTTATAATATACAGGGGTGTAAACAAACGCTGAAAATAGCTAAACAAACATAAACAAACGATAAACAAACGATTCCCACCAAGAAGTTGTCAATTTCTAATGTTGGGTTTGGCTGCCGTGAAGTTGGCCCGACCCAAATAGGAGTGCTGTGTATAGTATGCAGAGATGTAAACAAACGTTGAAAATAGCTAAACAAACGTAAACAAACGATTCCCACCAAGAAATTGTCAATTTATCATTTTGGGCTTGGCTGCCGTGAAGTTGGCCCGACCCAAATGGGGGTGCTGTTTATAATATACAAAGGTGTAAACAAACGCTGAAAATAGCTAAACAAACGTAAACAAACGATTCCCACCAAGAAATTGTCAATTTCTAAATTTGGGTTTGGCTGCCGTGAAGTTGGCCCGACCCAAATAGGAGTGCTGTGTATAGTATACAGAGATGTAAACAAACGTTGAAAATGGCTAAACAAACGTAAACAAACGATTCCCACCAAGAAATTGTCAATTTATCATTTTGGGCTTGGCTGCCGTGAAGTTGGCCCGACCCAAATGGGGGTGCTGTTTATAATATACAGAGGTGTAAACAAACGCTGAAAATAGCTAAACAAACGTAAACAAACGATAAACAAACGATTCCCACCAAGAAGTTGTCAATTTCTAATTTTGGGTTTGGCTGCCGTGAAGTTGGCCCGACCAAAATAGGAGTGTTGTGTATAGTATGCAGAGATGTAAACAAACGTTGAAAATAGCTAAACAAACGTAAACAAACAATTCCCACCAAGAAATAGTCAATTTATCATTTTGTGCTTGGCTGCCGTGAAGTTGGCCCGACCCAAATAGGAGTGCTGTGTATAGTATGCAAAAATGTAAACAAACGTTGAGAATGGCTAAACAAACGTAAACAAATGATTCCCACCAAGAAATTGTCAATTTATCATTTTGGGCTTGGCTGTCGTGAAGTTGGCCCGACCCAAATGGGGGTGCTGTTTATAATATACAGAGGTGTAAACAAACGCTGAAAATAGCTAAACAAACGTAAACAAACGATAAACAAACGATTCCCACCAAGAAGTTGTCAATTTCTAATTTTGGGTTTGGCTGCCGTGAAGTTGGCCCGACCCAAATAGGAGTGCTGTGTATAGTATGCAGAGATGTAAACAAACGTTGAAAATAGCTAAACAAACGTAAACAAACAATTCCCACCAAGAAATAGTCAATTTATCATTTTGGGCTTGGCTGCCGTGAAGTTGGCCCGACCCAAATAGGAGTGCTGTGTATAGTATGCAGAGATGTAAACAAACGTTGAAAATAGCTAAACAAACGTAAACAAACGATTCCCACCAAGAAATTGTCAATTTATCATTTTGGGCTTGGCTGCCGTGAAGTTGGCCCGACCAAAATGGGGGTGCTGTTTATAATATACAGAGGTGTAAACAAACGCTGAAAATAGCTAAACAAACATAAACAAACGATAAACAAACGATTCCCACCAAGAAGTTGTCAATTTCTAATTTTGGGTTTGGCTGCCGTGAAGTTGGCCCGACCCAAATAGGAGTGCTGTGTATAGTATGCAGAGATGTAAACAAACGTTGAAAATAGCTAAACAAACGTAAACAAACGATTCCCACCAAGAAATTGTCAATTTATCATTTTGGGTTTGGCTGCCGTGAAGTTGGCCCGACCCAAATGGGGGTGCTGTTTATAATATACAAAGGTGTAAACAAACGCTGAAAATAGCTAAACAAACGTAAACAAACGATTCCCACCAAGAAATTGTCAATTTCTAAATTTGGGTTTGGCTGCCGTGAAGTTGGCCCGACCCAAATAGGAGTGCTGTGTATAGTATACAGAGATGTAAACAAACGTTGAAAATGGCTAAACAAACGTAAACAAACGATTCCCACCAAGAAATTGTCAATTTATCATTTTGGGCTTGGCTGCCGTGAAGTTGGCCCGACCCAAATGGGGATGCTGTTTATAATATACAGAGGTGTAAACAAACGCTGAAAATAGCTAAACAAACGTAAACAAACGATAAACAAACGATTCCCACCAAGAAGTTGTCAGTTTCTAATTTTGGGTTTGGCTGCCGTGAAGTTGGCCCGACCCAAATAGGAGTGCTGTGTATAGTATGCAGAGATGTAAACAAACGTTGAAAATAGCTAAACAAACGTAAACAAATAATTCCCACCAAGAAATAGTCAATTTATCATTTTGTGCTTGGCTGCCGTGAAGTTGGCCCGACCCAAATAGGAGTGCTGTGTATAGTATGCAGAGATGTAAACAAACG
Source organism: Agriotes lineatus (assembly GCA_940337035.1). Classification (NCBI taxonomy): domain Eukaryota; kingdom Metazoa; phylum Arthropoda; class Insecta; order Coleoptera; family Elateridae; genus Agriotes; species Agriotes lineatus. The sequence continues at coordinate 487,543 of CALNHX010000107.1, read as the reverse complement.
TTGAGAATGGCTAAACAAACGTAAACAAACGATTCCCACCAAGAAATTGTCAATTTATCATTTTGGGCTTGGCTGCCGTGAAGTTGGCCCGACCCAAATGGGGGTGCTGTTTATAATATACAGAGGTGTAAACAAACGCTGAAAATAGCTAAATAAACGTAAACAAACGATAAACAAACGATTCCCACCAAGAAGTTGTCAATTTCTAATTTTTGGTTTGGCTGCCTTCAAGTTGGCCCGACCCAAATAGGAGTGCTGTGTATAGTATGCAGAGATGTAAACAAACGTTGAAAATTGCTAAACAAACGTAAACAAACGATTCCCACCAAGAAATTGTCAATTTATCATTTTGGGCTTGGCTGCCGTGAAGTTGGCCCGACCCAAATGGGGGTGCTGTTTATAATATACAGAGGTGTAAACAAACGCTGAAAATAGCTAAACAAACGATAAACAAACGATTCCCACCAAGAAGTTGTCAATTTCTAATTTTGGGTTTGGCTGCCGTGAAGTTGGCCCGACCCAAATAGGAGTGCTGTGTATAGTATGCAGAGATGTAAACAAACGTTGAAAATAGCTAAACAAACGTAAACAAACAATTCCCACCAATAAATAGTCAATTTATCATTTTGGGCTTGGCTGCCGTGAAGTTGGCCCGACCCAAATAGGAGTGCTGTGTATAGTATGCAGAGATGTAAACAAACGTTGAAAATAGCTAAACAAACGTAAACAAACGATTCCCACCAAGAAATTGCCAATTTATCATTTTGGGCTTGGCTGCCGTGAAGTTGGCCCGACCCAAATGGGGGTGCTGTTTATAATATATAGAGGTGTAAACAAACGCTGAAAATAGCTAAACAAACGTAAACAAACGATTCCCACCAAGAAGTTGTCAATTTCTAATTTTGGGTTTGGCTGCCGTGAAGTTGGTCCGACCCAAATAGGAGTGCTGTGTATAGTATGCAGAGATGTAAACAAACGTTGAAAATAGCTAAACAAACGTAAACAAACGATTCCCACCAAGAAATTGTCAATTTATCATTTTGGGCTTGGCTGCCGTGAAGTTGGCCCGACCCAAATGGGGGTGCTGTTTATAATATACAAAGGTGTAAACAAACGCTGAAAATAGCTAAACAAACGTAAACAAACGATTCCCACCAAGAAATTGTCAATTTATCATTTTGGGCTTGGCTGCCGTGAAGTTGGCCCGACCAAAATGGGGGTGCTGTTTATAATATACAGAGGTGTAAACAAACGCTGAAAATAGCTAAACAAACATAAACAAACGATAAACAAACGATTCCCACCAAGAAGTTGTCAATTTCTAATTTTGGGTTTGGCTGCCGTGAAGTTGGCCCGACCCAAATAGGAGTGCTGTGTATAGTATGCAGAGATGTAAACAAACGTTGAAAATAGCTAAACAAACGTAAACAAACGATTCCCACCAAGAAATTGTCAATTTATCATTTTGGGCTTGGCTGCCGTGAAGTTGGCCCGACCCAAATGGGGGTGCTGTTTATAATATACAAAGGTGTAAACAAACGCTGAAAATAGCTAAACAAACGTAAACAAACGATTCCCACCAAGAAATTGTCAATTTCTAAATTTGGGTTTGGCTGCCGTGAAGTTGGCCCGACCCAAATAGGAGTGCTGTGTATAGTATACAGAGATGTAAACAAACGTTGAAAATGGCTAAACAAACGTAAACAAACGATTCCCACCAAGAAATTGTCAATTTATCATTTTGGGCTTGGCTGCCGTGAAGTTGGCCCGACCCAAATGGGGATGCTGTTTATAATATACAGAGGTGTAAACAAACGCTGAAAATAGCTAAACAAACGTAAACAAACGATAAACAAACGATTCCCACCAAGAAGTTGTCAATTTCTAATTTTGGGTTTGGCTGCCGTGAAGTTGGCCCGACCCAAATAGGAGTGCTGTGTATAGTATGCAGAGATGTAAACAAACGTTGAAAATAGCTAAACAAACGTAAACAAATAATTCCCACCAAGAAATAGTCAATTTATCATTTTGTGCTTGGCTGCCGTGAAGTTGGCCCGACCCAAATAGGAGTGCTGTGTATAGTATGCAGAGATGTAAGCAAACGTTGAGAATGGCTAAACAAACGTAAACAAACGATTCCCACCAAGAAATTGTCAATTTATCATTTTGGGCTTGGCTGCCGTGAAGTTGGCCCGACCCAAATGGGGGTGCTGTTTATAATATACAGAGGTGTAAACAAACGCTGAAAATAGCTAAATAAACGTAAACAAACGATAAACAAACGATTCCCACCAAGAAGTTGTCAATTTCTAATTTTTGGTTTGGCTGCCTTGAAGTTGGCCCGACCCAAATAGGAGTGCTGTGTATAGTATGCAGAGATGTAAACAAACGTTGAAAATTGCTAAACAAACGTAAACAAACGATTCCCACCAAGAAATTGTCAATTTATCATTTTGGGCTTGGCTGCCGTGAAGTTGGCCCGACCCAAATGGGGGTGCTGTTTATAATATACAGAGGTGTAAACAAACGCTGAAAATAGCTAAACAAACGATAAACAAACGATTCCCACCAAGAAGTTGTCAATTTCTAATTTTGGGTTTGGCTGCCGTGAAGTTGGCCCGACCCAAATAGGAGTGCTGTGTATAGTATGCAGAGATGTAAACAAACGTTGAAAATAGCTAAACAAACGTAAACAAACAATTCCCACCAATAAATAGTCAATTTATCATTTTGGGCTTGGCTGCCGTGAAGTTGGCCCGACCCAAATAGGAGTGCTGTGTATAGTATGCAGAGATGTAAACAAACGTTGAAAATAGCTAAACAAACGTAAACAAACGATTCCCACCAAGAAATTGCCAATTTATCATTTTGGGCTTGGCTGCCGTGAAGTTGGCCCGACCCAAATGGGGGTGCTGTTTATAATATACAGAGGTGTAAACAAACGCTGAAAATAGCTAAACAAACGTAAACAAACGATTCCCACCAAGAAGTTGTCAATTTCTAATTTTGGGTTTGGCTGCCGTGAAGTTGGCCCGACCCAAATAGGAGTGCTGTGTATAGTATGCAGAGATGTAAACAAACGTTGAAAATAGCTAAACAAACGTAAACAAACGATTCCCACCAAGAAATTGTCAATTTATCATTTTGGGCTTGGCTGCCGTGAAGTTGGCCCGACCCAAATGGGGGTGCTGTTTATAATATACAGAGGTGTAAACAAACGCTGAAAATAGCTAAACAAAGTAAACAAACGATTCCCACCAAGAAATTGTCAATTTCTAAATTTGGGTTTGGCTGCCGTGAAGTTGGCCCGACCCAAATAGGAGTGCTGTGTATAGTATACAGAGATGTAAACAAACGTTGAAAATGGCTAAACAAACGTAAACAAACGATTCCCACCAAGAAATTGTCAATTTATCATTTTGGGCTAGGCTGCCGTGAAGTTGGCCCGACCCAAATGGGGGTGCTGTTTATAATATACAGAGGTGTAAACAAACGCTGAAAATAGCTAAATAAACGTAAACAAACGATAAACAAACGATTCCCACCAAGAAGTTGTCAATTTCTAATTTTTGGTTTGGCTGCCTTCAAGTTGGCCCGACCCAAATAGGAGTGCTGTGTATAGTATGCAGAGATGTAAACAAACGTTGAAAATTGCTAAACAAACGTAAACAAACGATTCCCACCAAGAAATTGTCAATTTATCATTTTGGGCTTGGCTGCCGTGAAGTTGGCCCGACCCAAATGGGGGTGCTGTTTATAATATACAGAGGTGTAAACAAACGCTGAAAATAGCTAAACAAACGATAAACAAACGATTCCCACCAAGAAGTTGTCAATTTCTAATTTTGGGTTTGGCTGCCGTGAAGTTGGCCCGACCCAAATAGGAGTGCTGTGTATAGTATGCAGAGATGTAAACAAACGTTGAAAATAGCTAAACAAACGTAAACAAACAATTCCCACCAATAAATAGTCAATTTATCATTTTGGGCTTGGCTGCCGTGAAGTTGGCCCGACCCAAATAGGAGTGCTGTGTATAGTATGCAGAGATGTAAACAAACGTTGAAAATAGCTAAACAAACGTAAACAAACGATTCCCACCAAGAAATTGCCAATTTATCATTTTGGGCTTGGCTGCCGTGAAGTTGGCCCGACCCAAATGGGGGTGCTGTTTATAATATATAGAGGTGTAAACAAACGCTGAAAATAGCTAAACAAACGTAAACAAACGATTCCCACCAAGAAGTTGTCAATTTCTAATTTTGGGTTTGGCTGCCGTGAAGTTGGCCCGACCCAAATAGGAGTGCTGTGTATAGTATGCAGAGATGTAAACAAACGTTGAAAATAGCTAAACAAACGTAAACAAACGATTCCCACCAAGAAATTGTCAATTTATCATTTTGGGCTTGGCTGCCGTGAAGTTGGCCCGACCCAAATGGGGGTGCTGTTTATAATATACAAAGGTGTAAACAAACGCTGAAAATAGCTAAACAAACGTAAACAAACGATTCCCACCAAGAAATTGTCAATTTATCATTTTGGGCTTGGCTGCCGTGAAGTTGGCCCGACCAAAATGGGGGTGCTGTTTATAATATACAGAGGTGTAAACAAACGCTGACAATAGCTAAACAAACATAAACAAACGATAAACAAACGATTCCCACCAAGAAGTTGTCAATTTCTAATTTTGGGTTTGGCTGCCGTGAAGTTGGCCCGACCCAAATAGGAGTGCTGTGTATAGTATGCAGAGATGTAAACAAACGTTGAAAATAGCTAAACAAACGTAAACAAACGATTCCCACCAAGAAATTGTCAATTTATCATTTTGGGCTTGGCTGCCGTGAAGTTGGCCCGACCCAAATGGGGGTGCTGTTTATAATATACAAAGGTGTAAACAAACGCTAAAAATAGCTAAACAAACGTAAACAAACGATTCCCACCAAGAAATTGTCAATTTCTAAATTTGGGTTTGGCTGCCGTGAAGTTGGCCCGACCCAAATAGGAGTGCTGTGTATAGTATACAGAGATGTAAACAAACGTTGAAAATGGCTAAACAAACGTAAACAAACGATTCCCACCAAGAAATTGTCAATTTATCATTTTGGGCTTGGCTGCCGTGAAGTTGGCCCGACCCAAATGGGGATGCTGTTTATAATATACAGAGGTGTAAACAAACGCTGAAAATAGCTAAACAAACGTAAACAAACGATAAACAAACGATTCCCACCAAGAAGTTGTCAATTTCTAATTTTGGGTTTGGCTGCCGTGAAGTTGGCCCGACCCAAATAGGAGTGCTGTGTATAGTATGCAGAGATGTAAACAAACGTTGAAAATAGCTAAACAAACGTAAACAAATAATTCCCACCAAGAAATAGTCAATTTATCATTTTGTGCTTGGCTGCCGTGAAGTTGGCCCGACCCAAATAGGAGTGCTGTGTATAGTATGCAGAGATGTAAACAAACGTTGAGAATGGCTAAACAAACGTAAACAAACGATTCCCACCAAGAAATTGTCAATTTATCATTTTGGGCTTGGCTGCCGTGAAGTTGGCCCGACCCAAATGGGGGTGCTGTTTATAATATACAGAGGTGTAAACAAACGCTGAAAATAGCTAAATAAACGTAAACAAACGATAAACAAACGATTCCCACCAAGAAGTTGTCAATTTCTAATTTTTGGTTTGGCTGCCTTGAAGTTGGCCCGACCCAAATAGGAGTGCTGTGTATAGTATGCAGAGATGTAAACAAACGTTGAAAATTGCTAAACAAACGTAAACAAACGATTCCCACCAAGAAATTGTCAATTTATCATTTTGGGCTTGGCTGCCGTGAAGTTGGCCCGACCCAAATGGGGGTGCTGTTTATAATATACAGAGGTGTAAACAAACGCTGAAAATAGCTAAACAAACGATAAACAAACGATTCCCACCAAGAAGTTGTCAATTTCTAATTTTGGGTTTGGCTGCCGTGAAGTTGGCCCGACCCAAATAGGAGTGCTGTGTATAGTATGCAGAGATGTAAACAAACGTTGAAAATAGCTAAACAAACGTAAACAAACAATTCCCACCAATAAATAGTCAATTTATCATTTTGGGCTTGGCTGCCGTGAAGTTGGCCCGACCCAAATAGGAGTGCTGTGTATAGTATGCAGAGATGTAAACAAACGTTGAAAATAGCTAAACAAACGTAAACAAACGATTCCCACCAAGAAATTGCCAATTTATCATTTTGGGCTTGGCTGCCGTGAAGTTGGCCCGACCCAAATGGGGGTGCTGTTTATAATATACAGAGGTGTAAACAAACGCTGAAAATAGCTAAACAAACGTAAACAAACGATTCCCACCAAGAAGTTGTCAATTTCTAATTTTGGGTTTGGCTGCCGTGAAGTTGGCCCGACCCAAATAGGAGTGCTGTGTATAGTATGCAGAGATGTAAACAAACGTTGAAAATAGCTAAACAAACGTAAACAAACGATTCCCACCAAGAAATTGTCAATTTATCATTTTGGGCTTGGCTGCCGTGAAGTTGGCCCGACCCAAATGGGGGTGCTGTTTATAATATACAGAGGTGTAAACAAACGCTGAAAATAGCTAAACAAAGTAAACAAACGATTCCCACCAAGAAATTGTCAATTTCTAAATTTGGGTTTGGCTGCCGTGAAGTTGGCCCGACCCAAATAGGAGTGCTGTGTATAGTATACAGAGATGTAAACAAACGTTGAAAATGGCTAAACAAACGTAAACAAACGATTCCCACCAAGAAATTGTCAATTTATCATTTTGGGCTTGGCTGCCGTGAAGTTGGCCCGACCCAAATGGGGGTGCTGTTTATAATATACAGAGGTGTAAACAAACGCTGAAAATAGCTAAACAAACGTAAACAAACGATAAACAAACGATTCCCACCAAGAAGTTGTCAATTTCTAATTTTGGGTTTGGCTGCCGTGAAGTTGGCCCGACCCAAATAGGAGTGCTGTGTATAGTATGCAGAGATGTAAACAAACGTTGAAACTAGCTAAACAAACGTAAACAAACAATTCCCACCAAGAAATAGTCAATTTATCATTTTGTGCTTGGCTGCCGTGAAGTTGGCCCGACCCAAATAGGAGTGCTGTGTATAGTATGCAGAGATGTAAACAAACGTTGAAAATAGCTAAACAAACGTAAACAAACGATTCCCACCAAGAAATTGTCAATTTATCATTTTGGGCTTGGCTGCCGTGAAGTTGGCTCGACCCAAATGGGGGTGCTGTTTATAATATACAGAGGTGTAAACAAACGCTGAAAATAGCTAAATAAACGTAAACAAACGATAAACAAACGATTCCCACCAAGAAGTTGTCAATTTCTAATTTTTGGTTTGGCTGCCTTGATGTTGGCCCGACCCAAATAGGAGTGCTGTGTATAGTATGCAGAGATGTAAACAAACGTTGAAAATAGCTAAACAAACGTAAACAAACGATTCCCACCAAGAAATTGCCAATTTATCATTTTGGGCTTGGCTGCCGTGAAGTTGGCCCGACCCAAATGGGGGTGCTGTTTATAATATACAGAGGTGTAAACAAACGCTGAAAATAGCTAAACAAACGTAAACAAACGATTCCCACCAAGAAGTTGTCAATTTCTAATTTTGGGTTTGGCTGCCGTGAAGTTGGCCCGACCCAAATAGGAGTGCTGTGTATAGTATGCAGAGATGTAAACAAACGTTGAACATAGCTAAACAAACGTAAACAAACGATTCCCACCAAGAAATTGTCAATTTATCATTTTGGGCTTGGCTGCCGTGAAGTTGGCCCGACCCAAATGGGGGTGCTGTTTATAATATACAAAGGTGTAAACAAACGCTGAAAATAGCTAAACAAACGTAAACAAACGATTCCCACCAAGAAATTGTCAATTTCTAAATTTGGGTTTGGCTGCCGTGAAGTTGGCCCGACCCAAATAGGAGTGCTGTGTATAGTATACAGAGATGTAAACAAACGTTGAAAATGGCTAAACAAACGTAAACAAACGATTCCCACCAAGAAATTGTCAATTTATCATTTTGGGCTTGGCTGCCGTGAAGTTGGCCCGACCCAAATGGGGGTGCTGTTTATAATATACAGAGGTGTAAACAAACGTTGAAAATAGCTAAACAAACGTAAACAAACGATAAACAAACGATTCCCACCAAGAAGTTGTCAATTTCTAATTTTTGGTTTGGCTGCCTTGAAGTTGGCCCGACCCAAATAGGAGTGCTGTGTATAGTATGCAGAGATGTAAACAAACGTTGAAAATTGCTAAACAAACGTAAACAAACGATTCCTACCAAGAAATTGTCAATTTATCATTTTGGGCTTGGCTGCCGTAAAGTTGGCCCGACCCAAATGGGGGTGCTGTTTATAATATACAGAGGTGTAAACAAACGCTGAAAATAGCTAAACAAACGATAAACAAACGATTCCCACCAAGAAGTTGTCAATTTCTAATTTTGGGTTTGGCTGCCGTGAAGTTGGCCCGACCCAAATAGGAGTGCTGTGTATAGTATGCAGAGATGTAAACAAACGTTGAAAACAGCTAAACAAACGTAAACAAACAAATCCCACCAATAAATAGTCAATTTATCATTTTGGGCTTGGCTGCCGTGAAGTTGGCCCGACCCAAAAAGGAGTGCTGTGTATAGTATGCAGAGATGTAAACAAACGTTGAAAATAGCTAAACAAACGTAAACAAACGATTCCCACCAAGAAATTGCCAATTTATCATTTTGGGCTTGGCTGCCGTGAAGTTGGCCCGACCCAAATGGGGTGCTGTTTATAATATACAGAGGTGTAAACAAACGCTGAAAATAGCTAAACAAACGTAAACAAACGATTCCCACCAAGAAGTTGTCAATTTCTAATTTTGGGTTTGGCTGCCGTGAAGTTGGCCCGACCCAAATAGGAGTGCTGTGTATAGTATGCAGAGATGTAAACAAACGTTGAAAATAGCTAAACAAACGTAAACAAACGATTCCCACCAAGAAATTGTCAATTTATCATTTTGGGCTTGGCTGCCGTGAAGTTGGCCCGACCCAAATGGGGGTGCTGTTTATAATATACAAAGGTGTAAACAAACGCTGAAAATAGCTAAACAAACGTAAACAAACGATTCCCACCAAGAAATTGTCAATTTCTAAATTTGGGTTTGGCTGCCGTGAAGTTGGCCCGACCCAAATAGGAGTGCTGTGTATAGTATACAGAGATGTAAACAAACGTTGAAAATGGCTAAACAAACGTAAACAAACGATTCCCACCAAGAAATTGTCAATTTATCATTTTGGGCTTGGCTGCCGTGAAGTTGGCCCGACCCAAATGGGGGTGCTGTTTATAATATACAGAGGTGTAAACAAACGCTGAAAATAGCTAAGCAAACGTAAACAAACGATAAACAAACGATTCCCACCAAGAAGTTGTCAATTTCTAATTTTGGGTTTGGCTGCCGTAAAGTTGGCCCGACCCAAATAGGAGTGCTGTGTATAGTATGCAGAGATGTAAACAAACGTTGAAAATAGCTAAACAAACGTAAACAAACAATTCCCACCAAGAAATAGTCAATTTATCATTTTGTGCTTGGCTGCCGTGAAGTTGGCCCGACCCAAATAGGAGTGCTGTGTATAGTATGCAGAGATGTAAACAAACGTTGAAAATGGCTAAACAAACGTAAACAAACGATTCCCACCAAGAAATTGTCAATTTATCATTTTGGGCTTGGCTGCCGTGAAGTTGGCCCGACCCAAATGGGGGTGCTGTTTATAATATACAGAGGTGTAAACAAACGCTGAAAATAGCTAAATAAACGTAAACAAACGATAAACAAACGATTCCCACCAAGAAGTTGTCAATTTCTAATTTTTGGTTTGGCTGCCTTGATGTTGGCCCGACCCAAATAGGAGTGCTGTGTATAGTATGCAGAGATGTAAACAAACGTTGAAAATTGCTAAACAAACGTAAACAAACGATTCCCACCAAGAAATTGTCAATTTATCATTTTGGGCTTGGCTGCCGTAAAGTTGGCCCGACCCAAATGGGGGTGCTGTTTATAATATACAGAGGTGTAAACAAACGCTGAAAATAGCTAAACAAACGATAAACAAACGATTCCCACCAAGAAGTTGTCAATTTCTAATTTTGGGTTTGGCTGCCGTGAAGTTGGCCCGACCCAAATAGGAGTGCTGTGTATAGTATGCAGAGATGTAAACAAACGTTGAAAATAGCTAAACAAACGTAAACAAACGATTCCCACCAAGAAATTGCCAATTTATCATTTTGGGCTTGGCTGCCGTGAAGTTGGCCCGACCCAAATGGGGGTGCTGTTTATAATATACAGAGGTGTAAACAAACGCTGAAAATAGCTAAACAAACGTAAACAAACGATTCCCACCAAGAAGTTGTCAATTTCTAATTTTGGGTTTGGCTGCCGTGAAGTTGGCCCGACCCAAATAGGAGTGCTGTGTATAGTATGCAGAGATGTAAACAAACGTTGAAAATAGCTAAACAAACGTAAACAAACGATTCCCACCAAGAAATTGTCAATTTATCATTTTGGGCTTGGCTGCCGTGAAGTTGGCCCGACCCAAATGGGGGTGCTGTTTATAATATACAAAGGTGTAAACAAACGCTGAAAATAGCTAAACAAACGTAAACAAACGATTCCCACCAAGAAATTGTCAATTTCTAAATTTGGGTTTGGCTGCCGTGAAGTTGGCCCGACCCAAATAGGAGTGCTGTGTATAGTATGCAGAGATGTAAACAAACGTTGAGAATGGCTAAACAAACGTAAACAAACGATTCCCACCAAGAAATTGTCAATTTATCATTTTGGGCTTGGCTGCCGTGAAGTTGGCCCGACCCAAATGGGGGTGCTGTTTATAATATACAGAGGTGTAAACAAACGCTGAAAATAGCTAAATAAACGTAAACAAACGATAAACAAACGATTCCCACCAAGAAGTTGTCAATTTCTAATTTTGGGTTTGGCTGCCGTGAAGTTGGCCCGACCCAAATAGGAGTGCTGTGTATAGTATGCAGAGATGTAAACAAACGTTGAAAATAGCTAAACAAACGTAAACAAACAATTCCCACCAAGAAATAGTCAATTTATCATTTTGGGCTTGGCTGCCGTGAAGTTGGCCCGACCCAAATAGGAGTGCTGTGTATAGTATGCAGAGATGTAAACAAACGTTGAAAATAGCTAAACAAACGTAAACAAACGATTCCCACCAAGAAATTGTCAATTTATCATTTTGGGCTTGGCTGCCGTGAAGTTGGCCCGACCAAAATGGGGGTGCTGTTTATAATATACAGAGGTGTAAACAAACGCTGAAAATAGCTAAACAAACATAAACAAACGATAAACAAACGATTCCCACCAAGAAGTTGTCAATTTCTAATTTTGGGTTTGGCTGCCGTGAAGTTGCCCCGACCCAAATAGGAGTGCTGTGTATAGTATGCAGAGATGTAAACAAACGTTGAAAATAGCTAAACAAACGTAAACAAACGATTCCCACCAAGAAATTGTCAATTTATCATTTTGGGCTTGGCTGCCGTGAAGTTGGCCCGACCCAAATGGGGGTGCTGTTTATAATATACAAAGGTGTAAACAAACGCTGAAAATAGCTAAACAAACGTAAACAAACGATTCCCACCAAGAAATTGTCTATTTCTAAATTTGGGTTTGGCTGCCGTGAAGTTGGCCCGACCCAAATAGGAGTGCTGTGTATAGTATACAGAGATGTAAACAAACGTTGAAAATGGCTAAACAAACGTAAACAAACGATTCCCACCAAGAAATTGTCAATTTATCATTTTGGGCTTGGCTGCCGTGAAGTTGGCCCGACCCAAATGGGGGTGCTGTTTATAATATACAGAGGTGTAACCAAACGCTGAAAATAGCTAAACAAACGTAAACAAACGATAAACAAACGATTCCCACCAAGAAGTTGTCAATTTCTAATTTTGGGTTTGGCTGCCGTGAAGTTGGCCCGACCCAAATAGGAGTGCTGTGTATAGTATGCAGAGATGTAAACAAACGTTGAAAATAGCTAAACAAACGTAAACAAACAATTCCCACCAAGAAATAGTCAATTTATCATTTTGTGCTTGGCTGCCGTGAAGTTGGCCCGACCCAAATAGGAGTGCTGTGTATAGTATGCAGAGATGTAAACAAACGTTGAGAATGGCTAAACAAACGTAAACAAACGATTCCCACCAAGAAATTGTCAATTTATCATTTTGGGCTTGGCTTCCGTGAAGTTGGCCCGACCCAAATGGGGGTGCTGTTTATAATATACAGAGGTGTAAACAAACGCTGAAAATAGCTAAATAAACGTAAACAAACGATAAACAAACGATTCCCACCAAGAAGTTGTCAATTTCTAATTTTTGGTTTGGCTGCCTTGATGTTGGCCCGACCCAAATAGGAGTGCTGTGTATAGTATGCAGAGATGTAAACAAACGTTGAAAATTGTTAAACAAACGTAAACAAACGATTCCCACCAAGAAATTGTCAATTTATCATTTTGGGCTTGGCTGCCGTAAAGTTGGCCCGACCCAAATGGGGGTGCTGTTTATAATATACAGAGGTGTAAACAAACGCTGAAAATAGCTAAACAAACGATAAACAAACGATTCCCACCAAGAAGTTGTCAATTTCTAATTTTGGGCTTGGCTGCCGTGAAGTTGGCCCGACCCAAATAGGAGTGCTGTGTATAGTATGCAGAGATGTAAACAAACGTTGAAAATAGCTAAACAAACGTAAACAAACGATTCCCACCAAGAAATTGTCAATTTATCATTTTGGGCTTGGCTGCCGTGAAGTTGGCCCGACCCAAATAGGAGTGCTGTGTATAGTATACAGAGATGTAAACAAACGTTGAAAATGGCTAAACAAACGTAAACAAACGATTCCCACCAAGAAATTGTCAATTTATCATTTTGGGCTTGGCTGCCGTGAAGTTGGCCCGACCCAAATGGGGGTGCTGTTTATAATATACAGAGGTGTAAACAAACGCTGAAAATAGCTAAGCAAACGTAAACAAACGATAAACAAACGATTCCCACCAAGAAGTTGTCAATTTCTAATTTTGGGTTTGGCTGCCGTAAAGTTGGCCCGACCCAAATAGGAGTGCTGTGTATAGTATGCAGAGATGTAAACAAACGTTGAAAATAGCTAAACAAACGTAAACAAACAATTCCCACCAAGAAATAGTCAATTTATCATTTTGTGCTTGGCTGCCGTGAAGTTGGCCCGACCCAAATGGGGGTGCTGTTTATAATATACAGAGGTGTAAACAAACGCTGAAAATAGCTAAACAAACGATAAACAAACGATTCCCACCAAGAAGTTGTCAATTTCTAATTTTTGGTTTGGCTGCCTTGATGTTGGCCCGACCCAAATAGGAGTGCTGTGTATAGTATGCAGAGATGTAAACAAACGTTGAAAATTGCTAAACAAACGTAAACAAACGATTCCCACCAAGAAATTGTCAATTTATCATTTTGGGCTTGGCTGCCGTAAAGTTGGCCCGACCCAAATGGGGGTGCTGTTTATAATATACAGAGGTGTAAACAAACGCTGAAAATAGCTAAACAAACGATAAACAAACGATTCCCACCAAGAAGTTGTCAATTTCTAATTTTGGGTTTGGCTGCCGTGAAGTTGGCCCGACCCAAATAGGAGTGCTGTGTATAGTATGCAGAGATGTAAACAAACGTTGAAAATAGCTAAACAAACGTAAACAAACGATTCCCACCAAGAAATTGCCAATTTATCATTTTGGGCTTGGCTGCCGTGAAGTTGGCCCGACCCAAATGGGGGTGCTGTTTATAATATACAGAGGTGTAAACAAACGCTGAAAATAGCTAAACAAACGTAAACAAACGATTCCCACCAAGAAGTTGTCAATTTCTAATTTTGGGTTTGGCTGCCGTGAAGTTGGCCCGACCCAAATAGGAGTGCTGTGTATAGTATGCAGAGATGTAAACAAACGTTGAAAATAGCTAAACAAACGTAAACAAACGATTCCCACCAAGAAATTGTCAATTTATCATTTTGGGCTTGGCTGCCGTGAAGTTGGCCCGACCCAAATGGGGGTGCTGTTTATAATATACAAAGGTGTAAACAAACGCTGAAAATAGCTAAACAAACGTAAACAAACGATTCCCACCAAGAAATTGTCAATTTCTAAATTTGGGTTTGGCTGCCGTGAAGTTGGCCCGACCCAAATAGGAGTGCTGTGTATAGTATGCAGAGATGTAAACAAACGTTGAGAATGGCTAAACAAACGTAAACAAACGATTCCCACCAAGAAATTGTCAATTTATCATTTTGGGCTTGGCTGCCGTGAAGTTGGCCCGACCCAAATGGGGGTGCTGTTTATAATATACAGAGGTGTAAACAAACGCTGAAAATAGCTAAATAAACGTAAACAAACGATAAACAAACGATTCCCACCAAGAAGTTGTCAATTTCTAATTTTGGGTTTGGCTGCCGTGAAGTTGGCCCGACCCAAATAGGAGTGCTGTGTATAGTATGCAGAGATGTAAACAAACGTTGAAAATAGCTAAACAAACGTAAACAAACAATTCCCACCAAGAAATAGTCAATTTATCATTTTGGGCTTGGCTGCCGTGAAGTTGGCCCGACCCAAATAGGAGTGCTGTGTATAGTATGCAGAGATGTAAACAAACGTTGAAAATAGCTAAACAAACGTAAACAAACGATTCCCACCAAGAAATTGTCAGTTTATCATTTTGGGCTTGGCTGCCGTGAAGTTGGCCCGACCAAAATGGGGGTGCTGTTTATAATATACAGAGGTGTAAACAAACGCTGAAAATAGCTAAACAAACATAAACAAACGATAAACAAACGATTCCCACCAAGAAGTTGTCAATTTCTAATTTTGGGTTTGGCTGCCGTGAAGTTGGCCCGACCCAAATAGGAGTGCTGTGTATAGTATGCAGAGATGTAAACAAACGTTGAAAATAGCTAAACAAACGTAAACAAACGATTCCCACCAAGAAATTGTCAATTTATCATTTTGGGCTTGGCTGCCGTGAAGTTGGCCCGACCCAAATGGGGGTGCTGTTTATAATATACAAAGGTGTAAACAAACGCTGAAAATAGCTAAACAAACGTAAACAAACGATTCCCACCAAGAAATTGTCTATTTCTAAATTTGGGTTTGGCTGCCGTGAAGTTGGCCCGACCCAAATAGGAGTGCTGTGTATAGTATACAGAGATGTAAACAAACGTTGAAAATGGCTAAACAAACGTAAACAAACGATTCCCACCAAGAAATTGTCAATTTATCATTTTGGGCTTGGCTGCCGTGAAGTTGGCCCGACCCAAATGGGGGTGCTGTTTATAATATACAGAGGTGTAACCAAACGCTGAAAATAGCTAAACAAACGTAAACAAACGATAAACAAACGATTCCCACCAAGAAGTTGTCAATTTCTAATTTTGGGTTTGGCTGCCGTGAAGTTGGCCCGACCCAAATAGGAGTGCTGTGTATAGTATGCAGAGATGTAAACAAACGTTGAAAATAGCTAAACAAACGTAAACAAACAATTCCCACCAAGAAATAGTCAATTTATCATTTTGTGCTTGGCTGCCGTGAAGTTGGCCCGACCCAAATAGGAGTGCTGTGTATAGTATGCAGAGATGTAAACAAACGTTGAGAATGGCTAAACAAACGTAAACAAACGATTCCCACCAAGAAATTGTCAATTTATCATTTTGGGCTTGGCTGCCGTGAAGTTGGCCCGACCCAAATGGGGGTGCTGTTTATAATATACAGAGGTGTAAACAAACGCTGAAAATAGCTAAATAAACGTAAACAAACGATAAACAAACGATTCCCACCAAGAAGTTGTCAATTTCTAATTTTTGGTTTGGCTGCCTTGATGTTGGCCCGACCCAAATAGGAGTGCTGTGTATAGTATTCAGAGATGTAAACAAACGTTGAAAATTGTTAAACAAACGTAAACAAACGATTCCCACCAAGAAATTGTCAATTTATCATTTTGGGCTTGGCTGCCGTAAAGTTGGCCCGACCCAAATGGGGGTGCTGTTTATAATATACAGAGGTGTAAACAAACGCTGAAAATAGCTAAACAAACGATAAACAAACGATTCCCACCAAGAAGTTGTCAATTTCTAATTTTGGGCTTGGCTGCCGTGAAGTTGGCCCGACCCAAATAGGAGTGCTGTGTATAGTATGCAGAGATGTAAACAAACGTTGAAAATAGCTAAACAAACGTAAACAAACGATTCCCACCAAGAAATTGTCAATTTATCATTTTGGGCTTGGCTGCCGTGAAGTTGGCCCGACCCAAATGGGGGTGCTGTTTATAATATACAGAGGTGTAAACAAACGCTGAAAATAGCTAAACAAACGTAAACAAACGATTCCCACCAAGAAGTTGTCAATTTCTAATTTTGGGTTTGGCTGCCGTGAAGTTGGCCCGACCCAAATAGGAGTGCTGTGTATAGTATGCAGAGATGTAAACAAACGTTGAAAATAGCTAAACAAACGTAAACAAACGATTCCCACCAAGAAATTGTCAATTTATCATTTTGGGCTTGGCTGCCGTGAAGTTGGCCCGACCCAAATAAGGGTGCTGTTTATAATATACAAAGGTGTAAACAAACGCTGAAAATAGCTAAACAAACGTAAACAAACGATTCCCACCAAGAAATTGTCAATTTCTAAATTTGGGTTTGGCTGCCGTGAAGTTGGCCCGACCCAAATAGGAGTGCTGTGTATAGTATACAGAGATGTAAACAAACGTTGAAAATGGCTAAACAAACGTAAACAAACGATTCCCACCAAGAAATTGTCAATTTATCATTTTGGGCTTGGCTGCCGTGAAGTTGGCCCGACCCAAATGGGGGTGCTGTTTATAATATACAGAGGTGTAAACAAACGCTGAAAATAGCTAAACAAACGTAAACAAACGATAAACAAACGATTCCCACCAAGAAGTTGTCAATTTCTAATTTTGGGTTTGGCTGCCGTGAAGTTGGCCCGACCCAAATAGGAGTGCTGTGTATAGTATGCAGAGATGTAAACAAACGTTGAAAATAGCTAAACAAACGTAAACAAACAATTCCCACCAAGAAATAGTCAATTTATCATTTTGTGCTTGGCTGCCGTGAAGTTGGCCCGACCCAAATAGGAGTGCTGTGTATAGTATGCAGAGATGTAAACAAACGTTGAAAATGGCTAAACAAACGTAAACAAACGATTCCCACTAAGAAATTGTCAATTTATCATTTTGGGCTTGGCTGCCGTGAAGTTGGCCCGACCCAAATGGGGGTGCTGTTTATAATATACAGAGGTGTAAACAAACGCTGAAAATAGCTAAATAAACGTAAACAAACGATAAACAAACGATTCCCACCAAGAAGTTGTCAATTTCTAATTTTTGGTTTGGCTGCCTTGAAGTTGGCCCAACCCAAATAGGAGTGCTGTGTATAGTATGCAGAGATGTAAACAAACGTTGAAAATAGCTAAACAAACGTAAACAAACAATTCCCACCAATAAATAGTCAATTTATCATTTTGGGCTTGGCTGCCGTGAAGTTGGCCCGACCCAAATAGGAGTGCTGTGTATAGTATGCAGAGATGTAAACAAACGTTGAAAATTGCTAAACAAACGTAAACAAACGATTCCCACCAAGAAATTGTCAATTTATCATTTTGGGCTTGGCTGCCGTAAAGTTGGCCCGACCCAAATGGGGGTGCTGTTTATAATATACAGAGGTGTAAACAAACGCTGAAAATAGCTAAACAAACGATAAACAAACGATTCCCACCAAGAAGTTGTCAATTTCTAATTTTGGGTTTGGCTGCCGTGAAGTTGGCCCGACCCAAATAGGAGTGCTGTGTATAGTATGCAGAGATGTAAACAAACGTTGAAAATAGCTAAACAAACGTAAACAAACAATTCCCACCAATAAATAGTCAATTTATCATTTTGGGCTTGGCTGCCGTGAAGTTGGCCCGACCCAAATAGGAGTGCTGTGTATAGTATGCAGAGATGTAAACAAACGTTGAAAATAGCTAAACAAACGTAAACAAACGATTCCCACCAAGAAATTGTCAATTTATCATTTTGGGCTTGGCTGCCGTGAAGTTGGCCCGACCCAAATGGGGGTGCTGTTTATAATATACAGAGGTGTAAACAAACGCTGAAAATAGCTAAACAAACGTAAACAAACGATTCCCACCAAGAAATTGTCAATTTCTAAATTTGGGTTTGGCTGCCGTGAAGTTGGCCCGACCCAAATAGGAGTGCTGTGTATAGTATACAGAGATGTAAACAAACGTTGAAAATGGCTAAACAAACGTAAACAAACGATTCCCACCAAGAAATTGTCAATTTATCATTTTGGGCTTGGCTGCCGTGAAGTTGGCCCGACCCAAATGGGGGTGCTGTTTATAATATACAGAGGTGTAAACAAACGCTGAAAATAGCTAAGCAAACGTAAACAAACGATAAACAAACGATTCCCACCAAGAAGTTGTCAATTTCTAATTTTGGGTTTGGCTGCCGTAAAGTTGGCCCGACCCAAATAGGAGTGCTGTGTATAGTATGCAGAGATGTAAACAAACGTTGAAAATAGCTAAACAAACGTAAACAAACAATTCCCACCAAGAAATAGTCAATTTATCATTTTGTGCTTGGCTGCCGTGAAGTTGGCCCGACCCAAATAGGAGTGCTGTGTATAGTATGCAGAGATGTAAACAAACGTTGAAAATGGCTAAACAAACGTAAACAAACGATTCCCACCAAGAAATTGTCAATTTATCATTTTGGGCTTGGCTGCCGTGAAGTTGGCCCGACCCAAATGGGGGTGCTGTTTATAATATACAGAGGTGTAAACAAACGCTGAAAATAGCTAAATAAACGTAAACAAACGATAAACAAACGATTCCCACCAAGAAGTTGTCAATTTCTAATTTTTGGTTTGGCTGCCTTGATGTTGGCCCGACCCAAATAGGAGTGCTGTGTATAGTATGCAGAGATGTAAACAAACGTTGAAAATTGCTAAACAAACGTAAACAAACGATTCCCACCAAGAAATTGTCAATTTATCATTTTGGGCTTGGCTGCCGTAAAGTTGGCCCGACCCAAATGGGGGTGCTGTTTATAATATACAGAGGTGTAAACAAACGCTGAAAATAGCTAAACAAACGATAAACAAACGATTCCCACCAAGAAGTTGTCAATTTCTAATTTTGGGTTTGGCTGCCGTGAAGTTGGCCCGACCCAAATAGGAGTGCTGTGTATAGTATGCAGAGATGTAAACAAACGCTGAAAATAGCTAAACAAACGTAAACAAACGATTCCCACCAAGAAGTTGTCAATTTCTAATTTTGGGTTTGGCTGCCGTGAAGTTGGCCCGACCCAAATAGGAGTGCTGTGTATAGTATGCAGAGATGTAAACAAACGTTGAAAATAGCTAAACAAACGTAAACAAACGATTCCCACCAAGAAATTGTCAATTTATCATTTTGGGCTTGGCTGCCGTGAAGTTGGCCCGACCCAAATGGGGGTGCTGTTTATAATATACAAAGGTGTAAACAAACGCTGAAAATAGCTAAACAAACGTAAACAAACGATTCCCACCAAGAAATTGTCAATTTCTAAATTTGGGTTTGGCTGCCGTGAAGTTGGCCCGACCCAAATAGGAGTGCTGTGTATAGTATGCAGAGATGTAAACAAACGTTGAGAATGGCTAAACAAACGTAAACAAACGATTCCCACCAAGAAATTGTCAATTTATCATTTTGGGCTTGGCTGCCGTGAAGTTGGCCCGACCCAAATGGGGGTGCTGTTTATAATATACAGAGGTGTAAACAAACGCTGAAAATAGCTAAATAAACGTAAACAAACGATAAACAAACGATTCCCACCAAGAAGTTGTCAATTTCTAATTTTGGGTTTGGCTGCCGTGAAGTTGGCCCGACCCAAATAGGAGTGCTGTGTATAGTATGCAGAGATGTAAACAAACGTTGAAAATAGCTAAACAAACGTAAACAAACAATTCCCACCAAGAAATAGTCAATTTATCATTTTGGGCTTGGCTGCCGTGAAGTTGGCCCGACCCAAATAGAAGTGCTGTGTATAGTATGCAGAGATGTAAACAAACGTTGAAAATAGCTAAACAAACGTAAACAAACGATTCCCACCAAGAAATTGTCAATTTATCATTTTGGGCTTGGCTGCCGTGAAGTTGGCCCGACCAAAATGGGGGTGCTGTTTATAATATACAGAGGTGTAAACAAACGCTGAAAATAGCTAAACAAACATAAACAAACGATAAACAAACGATTCCCACCAAGAAGTTGTCAATTTCTAATTTTGGGTTTGGCTGCCGTGAAGTTGGCCCGACCCAAATAGGAGTGCTGTGTATTGTATGCAGAGATGTAAACAAACGTTTAAAATAGCTAAATAAACGTAAACAAACGATTCCCACCAAGAAATTGTCAATTTATCATTTTGGGCTTGGCTGCCGTGAAGTTGGCCCGACCCAAATGGGGGTGCTGTTTATAATATACAAAGGTGTAAACAAACGCTGAAAATAGCTAAACAAACGTAAACAAACGATTCCCACCAAGAAATTGTCTATTTCTAAATTTGGGTTTGGCTGCCGTGAAGTTGGCCCGACCCAAATAGGAGTGCTGTGTATAGTATACAGAGATGTAAACAAACGTTGAAAATGGCTAAACAAACGTAAACAAACGATTCCCACCAAGAAATTGTCAATTTATCATTTTGGGCTTGGCTGCCGTGAAGTTGGCCCGACCCAAATGGGGGTGCTGTTTATAATATACAGAGGTGTAAACAAACGCTGAAAATAGCTAAACAAACGTAAACAAACGATAAACAAACGATTCCCACCAAGAAGTTGTCAATTTCTAATTTTGGGTTTGGCTGCCGTGAAGTTGGCCCGACCCAAATAGGAGTGCTGTGTATAGTATGCAGAGATGTAAACAAACGTTGAAAATAGCTAAACAAACGTAAACAAACAATTCCCAACAAGAAATAGTCAATTTATCATTTTGTGCTTGGCTGCCGTGAAGTTGGCCCGACCCAAATAGGAGTGCTGTGTATAGTATGCAGAGATGTAAACAAACGTTGAGAATGGCTAAACAAACGTAAACAAACGATTCCCACCAAGAAATTGTCAATTTATCATTTTGGGCTTGGCTGCCGTGAAGTTGGCCCGACCCAAATGGGGGTGCTGTTTATAATATACAGAGGTGTAAACAAACGCTGAAAATAGCTAAATAAACGTAAACAAACGATAAACAAACGATTCCCACCAAGAAGTTGTCAATTTCTAATTTTTGGTTTGGCTGCCTTGATGTTGGCCCGACCCAAATAGGAGTGCTGTGTATAGTATGCAGAGATGTAAACAAACGTTGAAAATTGTTAAACAAACGTAAACAAACGATTCCCACCAAGAAATTGTCAATTTATCATTTTGGGCTTGGCTGCCGTAAAGTTGGCCCGACCCAAATGGGGGTGCTGTTTATAATATACAGATGTGTAAACAAACGCTGAAAATAGCTAAACAAACGATAAACAAACGATTCCCACCAAGAAGTTGTCAATTTCTAATTTTGGGTTTGGCTGCCGTGAAGTTGGCCCGACCCAAATAGGAGTGCTGTGTATAGTATGCAGAGATGTAAACAAACGTTGAAAATAGCTAAACAAACGTAAACAAACAATTCCCACCAATAAATATTCAATTTATCATTTTGGGCTTGGCTGCCGTGAAGTTGGCCCGACCCAAATAGGAGTGCTGTGTATAGTATGCAGAGATATAACAAACGTTGAAAATAGCTACACAAACGTAAACAAACGATTCCCACCAAGAAATTGTCAATTTATCATTTTGGGCTTGGCTGCCGTGAAGTTGGCCCGACCCAAATGGGGGTGCTGTTTATAATATACAGAGGTGTAAACAAACGCTGAAAATAGCTAAACAAACGTAAACAAACGATTCCCACCAAGAAGTTGTCAATTTCTAATTTTGGGTTTGGCTGCCGTGAAGTTGGCCCGACCCAAATAGGAGTGCTGTGTATAGTATGCAGAGATGTAAACAAACGTTGAAAATAGCTAAACAAACGTAAACAAACGATTCCCACCAAGAAATTGTCAATTTATCATTTTGGGCTTGGCTGCCGTGAAGTTGGCCCGACCCAAATGGGGGTGCTGTTTATAATATACAAAGGTGTAAACAAACGCTGAAAATAGCTAAACAAACGTAAACAAACGATTCCCACCAAGAAATTGTCAATTTCTAAATTTGGGTTTGGCTGCCGTGAAGTTGGCCCGACCCAAATAGGAGTGCTGTGTATAGTATACAGAGATGTAAACAAACGTTGAAAATGGCTAAACAAACGTAAACAAACGATTCCCACCAAGAAATTGTCAATTTATCATTTTGGGCTTGGCTGCCGTGAAGTTGGCCCGACCCAAATGGGGGTGCTGTTTATAATATACAGAGGTGTAAACAAACGCTGAAAATAGCTAAACAAACGTAAACAAACGATAAACAAACGATTCCCACCAAGAAGTTGTCAATTTCTAATTTTGGGTTTGGCTGCCGTGAAGTTGGCCCGACCCAAATAGGAGTGCTGTGTATAGTATGCAGAGATGTAAACAAACGTTGAAAATAGCTAAACAAACGTAAACAAACAATTCCCACCAAGAAATAGTCAATTTATCATTTTGTGCTTGGCTGCCGTGAAGTTGGCCCGACCCAAATAGGAGTGCTGTGTATAGTATGCAGAGATGTAAACAAACGTTGAAAATGGCTAAACAAACGTAAACAAACGATTCCCACCAAGAAATTGTCAATTTATCATTTTGGGCTTGGCTGCCGTGAAGTTGGCCCGACCCAAATGGGGGTGCTGTTTATAATATACAGAGGTGTAAACAAACGCTGAAAATAGCTAAATAAACGTAAACAAACGATAAACAAACGATTCCCACCAAGAAGTTGTCAATTTCTAATTTTTGGTTTGGCTGCCTTGAAGTTGGCCCGACCCAAATAGGAGTGCTGTGTATAGTATGCAGAGATGTAAACAAACGTTGAAAATTGCTAAACAAACGTAAACAAACGATTCCCACCAAGAAATTGTCAATTTATCATTTTGGACTTGGCTGCCGTAAAGTTGGCCCGACCCAAATGGGGGTGCTGTTTATAATATACAGAGGTGTAAACAAACGCTGAAAATAGCTAAACAAACGATAAACAAACGATTCCCACCAAGAAGTTGTCAATTTCTAATTTTGGGTTTGGCTGCCGTGAAGTTGGCCCGACCCAAATAGGAGTGCTGTGTATAGTATGCAGAGATGTAAACAAACGTTGAAAATAGCTAAACAAACGTAAACAAACAATTCCCACCAATAAATAGTCAATTTATCATTTTGGGCTTGGCTGCCGTGAAGTTGGCCCGACCCAAATAGGAGTGCTGTGTATAGTATGCAGAGATGTAAACAAACGTTGAAAATTGCTAAACAAACGTAAACAAACGATTCCCACCAAGAAATTGTCAATTTATCATTTTGGGCTTGGCTGCCGTAAAGTTGGCCCGACCCAAATGGGGGTGCTGTTTATAATATACAGAGGTGTAAACAAACGCTGAAAATAGCTAAACAAACGATAAACAAACGATTCCCACCAAGAAGTTGTCAATTTCTAATTTTGGGTTTGGCTGCCGTGAAGTTGTCCCGACCCAAATAGGAGTGCTGTGTATAGTATGCAGAGATGTAAACAAACGTTGAAAATAGCTAAACAAACGTAAACAAACAATTCCCACCAATAAATAGTCAATTTATCATTTTGGGCTTGGCTGCCGTGAAGTTGGCCCGACCCAAATAGGAGTGCTGTGTATAGTATGCAGAGATGTAAACAAACGTTGAAAATAGCTAAACAAACGTAAACAAACGATTCCCACCAAGAAATTGTCAATTTATCATTTTGGGCTTGGCTGCCGTGAAGTTGGCCCGACCCAAATGGGGGTGCTGTTTATAATATACAAAGGTGTAAACAAACGCTGAAAATAGCTAAACAAACGTAAACAAACGATTCCCACCAAGAAATTGTCAATTTCTAAATTTGGGTTTGGCTGCCGTGAAGTTGGCCCGACCCAAATAGGAGTGCTGTGTATAGTATACAGAGATGTAAACAAACGTTGAAAATGGCTAAACAAACGTAAACAAACGATTCCCACCAAGAAATTGTCAATTTATCATTTTGGGCTTGGCTGCCGTGAAGTTGGCCCGACCCAAATGGGGGTGCTGTTTATAATATACAGAGGTGTAAACAAACGCTGAAAATAGCTAAACAAACGTAAACAAACGATTCCCACCAAGAAGTTGTCAATTTCTAATTTTGGGTTTGGCTGCCGTGAAGTTGGCCCGACCCAAATAGGAGTGCTGTGTATAGTATGCAGAGATGTAAACAAACGTTGAAAATAGCTAAACAAACGTAAACAAACAATTCCCACCAAGAAATAGTCAATTTATCATTTTGTGCTTGGCTGCCGTGAAGTTGGCCCGACCCAAATAGGAGTGCTGTGTATAGTATGCAGAGATGTAAACAAACGTTGAAAATGGCTAAACAAACGTAAACAAACGATTCCCACCAAGAAATTGTCAATTTATCATTTTGGGCTTGGCTGCCGTGAAGTTGGCCCGACCCAAATGGGGGTGCTGTTTATAATATACAGAGGTGTAAACAAACGCTGAAAATAGCTAAATAAACGTAAACAAACGATAAACAAACGATTCCCACCAAGAAGTTGTCAATTTCTAATTTTTGGTTTAGCTGCCTTGAAGTTGGCCCGACCCAAATAGGAGTGCTGTGTATAGTATGCAGAGATGTAAACAAACGTTGAAAATTGCTAAACAAACGTAAACAAACGATTCCCACCAAGAAATTGTCAATTTATCATTTTGGGCTTGGCTGCCGTAAAGTTGGCCCGACCCAAATGGGGGTGCTGTTTATAATATACAGAGGTGTAAACAAACGCTGAAAATAGCTAAACAAACGATAAACAAACGATTCCCACCAAGAAGTTGTCAATTTCTAATTTTGGGTTTGGCTGCCGTGAAGTTGGCCCTACCCAAATAGGAGTGCTGTGTATAGTATGCAGAGATGTAAACAAACGTTGAAAATAGCTAAACAAACGTAAACAAACGATTCCCACCAAGAAATTGTCAATTTATCATTTTGGGCTTGGCTGCCGTGAAGTTGGCCCGACCCAAATGGGGGTGCTGTTTATAATATACAGAGGTGTAAACAAACGCTGAAAATATCTAAACAAACGTAAACAAACGATAAACAAACAATTCCCACCAAGAAGTTGTCAATTTCTAATTTTGGGTTTGGCTGCCGTGAAGTTGGCCCGACCCAAATAGGAGTGCTGTGTATAGTATGCAAAGTTGTAAACAAACGTTGAAAATAGCTAAACAAACGTAAACAAACAATTCCCACCAATAAATAGTCAATTTATCATTTTGGGCTTGGCTGCCGTGAAGTTGGCCCGACCCAAATAGGAGTGCTGTGTATAGTATGCAGAGATGTAAACAAACGTTGAAAATAGCTAAACAAACGTAAACAAACGATTCCCACCAAGAAATTGTCAATTTATCATTTTGGGCTTGGCTGCCGTGAAGTTGGCCCGACCCAAATGGGGGTGCTGTTTATAATATACAGAGGTGTAAACAAACGCTGAAAATAGCTAAACAAACGTAAACAAACGATAAACAAACGATTCCCACCAAGAAGTTGTCAATTTCTAATTTTGGGTTTGGCTGCCGTGAAGTTGGCCCGACCCAAATAGGAGTGCTGTGTATAGTATGCAGAGATGTAAACAAACGTTGAAAATAGCTAAACAAACGTAAACAAACAATTCCCACCAATAAATAGTCAATTTATCATTTTGGGCTTGGCTGCCGTGAAGTTGGCCCGACCCAAATAGGAGTGCTGTGTATAGTATGCAGAGATGTAAACAAACGTTGAAAATAGCTAAACAAACGTAAACAAACGATTCCCACCAAGAAATTGTCAATTTATCATTTTGGGCTTGGCTGCCGTGAAGTTGGCCCGACCCAAATGGGGGTGCTGTTTATAATATACAGAGGTGTAAACAAACGCTGAAAATAGCTAAACAAACGTAAACAAACGATAAACAAACGATTCCCACCAAGAAGTTGTCAATTTCTAATTTTGGGTTTGGCTGCCGTGAAGTTGGCCCGACCCAAATAGGAGTGCTGTGTATAGTATGCAGAGATGTAAACAAACGTTGAAAATAGCTAAACAAACGTAAACAAACAATTCCCACCAATAAATAGTCAATTTATCATTTTGGGCTTGGCTGCCGTGAAGTTGTCCCGACCCAAATAGGAGTGCTGTGTATAGTATGCAGAGATGTAAACAAACGTTGAAAACAGCAAACAAACGTAAACAAACGATTCCCACCAAGAAATTGTCAATTTATCATTTTGGGCTTGGCTGCCGTGAAGTTGGCCCGACCCAAATGGGGGTGCTGTTTATAATATACAGAGGTGTAAACAAACGCTGAAAATACCTAAACAAACGTAAACAACCGATAAACAAACGATTCCAACCAAGAAGTTGTCAATTTCTAATTTTGGGTTTGGCTGCCGTGAAGTTGGCCCGACCCAAATAGGAGTGCTGTGTATAGTATGCAGAGATGTAAACAAACGTTGAAAATAGCTAAACAAACGTAAACAAACGATTCCCACCAAGAAATTGTCAATTTATCATTTTGGGCTTGGCTGCCGTGAAGTTGGCCCGACCCAAATGGGGGTGCTGTTTATAATATACAAAGGTGTAAACAAACGCTGAAAATAGCTAAACAAACGTAAACAAACGATTCCCACCAAGAAATTGTCAATTTCTAAATTTGGGTTTGGCTGCCGTGAAGTTGGCCCGACCCAAATAGGAGTGCTGTGTATAGTATACAGAGATGTACACAAACGTTGAAAATGGCTAAACAAACGTAAACAAACGATTCCCACCAAGAAATTGTCAATTTATCATTTTGGGCTTGGCTGCCGTGAAGTTGGCCCGACCCAAATGGGGGTGCTGTTTATAATATACAGAGGTGTAAACAAACGCTGAAAATAGCTAAACAAACGTAAACAAACGATTCCCACCAAGAAATTGTCAATTTATCATTTAGGGCTTGGCTGCCGTGAAGTTGGCCCGACTCAAATTGGGGTGCTGTGTATAGTATGCAGAGATGTAAACAAACGTTGAAAATAGCTAAACAAACGTAAACAAACAATTCCCACCAAGAAATAGTCAATTTATCATTTTGTGCTTGGCTGCCGTGAAGTTGGCCCGACCCAAATAGGAGTGCTGTGTATAGTATGCAGAGATGTAAACAAACGTTGAAAATGGCTAAACAAACGTAAACAAACGATTCCCACCAAGAAATTGTCAATTTATCATTTTGGGCTTGGCTGCCGTGAAGTTGGCCCGACCCAAATAGGAGTGCTGTGTATAGTATGCAGAGATGTAAACAAACGTTGAAAATACCTAAACAAACGTAAACAAACGATTCCCACCAAGAAATTGTCAATTTATCATTTAGGGCTTGGCTGCCGTGAAGTTGGCCCGACTCAAATTGGGGTGCTGTGTATAGTATGCAGAGATGTAAACAAACGTTGAAAATAGCTAAACAAACGTAAACAAACAATTCCCACCAAGAAATAGTCAATTTATCATTTTGTGCTTGGCTGCCGTGAAGTTGGCCCGACCCAAATAGGAGTGCTGTGTATAGTATGCAGAGATGTAAACAAACGTTGAAAATGGCTAAACAAACGTAAACAAACGATTCCCACCAAGAAATTGTCAATTTATCATTTTGGGCTTGGCTGCCGTGAAGTTGGCCCGACCCAAATGGGGGTGCTGTTTATAATATACAGAGGTGTAAACAAACGCTGAAAATAGCTAAATAAACGTAAACAAACAATAAACAAACGATTCCCACCAAGAAGTTGTCAATTTCTAATTTTGGGTTTGGCTGCCGTGAAGTTGGCCCGACCCAAATAGGAGTGCTGTGTATAGTATGCAGAGACGTAAACAAACGTTGAAAATAGCTAAACAAACGTAAACAAACAATTCCCACCAATAAATAGTCAATTTATCATTTTGGGCTTGGCTGCCGTGAAGTTGGCCCGACCCAAATAGGAGTGCTGTGTATAGTATGCAGAGATGTAAACAAACGTTGAAAATAGCTAAACAAACGTAAACAAACGATTCCCACCAAGAAATTGTCAATTTATCATTTTGGGCTTGGCCGCCGTGAAGTTGGCCCGACCCAAATGGGGGTGCTGTTTATAATATACAGAGGTGTAAACAAACGCTGAAAATAGCTAAACAAACGTAAACAAACGATAAACAAACGATTCCCACCAAGAAGTTGTCAATTTCTAATTTTGGGTTTGGCTGCCGTGAAGTTGGCCCGACCCAAATAGGAGTGCTGTGTATAGTATGCAAAGTTGTAAACAAACGTTGAAAATAGCTAAACAAACGTAAACAAACAATTCCCACCAAGAAATAGTCAATTTATCATTTTGGGCTTGGCTGCCGTGAAGTTGTCCCGACCCAAATAGGAGTGCTGTGTATAGTATGCAGAGATGTAAACAAACGTTGAAAACAGCAAACAAACGTAAACAAACGATTCCCACCAAGAAATTGTCAATTTATCATTTTGGGCTTGGCTGCCGTGAAGTTGGCCCGACCCAAATGGGGGTGCTGTTTATAATATACAGAGGTGTAAACAAACGCTGAAAATACCTAAACAAACGTAAACAACCGATAAACAAACGATTCCAACCAAGAAGTTGTCAATTTCTAATTTTGGGTTTGGCTGCCGTGAAGTTGGCCCGACCCAAATAGGAGTGCTGTGTATAGTATGCAGAGATGTAAACAAACGTTGAAAATAGCTAAACAAACGTAAACAAACGATTCCCACCAAGAAATTGTCAATTTATCATTTTGGGCTTGGCTGCCGTGAAGTTGGCCCGACCCAAATGGGGGTGCTGTTTATAATATACAAAGGTGTAAACAAACGCTGAAAATAGCTAAACAAACGTAAACAAACGATTCCCACCAAGAAATTGTCAATTTCTAAATTTGGGTTTGGCTGCCGTGAAGTTGGCCCGACCCAAATAGGAGTGCTGTGTATAGTATACAGAGATGTACACAAACGTTGAAAATGGCTAAACAAACGTAAACAAACGATTCCCACCAAGAAATTGTCAATTTATCATTTTGGGCTTGGCTGCCGTGAAGTTGGCCCGACCCAAATGGGGGTGCTGTTTATAATATACAGAGGTGTAAACAAACGCTGAAAATAGCTAAACAAACGTAAACAAACGATTCCCACCAAGAAATTGTCAATTTATCATTTAGGGCTTGGCTGCCGTGAAGTTGGCCCGACTCAAATTGGGGTGCTGTGTATAGTATGCAGAGATGTAAACAAACGTTGAAAATAGCTAAACAAACGTAAACAAACAATTCCCACCAAGAAATAGTCAATTTATCATTTTGTGCTTGGCTGCCGTGAAGTTGGCCCGACCCAAATAGGAGTGCTGTGTATAGTATGCAGAGATGTAAACAAACGTTGAAAATGGCTAAACAAACGTAAACAAACGATTCCCACCAAGAAATTGTCAATTTATCATTTTGGGCTTGGCTGCCGTGAAGTTGGCCCGACCCAAATGGGGGTGCTGTTTATAATATACAGAGGTGTAAACAAACGCTGAAAATAGCTAAATAAACGTAAACAAACAATAAACAAACGATTCCCACCAAGAAGTTGTCAATTTCTAATTTTGGGTTTGGCTGCCGTGAAGTTGGCCCGACCCAAATAGGAGTGCTGTGTATAGTATGCAGAGACGTAAACAAACGTTGAAAATAGCTAAACAAACGTAAACAAACAATTCCCACCAATAAATAGTCAATTTATCATTTTGGGCTTGGCTGCCGTGAAGTTGGCCCGACCCAAATAGGAGTGCTGTGTATAGTATGCAGAGATGTAAACAAACGTTGAAAATAGCTAAACAAACGTAAACAAACGATTCCCACCAAGAAATTGTCAATTTATCATTTTGGGCTTGGCCGCCGTGAAGTTGGCCCGACCCAAATGGGGGTGCTGTTTATAATATACAGAGGTGTAAACAAACGCTGAAAATAGCTAAACAAACGTAAACAAACGATTCCCACCAAGAAGTTGTTAATTTCTAATTTTGGGTTTGGCTGCCGTGAAGTTGGCCCGACCCAAATAGGAGTGCTGTGTATAGTATGCAGAGATGTAAACAAACGTTGAAAATAGCTAAACAAACGTAACCAAACAATTCCCACCAAGAAATAGTCAATTTATCATTTTGGGCTTGGCTGCCGTGAAGTTGGCCCGACCCAAATAGGAGTGCTGTGTATAGTATGCAGAGATGTAAACAAACGTTAAAAATAGCTAAACAAACGTAAACAAACGATTCCCACCAAGAAATTGTCAATTTATCATTTTGGGCTTGGCTGCCGTGAAGTTGGCCCGACCCAAATGAGGGTGCTGTTTATAATATACAGAGGTGTAAACAAACGCTGAAAATAGCTAAACAAACGTAAACAAACGATAAACAAACGATTCCCACCAAGAAGTTGTCAATTTCTAATTTTGGGTTTGGCTGCCGTGAAGTTGGCCCTACCCAAATAGGAGTGCTGTGTATAGTATGCAGAGATGTAAACAAACGTTGAAAATAGCTAAACAAACGTAAACAAACGATTCCCACCAAGAAATTGTCAATTTATCATTTTGGGCTTGACTGCCGTGAAGTTGGCCCGACCCAAATGGGGGTGCTGTTTATAATATACAGAGGTGTAAACAAACGCTGAAAATATCTAAACAAACGTAAACAAACGATAAACAAACGATTCCCACCAAGAAGTTGTCAATTTCTAATTTTGGGTTTGGCTGCCGTGAAGTTGGCCCGACCCAAATAGGAGTGCTGTGTATAGTATGCAAAGTTGTAAACAAACGTTGAAAATAGCTAAACAAACGTAAACAAACAATTCCCACCAATAAATAGTCAATTTATCATTTTGGGCTTGGCTGCCGTGAAGTTGGCCCGACCCAAATAGGAGTGCTGTGTATAGTATGCACAGATGTAAACAAACGTTGAAAATAGCTAAACAAACGTAAACAAACGATTCCCACCAAGAAATTGTCAATTTATCATTTTGGGCTTGGCTGCCGTGAAGTTGGCCCGACCCAAATGGGGGTGCTGTTTATAATATACAGAGGTGTAAACAAACGCTGAAAATAGCTAAACAAACGTAAACAAACGATAAACAAACGATTCCCACCAAGAAGTTGTCAATTTCTAATTTTGGGTTTGGCTGCCGTGAAGTTGGCCCGACCCAAATAGGAGTGCTGTGTATAGTATGCAGAGATGTAAACAAACGTTGAAAATAGCTAAACAAACGTAAACAAACAATTCCCACCAATAAATAGTCAATTTATCATTTTGGGCTTGGCTGCCGTGAAGTTGGCCCGACCCAAATAGGAGTGCTGTGTATAGTATGCAGAGATGTAAACAAACGTTGAAAATAGCTAAACAAACGTAAACAAACGATTCCCACCAAGAAATTGTCAATTTATCATTTTGGGCTTGGCTGCCGTGAAGTTGGCCCGACCCAAATGGGGGTGCTGTTTATAATATACAGAGGTGTAAACAAACGCTGAAAATAGCTAAACAAACGTAAACAAACGATAAACAAACGATTCCCACCAAGAAGTTGTCAATTTCTAATTTTGGGTTTGGCTGCCGTGAAGTTGGCCCGACCCAAATAGGAGTGCTGTGTATAGTATGCAAAGTTGTAAACAAACGTTGAAAATAGCTAAACAAACGTAAACAAACAATTCCCACCAAGAAATAGTCAATTTATCATTTTGGGCTTGGCTGCCGTGAAGTTGTCCCGACCCCAATAGGAGTGCTGTGTATAGTATGCAGAGATGTAAACAAACGTTGAAAACAGCAAACAAACGTAAACAAACGATTCCCACCAAGAAATTGTCAATTTATCATTTAGGGCTTGGCTGCCGTGAAGTTGGCCCGACCCAAATGGGGGTGCTGTTTATAATATACAGAGGTGTAAACAAACGCTGAAAATACCTAAACAAACGTAAACAACCGATAAACAAACGATTCCAACCAAGAAGTTGTCAATTTCTAATTTTGGGTTTGGCTGCCGTGAAGTTGGCCCGACCCAAATAGGAGTGCTGTGTATAGTATGCAGAGATGTAAACAAACGTTGAAAATAGCTAAACAAACGTAAACAAACGATTCCCACCAAGAAATTGTCAATTTATCATTTTGGGCTTGGCTGCCGTGAAGTTGGCCCGACCCAAATGGGGGTGCTGTTTATAATATACAAAGGTGTAAACAAACGCTGAAAATAGCTAAACAAACGTAAACAAACGATTCCCACCAAGAAATTGTCAATTTCTAAATTTGGGTTTGGCTGCCGTGAAGTTGGCCCGACCCAAATAGGAGTGCTGTGTATAGTATACAGAGATGTAAACAAACGTTGAAAATGGCTAAACAAACGTAAACAAACGATTCCCACCAAGAAATTGTCAATTTATCATTTTGGGCTTGGCTGCCGTGAAGTTGGCCCGACCCAAATGGGGGTGCTGTTTATAATATACAGAGGTGTAAACAAACGCTGAAAATAGCTAAACAAACGTAAACAAACGATTCCCACCAAGAAATTGTCAATTTATCATTTTGGGCTTGGCTGCCGTGAAGTTGGCCCGACTCAAATTGGGGTGCTGTGTATAGTATGCAGAGATGTAAACAAACGTTGAAAATAGCTAAACAAACGTAAACAAACAATTCCCACCAAGAAATAGTCAATTTATCATTTTGTGCTTGGCTGCCGTGAAGTTGGCCCGACCCAAATAGGAGTGCTGTGTATAGTATGCAGAGATGTAAACAAACGTTGAAAATGGCTAAACAAATGTAAACAAACGATTCCCACCAAGAAATTGTCAATTTATCATTTTGGGCTTGGCTGCCGTGAAGTTGGCCCGACCCAAATGGGGGTGCTGTTTATAATATACAGAGGTGTAAACAAACGCTGAAAATAGCTAAATAAACGTAAACAAACAATAAACAAACGATTCCCACCAAGAAGTTGTCAATTTCTAATTTTGGGTTTGGCTGCCGTGAAGTTGGCCCGACCCAAATAGGAGTGCTGTGTATAGTATGCAGAGACGTAAACAAACGTTGAAAATAGCTAAACAAACGTAAACAAACAATTCCCACCAATAAATAGTCAATTTATCATTTTGGGCTTGGCTGCCGTGAAGTTGGCCCGACCCAAATAGGAGTGCTGTGTATAGTATGCAGAGATGTAAACAAACGTTGAAAATAGCTAAACAAACGTAAACAAACGATTCCCACCAAGAAATTGTCAATTTATCATTTTGGGCTTGGCCGCCGTGAAGTTGGCCCGACCCAAATGGGGGTGCTGTTTATAATATACAGAGGTGTAAACAAACGCTGAAAATAGCTAAACAAACGTAAACAAACGATTCCCACCAAGAAGTTGTTAATTTCTAATTTTGGGTTTGGCTGCCGTGAAGTTGGCCCGACCCAAATAGGAGTGCTGTGTATAGTATGCAGAGATGTAAACAAACGTTGAAAATAGCTAAACAAACGTAACCAAACAATTCCCACCAAGAAATAGTCAATTTATCATTTTGGGCTTGGCTGCCGTGAAGTTGGCCCGACCCAAATAGGAGTGCTGTGTATAGTATGCAGAGATGTAAACAAACGTTAAAAATAGCTAAACAAACGTAAACAAACGATTCCCACCAAGAAATTGTCAATTTATCATTTTGGGCTTGGCTGCCGTGAAGTTGGCCCGACCCAAATGAGGGTGCTGTTTATAATATACAGAGGTGTAAACAAACGCTGAAAATAGCTAAACAAACGTAAACAAACGATAAACAAACGATTCCCACCAAGAAGTTGTCAATTTCTAATTTTGGGTTTGGCTGCCGTGAAGTTGGCCCGACCCAAATAGGAGTGCTGTGTATAGTAGGCAGAGATGTAAGCAAAAGTTTGAAAAAAGCTACACAAACGTAAACAAACAATTTCCACCAAGAAATAGTCAATTTATCATTTTGGGCTTGGCTGCCGTGAAGTTGGCCCGACCCAAATAGGAGTGCTGTGTATAGTATGCAGAGATGTAAACAAAAGTTTGAAAATAGCTACACAAACGTAAACAAACAATTTCCACCAAGAAATAGTCAATTTATCATTTTGGGCTTGGCTGCCGTGAAGTTGGCCCGACCCAAATAGGAGTGCTGTGTATAGTATGCAGAGATGTAAACAAACGTTAAAAATAGCTAAACAAACGTAAACAAACGATTCCCACCAAGAAATTGTCAATTTATCATTTTGGGCTTGGCTGCCGTGAAGTTGGCCCGACCCAAATGGGGGTGCTGTTTATAATATACAGAGGTGTAAACAAACGCTGAAAATAGCTAAACAAACGTATACAAACGATAAACAAACGATTCCCACCAAGAAGTTGTCAATTTCTAATTTTGGGTTTGGCTGCCGTGAAGTTGGCCCGACCCAAATAGGAGTGCTGTGTATAGTAGGCAGAGATGTAAGCAAAAGTTTGAAAAAAGCTACACAAACGTAAACAAACAATTTCCACCAAGAAATAGTCAATTTAACATTTTGGGCTTGGCTGCCGTGAAGTTGGCCCGACCCAAATAGGAGTGCTGTGTATAGTATGCAGAGATGTAAACAAAAGTTTGAAAATAGCTACACAAACGTAAACAAACAATTTCCACCAAGAAATAGTCAATTTATCATTTTGGGCTTGGCTGCCGTGAAGTTGGCCCGATCCAAATGGGGGTGCTGTTTATAATATACAGAGGTGTAAACAAACGCTGAAAATAGCTAAACAAACGTAAACAAACGATAAACAAACGATTCCCACCAAGAAGTTGTCAATTTCTAATTTTGGGTTTGGCTGCCGTGAAGTTGGCCCAACCCAAATAGGAGTGCTGTGTATAGTATGCAGAGATGTAAACAAACGTTGAAAATAGCTAAACAAACGTAAACAAACGATTCCCACCAAGAAATTGTCAATTTCTAAATTTGGGTTTGGCTGCCGTGAAGTTGGCCCGACCCAAATAGGAGTGCTGTGTATAGTATACAGAGATGTAAACAAACGTTGAAAATGGCTAAACAAACGTAAACAAACGAATCCCACCAAGAAATTGTCAATTTATCATTTTGGGCTTGGCTGCAGTGAAGTTGGCCCGACCCAAATGGGGGTGCTGTTTATAATATACAGAGGTGTAAACAAACGCTGAAAATAGCTAAACAAACGTAAACAAACGATAAACAAACGATTCCCACCAAGAAGTTGTCAATTTCTAATTTTGGGTTTGGCTGCCGTGAAGTTGGCCCGACCCAAATAGGAGTGCTGTGTATAGTATGCAGAGATGTAAACAAACGTTGAAAATAGCTAAACAAACGTAAACAAACAATTCCCACCAAGAAATAGTCAATTTATCATTTTGTGCTTGGCTGCCGTGAAGTTCGCCCGACCCAAATAGGAGTGCTGTGTATAGTATGCAGAGATGTAAACAAACGTTGAAAATGGCTAAACAAACGTAAACAAACGATTCCCACCAAGAAATTGTCAATTTATCATTTTGGGCTTGGCTGCCGTGAAGTTGGCCCGACCCAAATGGGGGTGCTGTTTATAATATACAGAGGTGTAAACAAACGCTGAAAATAGCTAAATAAACGTAAACAAACGATAAACAAACGATTCCCACCAAGAAGTTGTCAATTTCTAATTTTTGGTTTGGCTGCCTTGAAGTTGGCCCGACCCAAATAGGAGTGCTGTGTATAGTATGCAGAGATGTAAACAAACGTTGAAAATTGCTAAACAAACGTAAACAAACGATTCCCAACAAGAAATTGTCAATTTATCATTTTGGGCTTGGCTGCCGTAAAGTTGGCCCGACCCAAATGGGGGTGCTGTTTATAATATACAGAGGTGTAAACAAACGCTGAAAATAGCTAAACAAACGATAAACAAACGATTCCCACCAAGAAGTTGTCAATTTCTAATTTTGGGTTTGGCTGCCGTGAAGTTGGCCCGACCCAAATAGGAGTGCTGTGTATAGTATGCAGAGATGTAAACAAACGTTGAAAATAGCTAAACAAACGTAAACAAACAATTCCCACCAATAAATAGTCAATTTATCATTTTGGGCTTGGCTGCCGTGAAGTTGGCCCGACCCAAATAGGAGTGCTGTGTATAGTATGCAGAGATGTAAACAAACGTTGAAAATAGCTAAACAAACGTAAACAAACGATTCCCACCAAGAAATTGTCAATTTATCATTTTGGGCTTGGCTGCCGTGAAGTTGGCCCGACCCAAATGGGGGTGCTGTTTATAATATACAGAGGTGTAAACAAACGCTGAAAATAGCTAAACAAACGTAAACAAACAATTCCCACCAAGAAATAGTCAATTTATCATTTTGGGCTTGGCTGCCGTGAAGTTGGCCCGACCCAAATGGGGGTGATGTTTATAATATACAGAGGTGTAAACAAACGCTGAAAATAGCTAAACAAACGTAAACAAACGATTCCCACCAAGAAGTTGTTAATTTATCATTTTGGGCTTGGCTGCCATGAAGTTGGCCCGACCCAAATGGGGGTGCTGTTTATAATATACAGAGGTGTAAACAAACGCTGAAAATAGCTAAACAAACGTAAACAAACAATTCCCACCAAGAAATTGTCATTGGCTGCCGTGAAGTTGGCCCGACCCAAATAGGAGTGCTGTGTATAGTATACAGAGATGTAAACAAACGTTGAAAATGGCTAAACAAACGTAAACAAACGAATCCCACCAAGAAATTGTCAATTTATCATTTTGGGCTTGGCTGCAGTGAAGTTGGCCCGACCCAAATGGGGGTGCTGTTTATAATATACAGAGGTGTAAACAAACGCTGAAAATAGCTAAACAAACGTAAACAAACGATAAACAAACGATTCCACCAAGAAGTTGTCAATTTCTAATTTTGGGTTTGGCTGCCGTGAAGTTGGCCCGACCCAAATAGGAGTGCTGTGTATAGTATGCAGAGATGTAAACAAACGTTGAAAATAGCTAAACAAACGTAAACAAACAATTCCCACCAAGAAATAGTCAATTTATCATTTTGTGCTTGGCTGCCGTGAAGTTCGCCCGACCCAAATAGGAGTGCTGTGTATAGTATGCAGAGATGTAAACAAACGTTGAAAATGGCTAAACAAACGTAAACAAACGATTCCCACCAAGAAATTGTCAATTTATCATTTTGGGCTTGGCTGCCGTGAAGTTGGCCCGACCCAAATGGGGGTGCTGTTTATAATATACAGAGGTGTAAACAAACGCTGAAAATAGCTAAATAAACGTAAACAAACGATAAACAAACGATTCCCACCAAGAAGTTGTCAATTTCTAATTTTTGGTTTGGCTGCCTTGAAGTTGGCCCGACCCAAATAGGAGTGCTGTGTATAGTATGCAGAGATGTAAACAAACGTTGAAAATTGCTAAACAAACGTAAACAAACGATTCCCAACAAGAAATTGTCAATTTATCATTTTGGGCTTGGCTGCCGTAAAGTTGGCCCGACCCAAATGGGGGTGCTGTTTATAATATACAGAGGTGTAAACAAACGCTGAAAATAGCTAAACAAACGATAAACAAACGATTCCCACCAAGAAGTTGTCAATTTCTAATTTTGGGTTTGGCTGCCGTGAAGTTGGCCCGACCCAAATAGGAGTGCTGTGTATAGTATGCAGAGATGTAAACAAACGTTGAAAATAGCTAAACAAACGTAAACAAACAATTCCCACCAATAAATAGTCAATTTATCATTTTGGGCTTGGCTGCCGTGAAGTTGGCCCGACCCAAATAGGAGTGCTGTGTATAGTATGCAGAGATGTAAACAAACGTTGAAAATAGCTAAACAAACGTAAACAAACGATTCCCACCAAGAAATTGTCAATTTATCATTTTGGGCTTGGCTGCCGTGAAGTTGGCCCGACCCAAATGGGGGTGCTGTTTATAATATACAGAGGTGTAAACAAACGCTGAAAATAGCTAAACAAACGTAAACAAACAATTCCCACCAAGAAATAGTCAATTTATCATTTTGGGCTTGGCTGCCGTGAAGTTGGCCCGACCCAAATGGGGGTGATGTTTATAATATACAGAGGTGTAAACAAACGCTGAAAATAGCTAAACAAACGTAAACAAACGATTCCCACCAAGAAGTTGTTAATTTATCATTTTGGGCTTGGCTGCCATGAAGTTGGCCCGACCCAAATGGGGGTGCTGTTTATAATATACAGAGGTGTAAACAAACGCTGAAAATAGCTAAACAAACGTAAACAAACAATTCCCACCAAGAAATTGTCAATTTATCATTTTGGGTTTGGCTGCCGTGAAGTTGGCCCGACCCAAATAGGAGTGCTGTGTATAGTATGCAGAGATGTAAACAAACGTTGAAAATAGCTAAACAAACGTAAACAAACAATTCCCACCAATAAATAGTCAATTTATCATTTTGGGCTTGGCTGCCGTGAAGTTGGCCCGACCCAAATAGGAGTGCTGTGTATAGTATGCAGAGATGTAAACAAACGTTGAAAATACCTAAACAAACGTAAACAAACGATTCCCACCAAGAAATTGTCAATTTATCATTTTGGGCTTGGCTGCCGTGAAGTTGGCCCGACCCAAATGGGGGTGCTGTTTATAATATACAGAGGTGTAAACAAACGCTGAAAATAGCTAAACAAACGTAAACAAACGATTCCCACCAAGAAGTTGTTAATTTCTAATTTTGGGTTTGGCTGCCGTGAAGTTGGCCCGACCCAAATAGGAGTGCTGTGTATAGTATGCAGAGATGTAAACAAACGTTAAAAATAGCTAAACAAACGTAAACAAACGATTCCCACCAAGAAATTCTCAATTTATCATTTTGGGCTTGGCTGCCGTGAAGTTGGCCCGACCCAAATGGGGGTGCTGTTTATAATATACAGAGGTGTAAACAAACGCTGAAAATAGCTAAACAAACGTAAACAAACGATTCCCACCAAGAAGTTGTTAATTTCTAATTTTGGGTTTGGCTGCCGTGAAGTTGGCCCGACCCAAATAGGAGTGCTGTGTATAGTATGCAGAGATGTAAACAAACGTTGAAAATAGCTAAACAAACGTAACCAAACAATTCCCACCAAGAAATAGTCAATTTATCATTTTGGGCTTGGCTGCCGTGAAGTTGGCCCGACCCAAATAGGAGTGCTGTGTATAGTATGCAGAGATGTAAACAAACGTTAAAAATAGCTAAACAAACGTAAACAAACGATTCCCACCAAGAAATTGTCAATTTATCATTTTGGGCTTGGCTGCCGTGAAGTTGGCCCGACCCAAATGGGGGTGCTGTTTATAATATACAGAGGTGTAAACAAACGCTGAAAATAGCTAAACAAACGTAAACAAACGATAAACAAACGATTCCCACCAAGAAGTTGTCAATTTCTAATTTTGGGTTTGGCTGCCGTGAAGTTGGCCCGACCCAAATAGGAGTGCTGTGTATAGTAGGCAGAGATGTAAGCAAAAGTTTGAAAAAAGCTACACAAACGTAAACAAACAATTTCCACCAAGAAATAGTCAATTTATCAATTTGGGCTTGGCTGCCGTGAAGTTGGCCCGACCCAAATAGGAGTGCTGTGTATAGTATGCAGAGATGTAAACAAAAGTTTGAAAATAGCTACACAAACGTAAAAAAACAATTTCCACCAAGAAATAGTCAATTTATCATTTCGGGCTTGGCTGCCGTGAAGTTGGCCCGACCCAAATAGGAGTGCTGTGTATAGTATGCAGAGATGTAAACAAACGTTAAAAATAGCTAAACAAACGTAAACAAACGATTCCCACCAAGAAATTGTCAATTTATCATTTTGGGCTTGGCTGAGTTGGCCCGACCCAAATGGGGGTGCTGTTTATAATATACAGAGGTGTAAACAAACGCTGAAAATAGCTAAACAAACGTAAACAAACGATAAACAAACGATTCCCACCAAGAAGTTGTTAATTTCTAATTTTGGGTTTGGCTGCCGTGAAGTTGGCCCGACCCAAATAGGAGTGCTGTGTATAGTAGGCAGAGATGTAAGCAAAAGTTTGAAAAAAGCTACACAAACGTAAACAAACAATTTCCACCAAGAAATAGTCAATTTATCATTTTGGGCTTGGCTGCCGTGAAGTTGGCCCGACCCAAATAGGAGTGCTGTGTATAGTATGCAGAGATGTAAACAAAAGTTTGAAAATAGCTACACAAACGTAAACAAACAATTTCCACCAAGAAATAGTCAATTTATCATTTTGGGCTTGGCTGCCGTGAAGTTGGCCCGATCCAAATGGGGGTGCTGTTTATAATATACAGAGGTGTAAACAAACGCTGAAAATAGCTAAACAAACGTAAACAAACGATAAACAAACGATTCCCACCAAGAAGTTGTCAATTTCTAATTTTGGGTTTGGCTGCCGTGAAGTTGGCCCGACCCAAATAGGAGTGCTGTGTATAGTATGCAGAGATGTAAACAAACGTTGAAAATAGCTAAACAAACGTAAACAAACGATTCCCACCAAGAAATTGTCAATTTATCATTTTGGGCTTGGCTGCCGTGAAGTTGGCCCGACTCAAATTGGGGTGCTGTGTATAGTATGCAGAGATGTAAACAAACGTTGAAAATAGCTAAACAAACGTAAACAAACAATTCCCACCAAGAATAGTCAATTTATCATTTGTGCTTGGCTGCCGTGAAGTTGGCCCGACCCAAATAGGAGTGCTGTGTATAGTATGCAGAGATGTAAACAAACGTTGAAAATGGCTAAACAAACGTAAATAAAACGATTCCCACCAAGAAATTGTCAATTTATCATTTTGGGCTTGGCTGCCGTGAAGTTGGCCCGACCCAAATGGGGGTGCTGTTTATAATATACAGAGGTGTAAACAAACGCTGAAAATAGCTAAATAAACGTAAACAAACAATAAACAAACGATTCCCACCAAGAAGTTGTCAATTTCTAATTTTGGGTTTGGCTGCCTTGAAGTTGGCCCGACCCAAATGGGAGTGCTGTGTATAGTATGCAGAGATGTAAACAAACGTTGAAAATAGCTAAACAAACGTAAACAAACGATTCCCACCAAGAAATTGTCATTGATCATTTTGGGCTTGGCTACAGTAAAGTTGGCCCGACCCAAATGGGGGTGCTGTTGATAATATACAGAGGTGTAAACAAACGCTGAAAATAGCTAAACAAACGATAAACAAACGATTCCCACCAAGAAGTTGTCAATTTCTAATTTTGGGTTTGGCTGCCGTGAAGTTGGCCCGACCCAAATAGGAGTGCTGTGTATAGTATGCAGAGATGTAAACAAACGTTGAAAATAGCTAAACAAACGTAAACAAACAATTCCCACCAATAAATAGTCAATTTATCATTTTGGGCTTGGCTGCCGTGAAGTTGGCCCGACCCAAATAGGAGTGCTGTGTATAGTATGCAGAGATGTAAACAAACGTTGAAAATAGCTAAACAAACGTAAACAAACGATTCCCACCAAGAAATTGTCAATTTATCATTTTGGGCTTGGCTGCCGTGAAGTTGGCCCGACCCAAATGGGGGTGCTGTTTATAATATACAGAGGTGTAAACAAACGCTGAAAATAGCTAAACAAACGTAAACAAACGATAAACAGACGATTCCCACCAAGAAGTTGTCAATTTCTAATTTTGGGTTTGGCTGCCGTGAAGTTGGCCCGACCCAAATAGGAGTGCTGTGTATAGTATGCAGAGATGTATACAAACGTTGAAAATAGCTAACAAACGTAAACAAACAATTCCCACCAAGAAATAGTCAATTTATCATTTTGGGCTTGGCTGCCGTGAAGTTGGCCCGACCCAAATGGGGGTGCTGTTTATAATATACAGAGGTGTAAACAAACGCTGAAAATAGCTAAACAAACGTAAACAAACGATTCCCACCAAGAAGTTGTTAATTTCTAATTTTGAGTTTGGCTGCCGTGAAGTTGGCCCGACCCAAATAGGAGTGCTGTGTATAGTATGCAGAGATGTAAACAAACGTTGAAAATAGCTAAACAAACGTAAACAAACAATTCCCACCAATAAATAGTCAATTTATCATTTTGGGCTTGGCTGCCGTGAAGTTGGCCCGACCCAAATAGGAGTGCTGTGTATAGTATGCAGAGATGTAAACAAACGTTGAAAATACCTAAACAAACGTAAACAAACGATTCCCACCAAGAAATTGTCAATTTATCATTTTGGGCTTGGCTGCCGTGAAGTTGGCCCGACCCAAAT
Source organism: Agriotes lineatus (assembly GCA_940337035.1). Classification (NCBI taxonomy): domain Eukaryota; kingdom Metazoa; phylum Arthropoda; class Insecta; order Coleoptera; family Elateridae; genus Agriotes; species Agriotes lineatus. Next base: position 444,987 of record CALNHX010000107.1, on the reverse strand, counting down.
GGGGGTGCTGTTTATAATATACAGAGGTGTAAACAAACGCTGAAAATAGCTAAACAAACGTAAACAAACGATTCCCACCAAGAAGTTGTTAATTTCTAATGTTGGGTTTGGCTGCCGTGAAGTTGGCCCGACCCAAATAGGAGTGCTGTGTATAGTATGCAGAGATGTAAACAAACGTTAAAAATAGCTAAACAAACGTAAACAAACGATTCCCACCAAGAAATTGTCAATTTATCATTTTGGGCTTGGCTGCCGTGAAGTTGGCCCGACCCAAATGGGGGTGCTGTTTATAATATACAGAGGTGTAATCAAACGCTGAAAATAGCTAAACAAACGTAAACAAACGATAAACAAACGATTCCCACCAAGAAGTTGTCAATTTCTAATTTTGGGTTTGGCTGCCGTGAAGTTGGCCCGACCCAAATAGGAGTGCTGTGTATAGTAGGCAGAGATGTAAGCAAAAGTTTGAAAAAAGCTACACAAACGTAAACAAACAATTTCCACCAAGAAATAGTCAATTTATCATTTTGGGCTTGGCTGCCGTGAAGTTGGCCCGACCCAAATAGGAGTGCTGTGTATAGTATGCAGAGATGTAAACAAAAGTTTGAAAATAGCTACACAAACGTAAACAAACAATTTCCACCAAGAAATAGTCAATTTATCATTTTTGGCTTGGCTGCCGTGAAGTTGGCCCGACCCAAATGGGGGTGCTGTTTATAATATACAGAGGTGTAATCAAACGCTGAAAATAGCTAAACAAACGTAAACAAACGTAAACAAACGATTCCCACCAAGAAATTGTCAATTTTCTAATTTTGGGTTTGGCTGCCGTGAAGTTGGCCCGACCCAAATGGGGGTGCTGTTTATAATATACAGAGGTGTAATCAAACGCTGAAAATAGCTAAACAAACGTAAACAAACGATAAACAAACGATTCCCACCAAGAAGTTGTCAATTTCTAATTTTGGGTTTGGCTGCCGTGAAGTTGGCCCGACCCAAATAGGAGTGCTGTGTATAGTAGGCAGAGATGTAAGCAAAAGTTTGAAAAAAGCTATCATTTTGGGCTTGGCTGCCGTGAAGTTGGCCCGACTCAAATTGGGGTGCTGTGTATAGTATGCAGAGATGTAAACAAACGTTGAAAATAGCTAAACAAACGTAAACAAACAATTCCCACCAAGAAATAGTCAATTTATCATTTTGTGCTTGGCTGCCGTGAAGTTGGCCCGACCCAAATAGGAGTGCTGTGTATAGTATGCAGAGATGTAAACAAACGTTGAAAATGGATAAACAAACGTAAACAAACGATTCCCACCAAGAAATTGTCAATTTATCATTTTGGGCTTGGCTGCCGTGAAGTTGGCCCGACCCAAATGGGGTGCTGTTTATAATATACAGAGGTGTAAACAAACGCTGAAAATAGCTAAATAAACGTAAACAAACAATAAACAAACGATTCCCACCAAGAAGTTGTCAATTTCTAATTTTGGGTTTGGCTGCCTTGAAGTTGGCCCGACCCAAATGGGAGTGCTGTGTATAGTATGGCAGAGATGTAAACAAACGTTGAAAATAGCTAAACAAACGTAAACAAACGATTCCCACCAAGAAATTGTCAATTTATCATTTTGGGCTTGGCTGCAGTAAAGTTGGCCCGACCCAAATGGGGGTGCTGTTGATAATATACAGAGGTGTAAACAAACGCTGAAAATAGCTAAACAAACGATAAACAAACGATTCCCACCAAGAAGTTGTCAATTTCTAACTTTGGGTTTGGCTGCCGTGAAGTTGGCCCGACCCAAATAGGAGTGCTGTGTATAGTATGCAGAGATGTAAACAAACGTTGAAAATAGCTAAACAAACGTAAACAAACAATTCCCACCAATAAATAGTCAATTTATCATTTTGGGCTTGGCTGCCGTGAAGTTGGCCCGACCCAAATAGGAGTGCTGTGTATAGTATGCAGAGATGTAAACAAACGTAGAAAATACCTAAACAAACGTAAACAAACGATTCCCACCAAGAAATTGTCAATTTATCATTTTGGGCTTGGCTGCCGTGAAGTTGGCCCGACCCAAATGGGGGTGCTGTTTATAATATACAGAGGTGTAAACAAACGCTGAAAATAGCTAAATAAACGTAAACAAACAATAAACAAACGATTCCCACCAAGAAGTTGTCAATTTCTAATTTTGGGTTTGGCTGCCTTGAAGTTGGCCCGACCCAAATGGGAGTGCTGTGTATAGTATGCAGAGATGTAAACAAACGTTGAAAATAGCTAAACAAACGTAAACAAACGATTCCCACCAAGAAATTGTCAATTTATCATTTTGGGCTTGGCTGCAGTAAAGTTGGCCCGACCCAAATGGGGGTGCTGTTGATAATATACAGAGGTGTAAACAAACGCTGAAAATAGCTAAACAAACGATAAACAAACGATTCCCACCAAGAAGTTGTCAATTTCTAATTTTGGGTTTGGCTGCCGTGAAGTTGGCCCGACCCAAATAGGAGTGCTGTGTATAGTATGCAGAGATGTAAACAAACGTTGAAAATAGCTAAACAAACGTAAACAAACGATTCCCACCAAGAAATTGTCAATTTATCATTTTGGGCTTGGCTGCCGTGAAGTTGGCCCGACCCAAATGGGGGTGCTGTTTATAATATACAGAGGTGTAAACAAACGCTGAAAATAGCTAAACAAACGTAAACAAACGATAAACAGACGATTCCCACCAAGAAGTTGTCAATTTCTAATTTTGGGTTTGGCTGCCGTGAAGTTGGCCCGACCCAAATAAGAGTGCTGTGTATAGTATGCAGAGATGTATACAAACGTTGAAAATAGCTAAACAAACGTAAACAAACAATTCTCACCAAGAAATAGTCAATTTATCATTTTGGGCTTGGCTGCCGTGAAGTTGGCCCGACCCAAATGGGGTTGCTGTTTATAATATACAGACGTGTAAACAAACGCTGAAAATAGCTAAACAAACGTAAACAAACGATTCCCACCAAGAAGTTGTTAATTTCTAATTTTGGGTTTGGCTGCCGTGAAGTTGGCCCGACCCAAATAGGAGTGCTGTGTATAGTATGCAGAGATGTAAACAAACGTTGAAAATAGCTAAACAAACGTAAACAAACAATTCCCACCAATAAATAGTCAATTTATCATTTTGGGCTTGGCTGCCGTGAAGTTGGCCCGACCCAAATGGGGGTGCTGTTTATAATATACAGAGGTGTAGACAAACGCTGAAAATAGCTAAACAAACGTAAACAAACGATTCCCACCAAGAAGTTGTTAATTTCTAATTTTGGGTTTGGCTGCCGTGAAGTTGGCCCGACCCAAATAGGAGTGCTGTGTATAGTATGCAGAGATGTAAACAAACGTTGAAAATAGCTAAACAAACGTAACCAAACAATTCCCACCAAGAAATAGTCAATTTATCATTTTGGGCTTGGCTGCCGTGAAGTTGGCCCGACCCAAATAGGAGTGCTGTGTATAGTATGCAGAGATGTAAACAAACGTTAAAAATAGCTAAACAAACGTAAACAAACGATTCCCACCAAGAAATTTTCAATTTATCATTTTGGGCTTGGCTGCCGTGAAGTTGGCCCGACCCAAATGGGGGTGCTGTTTATAATATACAGAGGTGTAATCAAACGCTGAAAATAGCTAAACAAACGTAAACAAACGATAAACAAACGATTCCCACTAAGAAGTTGTCAATTTCTAATTTTGGGTTTGGCTGCCGTGAAGTTGGCCCGACCCAAATAGGAGTGCTGTGTATAGTAGGCAGAGATGTAAGCAAAAGTTTGAAAAAAGCTACACAAACGTAAACAAACAATTTCCACCAAGAAATAGTCAATTTATCATTTTGGGCTTGGCTGCCGTGAAGTTGGCCCGACCCAAATAGGAGTGCTGTGTATAGTATGCAGAGATGTAAACAAAAGTTTGAAAATAGCTACACAAACGTAAACAAACAATTTCCACCAAGAAATAGTCAATTTATCATTTTGGGCTTGGCTGCCGTGAAGTTGGCCCGACCCAAATAGGAGTGCTGTGTATAGTATGCAGAGATGTAAACAAACGTTAAAAATAGCTAAACAAACGTAAACAAACGATTCCCACCAAGAAATAGTCAATTTATCATTTTGGGCTGGGCTGCCGTGAAGTTGGCCCGACCCAAATGGGGGTGCTGTTTATAATATACAGAGGTGTAAACAAACGCTGAAAATAGCTAAACAAACGTAAACAAACGATAAACAAACGATTCCCACCAAGAAGTTGTCAATTTCTAATTTTGGGTTTGGCTGCCGTGTAGTTGGCCCGACCCAAATAGGAGTGCTGTGTATAGTAGGCAGAGATGTAAGCAAAAGTTTGAAAAAAGCTACACAAACGTAAACAAACAATTTCCACCAAGAAATAGTCAATTTATCATTTTGGGCTTGGCTGCCGTGAAGTTGGCCCGACCCAAATAGGAGTGCTGTGTATAGTATGCAGAGATGTAAACAAAAGTTTGGAAATAGCTACACAAACGTAAACAAACAATTTCCACCAAGAAATAGTCAATTTATCATTTTGGGCTTGGCTGCCGTGAAGTTGGCCCGATCCAAATGGGGGTGCTGTTTATAATATACAGAGGTGTAAACAAACGCTGAAAATAGCTAAACAAACGTAAACAAACGATTCCCACCAAGAAGTTGTCAATTTCTAATTTTGGGTTTGGCTGCCGTGAAGTTGGCCCGACCCAAATAGGAGTGCTGTGTATAGTATGCAGAGATGTAAACAAACGTTGAAAATAGCTAAACAAACGTAAACAAACGATTCCCACCAAGAAATTGTCAATTTATCATTTTGGGCTTGGCTGCCGTGAAGTTGGCCCGACTCAAATTGGGGTGCTGTGTATAGTATGCAGAGATGTAAACAAACGTTGAAAATAGCTAAACAAACGTAAACAAACAATTCCCACCAAGAAATAGTCAATTTATCATTTTGTGCTTGGCTGCCGTGAAGTTGGCCCGACCCAAATAGGAGTGCTGTGTATAGTATGCAGAGATGTAAACAAACGTTGAAAATGGCTAAACAAACGTAAACAAACGATTCCCACCAAGAAATTGTCAATTTATCATTTTGGGCTTGGCTGCCGTGAAGTTGGCCCGACCCAAATGGGGGTGCTGTTTATAATATACAGAGGTGTAAACAAACGCTGAAAATAGCTAAATAAACGTAAACAAACAATAAACAAACGATTCCCACCAAGAAGTTGTCAATTTCTAATTTTGGGTTTGGCTGCCTTGAAGTTGGCCCGACCCAAATAGGAGTGCTGTGTATAGTATGCAGAGATGTAAACAAACGTTGAAAATAGCTAAACAAACGTAAACAAACGATTCCCACCAAGAAATTGTCAATTTATCATTTTGGGCTTGGCTGCCGTAAAGTTGGCCCGACCCAAATGGGGGTGCTGTTTATAATATACAGAGGTGTAAACAAACGCTGAAAATAGCTAAACAAACGATTCCCACCAAGAAGTTGTCAATTTCTAATTTTGGGTTTGGCTGCCGTGAAGTTGGCCCGACCCAAATAGGAGTGCTGCGTATAGTATGCAGAGATGTAAACAAACGTTGAAAATAGCTAAACAAACGTAAACAAACAATTCCCACCAATAAATAGTCAATTTATCATTTTGGGCTTGGCTGCCGTGAAGTTGGCCCGACCCAAATAGGAGTGCTGTGTATAGTATGCAGAGATGTAAACAAACGTTGAAAATAGCTAAACAAACGTAAACAAACGATTCCCACCAAGAAATTGTCAATTTATCATTTTGGGCTTGGCTGCCGTGAAGTTGGCCCGACCCAAATGGGGGTGCTGTTTATAATATACAGAGGTGTAAACAAACGCTGAAAATAGCTAAACAAACGTAAAGAAACGATAAACAGACGATTCCCACCAAGAAGTTGTCAATTTCTAATTTTGGGTTTGGCTGCCGTGAAGTTGGCCCGACCCAAATAGGAGTGCTGTGTATAGTATGCAGAGATGTATACAAACGTTGAAAATAGCTAAACAAACGTAAACAAACAATTCCCACCAAGAAATAGTCAATTTATCATTTTGGGCTTGGCTGTCGTGAAGTTGGCCCGACCCAAATGGGGGTGCTGTTTATAATATACAGAGGTGTAAACAAACGCTGAAAATAGCTAAACAAACGTAAACAAACGATTCCCACCAAGAAGTTGTTAATTTCTAATTTTGGGTTTGGCTGCCGTGAAGTTGGCCCGACCCAAATAGGAGTGCTGTGTATAGTATGCAGAGATGTAAACAAACGTTGAAATTAGCTAAACAAACGTAACCAAACAATTCCCACCAAGAAATAGTCAATTTATCATTTTGGGCTTGGCTGCCGTGAAGTTGGCCCGACCCAAATAGGAGTGCTGTGTATAGTATGCAGAGATGTAAACAAACGTTAAAAATAGCTAAACAAACGTAAACAAACGATTCCCACCAAGAAATTGTCAATTTATCATTTTGGGCTTGGCTGCCGTGAAGTTGGCCCGACCCAAATGGGGGTGCTGTTTATAATATACAGAGGTGTAAACAAACGCTGAAAATAGCTAAACAAACGTAAACAAACGATAAACAAACGATTCCCACCAAGAAGTTGTCAATTTCTAATTTTGGGTTTGGCTGCCGTGAAGTTGGCCCGACCCAAATAGGAGTGCTGTGTATAGTAGGCAGAGATGTAAGCAAAAGTTTGAAAAAAGCTACACAAACGTAAACAAACAATTTCCACCAAGAAATAGTCAATTTATCATTTTGGGCTTGGCTGCCGTGAAGTTGGCCCGACCCAAATAGGAGTGCTGTGTATAGTATGCAAAGATGTAAACAAAAGTTTGAAAATAGCTACACAAACGTAAACAAACAATTTCCACCAAGAAATAGTCAATTTATCATTTTGGGCTTGGCTGCCGTGAAGTTGGCCCGACCCAAATAGGAGTGCTGTGTATAGTATGCAGAGATGTAAACAAACGTTAAAAATAGCTAAACAAACGTAAACAAACGATTCCCACCAAGAAATTGTCAATTTATCATTTTGGGCTTGGCTGCCGTGAAGTTGGCCCGACCCAAATGGGGGTGCTGTTTATAATATACAGAGGTGTAAACAAACGCTGAAAATAGCTAAACAAACGTAAACAAACGATAAACAAACGATTCCCACCAAGAAGTTGTCAATTTCTAATTTTGGGTTTGGCTGCCGTGAAGTTGGCCCGACCCAAATAGGAGTGCTGTGTATAGTATGCAGAGATGTAAACAAAAGTTTGAAAATAGCTACACAAACGTAAACAAACAATTTCCACCAAGAAATAGTCAATTTATCATTTTGGGCTTGGCTGCCGTGAAGTTGGCCCGATCCAAATGGGGGTGCTGTGTATAGTATGCAGAGATGTAAACAAAAGTTTGAAAAAAGCTACACAAACGTAAACAAACAATTTCCACCAAGAAATAGTCAATTTATCATTTTGGGCTTGGCTGCCGTGAAGTTGGCCCGACCCAAATAGGAGTGCTGTGTATAGTATGCAGAGATGTAAACAAAAGTTTGAAAATAGCTACACAAACGTAAACAAACAATTTCCACCAAGAAATAGTCAATTTATCATTTTGGGCTTGGCTGCCGTGAAGTTGGCCCGATCCAAATGGGGGTGCTGTTTATAATATACAGAGGTGTAAACAAACGCTGAAAATAGCTAAACAAACGTAAACAAACGATAAACAAACGATTCCCACCAAGAAGTTGTCAATTTCTAATTTTGGGTTTGGCTGCCGTGAAGTTGGCCCGACCCAAATAGGAGTGCTGTGTATAGTATGCAGAGATGTAAACAAACGTTGAAAATAGCTAAACAAACGTAAACAAACAATTCCCACCAAGAAATAGTCAATTTATCATTTTGGGCTTGGCTGCCGTGAAGTTGGCCCGACCCAAATAGGAGTGCTGTGTATAGTATGCAGAGATGTAAACAAACGTTGAAAATAGCTAAACAAACGTAAACAAACGATTCCCACCAAGAAATTGTCAATTTATCATTTTGGGCTTGGCTGCCGTGAAGTTGGCCCGACCAAAATGGGGGTGCTGTTTATAATATACAGAGGTGTAAACAAACGCTGAAAATAGCTAAACAAACGTAAACAAACGATAAACAAATATTTCCCACCAAGAAGTTGTCAATTTCTAATTTTGGGTTTGGCTGCCGTGAAGTTGGCCCGACCCAAATAGGAGTGCTGTGTATAGTATGCAGAGATGTATACAAACGTTGAAAATAGCTAAACAAACGTAAACAAACAATTCCCACCAAGAAATAGTCAATTTATCATTTTGGGCTTGGCTGCCGTGAAGTTGGCCCGACCCAAATGGGGGTGCTGTTTATAATATACAGAGGTGTAAACAAACGCTGAAAATAGCTAAACAAACGTAAACAAACGATTCCCACCAAGAAGTTGTTAATTTCTAATTTTGGGTTTGGCTGCCGTGAAGTTGGCCCGACCCAAATAGGAGTGCTGTGTATAGTATGCAGAGATGTAAACAAACGTTAAAAATAGCTAAACAAACGTAAACAAACGATTCCCACCAAGAAATTGTCAATTTATCATTTTGGGCTTGGCTGCCGTGAAGTTGGCCCGACCCAAATAGGAGTGCTGTGTATAGTATGCAGAGATGTAAACAAACGTTAAAAATAGCTAAACAAACGTAAACAAACGATTCCCACCAAGAAATTGTCAATTTATCATTTTGGGCTTGGCTGCCGTGAAGTTGGCCCGACCCAAATGGGGGTGCTGTTTATAATATACAGAGGTGTAAACAAACGCTGAAAATAGCTAAACAAACGTAAACAAACGATAAACAAACGATTCCCACCAAGAAGTTGTCAATTTCTAATTTTGGGTTTGGCTGCCGTGAAGTTGGCCCGACCCAAATAGGAGTGCTGTGTATAGTATGCAGAGATGTAAACAAAAGTTTGAAAATAGCTACACAAACGTAAACAAACAATTTCCACCAAGAAATAGTCAATTTATCATTTTGGGCTTGGCTGCCGTGAAGTTGGCCCGACCCAAATGGGGGTGCTGTTTATAATATACAGAGGTGTAAACAAACGCTGAAAATAGCTAAACAACCGTAAACAAACGATTCCCACCAAGAAGTTGTCAATTTCTAATTTTGGGTTTGGCTGCCGTGAAGTTGGCCCGACCCAAATAGGAGTGCTGTGTATAGTATGCAGAGATGTAAACAAACGTTAAAAATAGCTAAACAAACGTAAACAAACGATTCCCACCAAGAAATTGGCAATTTATAATTTTGGGCTTGGCTGCCGTGAAGTTGGCCCGACCCAAATGGGGGTGCTGTTTATAATATAGAGAGGTGTAAACAAACGCTGAAAATACCTAAACAAACGTAAACAAACGATAAACAAACGATTCCCACCAAGAAGTTGTCAATTTCTAATTTTGGGTTTGGCTGCCGTGAAGTTGGCCCGACTCAAATAGGAGTGCTGTGTATAGTATGCAGAGATGTAAACAAACGTTGAAAATAGCTAAACAAACGTAAACAAACAATTCCCACCAAGAAATAGTCAATTTATCATTTTGGGCTTGGCTGCCGTGAAGTTGGCCCGACCCAAATAGGAGTGCTGTGTATAGTATGCAGAAATGTAAACAAACGTTGAAAATAGCTAAACAAACGTAAACAAATGATTCCCACCAAGAAATTGTCAATTTATCATTTTGGGCTTGGCTGCCGTGAAGTTGGCCCGACCCAAATGGGGGTGCTGTTTATAATATACAGAGGTGTAAACAAACGCTGAAAATAGCTAAACAAACGTAAACAAACGATAAACAAACGATTCCCACCAAGAAGTTGTCAATTTCTAATTTTGGGTTTGGCTGCCGTGAAGTTGGCACGACCCAAATAGGAGTGCTGTGTATAGTATGCAGAGATGTAAACAAACGTTGAAAATAGCTAAACAAACGTAAACAAACAATTCCCACCAAGAAATAGTCAATTTATCATTTTGGGCTTGGCTGCCGTGAAGTTGGCCCGACCCAAATAGGAGTGCTGTGTATAGTATGCAGAGATGTAAACAAACGTTGAAAATAGCTAAACAAACGTAAACAAACGATTCCCACCTAGAAATTGTCAATTTATCATTTTGGGCTTGGCTGCCGTGAAGTTGGCCCGACCAAAATGGGGGTGCTGTTTATAATATACAGAGGTGTAAACAAACGCTGAAAATAGCTAAACAAACGTAAACAAACGATAAACACACTATTCCCACCAAGAAGTTGTCAATTTCTAATTTTGGGTTTGGCTGCCGTGAAGTTGGCCCGACCCAAATAGGAGTGCTGTGTATAGTATGCAGAGATGTAAACAAACGTTGCAAATAGCTAAACAAACGTAAATAAACAATTCCCACCAAGAAATAGTCAAATTATCATTTTGGGCTTGGCTGCCGTGAAGTTGGCCTGACCCAAATAGGAGTGCTGTGTATAGTATGCAGAGATGTAAACAAACGTTGAAAATAGCTAAACAAACGTAAACAAACGATTCCCAACAAGAAATTGTCAATTTATCATTTTGGGCTTGGCTGCCGTGAAGTTGGCCCGACCCAAATGGGGGTGCTGTTTATAATATACAAAGGTGTAAACAAACGCTGAAAGTAGCTAAACAAACGTAAACAAACGATTCCCACCAAGAAATGGTCAATTTATCATTTTGGGCTTGGCTGCCGTGAAGTTGGCCCGACCAAAATGGGGGTGCTGTTTATAATATACAGAGGTGTAAACAAACGCTGAAAATAGCTAAACAAACGTAAACAAACAATTCCCACCAAGAAATTGACAATTTATCATTTTGGGCTTGGCTGCCGTGAAGTTGGCCCGACCCAAATAGGAGTGCTGTGTATAGTATGCAGAGATGTAAACAAACGTTGAAAATAGCAAACAAACGTAAACAAACGATTCCCACCAAGAAATTGTCAATTTATCATTTTGGGCTTGGCTGCCGTGAAGTTGGCCCGACCCAAATGGGGGTGCTGTTTATAATATACAGAGGTGTAAACAAACGCTGAAAATAGCTAAACAAACGTAAACAAACGATAAACAAACGATTCCCACCAAGAAGTTGTCAATTTCTAATTTTGGGTTTGACTGCCGTGAAGTTGGCCCGACCCAAATAGGAGTGCTGTGTATAGTATGCAGAGATGTAAACAAACGTTGAAAATAGCTAAAGAAACGTAAACAAACAATTCCCACCTAGAAATTGTCAATTTATCATTTTGGGCTTGGCTGCCGTGAAGTTGGCCCGACCCAAATAGGAGTGCTGTGTATAGGATGCAGAGATGTAAACAAACGTTGAAAATAGCTAAACAAACGTAAACAAACGATTCCCACCAAGAAATTGTCAATTTATCATTTTGGCTTGGCTGCCGTGAAGTTGGCCCGACTCAAATTGGGGTGCTGTGTATAGTATGCAGAGATGTAAACAAACGTTGAAAATAGCTAAACAAACGTAAACAAACAATTCCCACCAAGAAATAGTCAATTTATCATTTTGTGCTTGGCTGCCGTGAAGTTGGCCCGACCCAAATAGGAGTGCTGTGTATAGTATGCAGAGATGTAAACAAACGTTGAAAATGGCTAAACAAACGTAAACAAACGATTCCCACCAAGAAATTGTCAATTTATCATTTTGGGCTTGGCTGCCGTGAAGTTGGCCCGACCCAAATGGGGGTGCTGTTTATAATATACAGAGGTGTAAACAAACGCTGAAAATAGCTAAATAAACGTAAACAAACAATAAACAAACGATTCCCACCAAGAAGTTGTCAATTTCTAATTTTGGGTTTGGCTGCCTTGAAGTTGGCCCGACCCAAATAGGAGTGCTGTGTATAGTATGCAGAGATGTAAACAAACGTTGAAAATAGCTAAACAAACGTAAACAAACGATTCCCACCAAGAAATTGTCAATTTATCATTTTGGGCTTGGCTGCCGTAAAGTTGGCCCGACCCAAATGGGGGTGCTGTTTATAATATACAGAGGTGTAAACAAACGCTGAAAATAGCTAAACAAACGATAAACAAACGATTCCCACCAAGAAGTTGTCAATTTCTAATTTTGGGTTTGGCTGCCGTGAAGTTGGCCCGACCCAAATAGGAGTGCTGTGTATAGTATGCAGAGATGTAAACAAACGTTGAAAATAGCTAAACAAACGTAAACAAACAATTCCCACCAATAAATAGTCAATTTATCATTTTGGGCTTGGCTGCCGTGAAGTTGGCCCGACCCAAATAGGAGTGCTGTGTATAGTATGCAGAGATGTAAACAAACGTTGAAAATAGCTAAACAAACGTAAACAAACGATTCCCACCAAGAAATTGTCAATTTATCATTTTGGGCTTGGCTGCCGTGAAGTTGGCCCGACCCAAATGGGGGTGCTGTTTATAATATACAGAGGTGTAAACAAACGCTGAAAATAGCTAAACAAACGTAAACAAACGATAAACAGACGATTCCCACCAAGAAGTTGTCAATTTCTAATTTTGGGTTTGGCTGCCGTGAAGTTGGCCCGACCCAAATAGGAGTGCTGTGTATAGTATGCAGAGATGTATACAAACGTTGAAAATAGCTAAACAAACGTAAACAAACAATTCCCACCAAGAAATAGTCAATTTATCATTTTGGGCTTGGCTGCCGTGAAGTTGGCCCGACCCAAATGGGGGTGCTGTTTATAATATACAGAGGCGTAAACAAACGCTGAAAATAGCTAAACAAACGTAAACAAACGATTCCCGCCAAGAAGTTGTTAATTTCTAATTTTGAGTTTGGCTGCCGTGAAGTTGGCCCGACCCAAATAGGAGTGCTGTGTATAGTATGCAGAGATGTAAACAAACGTTGAAAATAGCTAAACAAACGTAACCAAACAATTCCCACCAAGAAATAGTCAATTTATCATTTTGGGCTTGGCTGCCGTGAAGTTGGCCCGACCCAAATAGGAGTGCTGTGTATAGTATGCAGAGATGTAAACAAACGTTAAAAATAGCTAAACAAACGTAAACAAACGATTCCCACCAAGAAATTGTCAATTTATCATTTTGGGCTTGGCTGCCGTGAAGTTGGCCCGACCCAAATGGGGGTGCTGTTTATAATATACAGAGGTGTAAACAAACGCTGAAAATAGCTAAACAAACGTAAACAAACGATTCCCACCAAGAAGTTGTAAATTTCTAATTTTGGGTTTGGCTGCCGTGAAGTTGGCCCGACCCAAATAGGAGTGCTGTGTATAGTAGGCAGAGATGTAAGCAAAAGTTTGAAAAAAGCTACACAAACGTAAACAAACAATTTCCACCAAGAAATAGTCAATTTATCATTTTGGGCTTGGCTGCCGTGAAGTTGGCCCGACCCAAATAGGAGTGCTGTGTATAGTATGCAGAGATGTAAACAAAAGTTTGAAAATAGCTACACAAACGTAAACAAACAATTTCCACCAAGAAATAGTCAATTTATCATTTTGGGCTTGGCTGCCGTGAAGTTGGCCCGATCCAAATGGGGGTGCTGTTTATAATATACAGAGGTGTAAACAAACGCTGAAAATAGCTAAACAAACGTAAACAAACGATAAACAAACGATTCCCACCAAGAAGTTGTCAATTTCTAATTTTGGGTTTGGCTGCCGTGAAGTTGGCCCGACCCAAATAGGAGTGCTGTGTATAGTATGCAGAGATGTAAACAAACGTTGAAAATAGCTAAACAAACTTAACCAAACAATTCCCACCAAGAAATAGTCAATTTATCATTTTGGGCTTGGCTGCCGTGAAGTTGGCCCGACCCAAATAGGAGTGCTGTGTATAGTATGCAGAGATGTAAACAAACGTTAAAAATAGCTAAACAAACGTAAACAAACGATTCCCACCAAGAAATTGTCAATTTATCATTTTGGGCTTGGCTGCCGTGAAGTTGGCCCGACCCAAATGGGGGTGCTGTTTATAATATACAGAGGTGTAAACAAACGCTGAAAATAGCTAAACAAACGTAAACAAACGATTCCCACCAAGAAGTTGTCAATTTCTAATTTTGGGTTTGGCTGCCGTGAAGTTGGCCCGACCCAAATAGGAGTGCTGTGTATAGTAGGCAGAGATGTAAGCAAAAGTTTGAAAAAAGCTACACAAACGTAAACAAACAATTTCCACCAAGAAATAGTCAATTTATCATTTTGGGCTTGGCTGCCGTGAAGTTGGCCCGACCCAAATAGGAGTGCTGTGTATAGTATGCAGAGATGTAAACAAAAGTTTGAAAATAGCTACACAAACGTAAACAAACAATTTCCACCAAGAAATAGTCAATTTATCATTTTGGGCTTGGCTGCCGTGAAGTTGGCCCGATCCAAATGGGGGTGCTGTTTATAATATACAGAGGTGTAAACAAACGCTGAAAATAGCTAAACAAACGTAAACAAACGATTCCCACCAAGAAGTTGTCAATTTCTAATTTTGGGTTTGGCTGCCGTGAAGTTGGCCCGACCCAAATAGGAGTGCTGTGTATAGTATGCAGAGATGTAAACAAACGTTGAAAATAGCTAAACAAACGTAAACAAACAATTCCCACCAAGAAATAGTCAATTTATCATTTTGGGCTTGGCTGCCGTGAAGTTGGCCCGACCCAAATAGGAGTGCTGTGTATAGTATGCAGAGATGTTAACAAACGTTGAAAATAGCTAAACAAACGTAAACAAACGATTCCCACCAAGAAATTGTCAATTTATCATTTTGGGCTTGGCTGCCGTGAAGTTGGCCCGACCCAAATGGGGGTGCTGTTTATAATATACAGAGGTGTAAACAAACGCTGAAAATAGCTCAACAACCGTAAACAAACGATTCCCACCAAGAAGTTGTCAATTTCTAATTTTGGGTTTGGTTGCCGTGAAGTTGGCCCGACCCAAATAGGAGTGCTGTGTATAGTATGCAGAGATGTAAACAAACGTTAAAAATAGCTAAACAAACGTAAACAAACGATTCCCACCAAGAAATTGTCAATTTATAATTTTGGGCTTGGCTGCCGTGAAGTTGGCCCGACCCAAATGGGGGTGCTGTTTATAATATACAGAGGTGTAAACAAACGCTGAAAATACCTAAACAAACGTAAACAAACGATAAACAAACGATTCCCACCAAGAAGTTGTCAATTTCTAATTTTGGGTTTGGCTGCCGTGAAGTTGGCCCGACCCAAATAGGAGTGCTGTGTATAGTATGCAGAGATGTAAACAAACGTTGAAAATAGCTAAACAAACGTAAACAAACAATTCCCACCAAGAAATAGTCAATTTATCATTTTGGGCTTGGCTGCCGTGAAGTTGGCCCGACCCAAATAGGAGTGCTGTGTATAGTATGCAGAAATGTAACCAAACGTTGAAAATAGCTAAACAAACGTAAACAAATGATTCCCACCAAGAAATTGTCAATTTATCATTTTGGGCTTGGCTGCCGTGAAGTTGGCCCGACCCAAATGGGGGTGCTGTTTATAATATACAGAGGTGTAAACAAACGCTGAAAATAGCTAAACAAACGTAAACAAACGATAAACAAACGATTCCCACCAAGAAGTTGTCAATTTCTAATTTTGGGTTTGGCTGCCGTGAAGTTGGCACGACCCAAATAGGAGTGCTGTGTATAGTATGCAGAGATGTAAACAAACGTTGAAAATAGCTAAACAAACGTAAACAAACAATTCCCACCAAGAAATAGTCAATTTATCATTTTGGCCTTGGCTGCCGTGAAGTTGGCCCGACCCAAATAGGAGTGCTGTGTATAGTATGCAGAGATGTAAACAAACGTTGAAAATAGCTAAACAAACGTAAACAAACGATTCCCACCAAGAAATTGTCAATTTATCATTTTGGGCTTGGCTGCCGTGAAGTTGGCCCGACCAAAATGGGGGTGCTGTTTATAATATACAGAGGTGTAAACAAACGCTGAAAATAGCTAAACAAACGTAAACAAACGATAAACAAACTATTCCCACCAAGAAGTTGTCAATTTCTAATTTTGGGTTTGGCTGCCGTGAAGTTGGCCCGACCCAAATAGGAGTGCTGTGTATAGTATGCAGAGATGTAAACAAACGTTGCAAATAGCTAACCAAACGTAAATAAACAATTCCCACCAAGAAATAGTCAAATTATCATTTTGGGCTTGGCTGCCGTGAAGTTGGCCTGACCCAAATAGGAGTGCTGTGTATAGTATGCAGAGATGTAAACAAACGTTGAAAATAGCTAAACAAACGTAAACAAACGATTCCCACCAAGAAATTGTCAATTTATCATTTTGGGCTTGGCTGCCGTGAAGTTGGCCCGACCCAAATGGGGGTGCTGTTTATAATATACAAAGGTGTAAACAAACGCTGAAAGTAGCTAAACAAACGTAAACAAACGATTCCCACCAAGAAATGGTCAATTTCTAATTTTGGGTTTGGCTGCCGTGAAGTTGGCCCGACCCAAATAGGAGTGCTGTGTATACTATGCAGAGATGTAAACAAACGTTGAAAATGGCTAAACAAACGTAAACAAACGATTCCCACCAAGAAATTGTCAATTTATCATTTTGGGCTTGGCTGCCGTGAAGTTGGCCCGACCCAAATGGGGGTGCTGTTTATAATATACAGAGATGTAAACAAACGCTGAAAATAGCTAAACAAACGTAAACAAACGTAAAAAAACGATTCCCACCAAGAAGTTGTCAATTTCTAATTTTGGGTTTGGCTGCCGTGAAGTTGGCCCGACCAAAATAGGAGTGCTGTGTATAGTATGCAGAGATGTAAACAAACGTTGAAAATAGCTAAACAAACGTAAACAAACGATTCCCACCAAGAAATTGTCAATTTATCATTTTGGGCTTGGCTGCCGTAACGTTGGCCCGACCCAAATGGGGGTGCTGTTTATAATATACAGAGGTGTAAACAAACGCTGAAAATAGCTAAACAAACGATAAACAAACGATTCCCACCAAGAAGTTGTCAATTTCTAATTTTGGGTTTGGCTGCCGTGAAGTTGGCCCGACCCAAATAGGAGTGCTGTGTATAGTATGCAGAGATGTAAACAAACGTTGAAAATAGCTAAACAAACGTAAACAAACAATTCCCACCAAGAAATAGTCAATTTATCATTTTGGGCTTGGCTGCCGTGAAGTTGGCCCGACCCAAATAGGAGTGCTGTGTATAGTATGCAGAGATGTAAACAAACGTTGAAAATAGCTAAACAAACGTAAACAAACGATTCCCACCAAGAAATTGTCAATTTATCATTTTGGGCTTGGCTGCCGTGAAGTTGGCCCGACCCAAATGGGGGTGCTGTTTATAATATACAGAGGTGTAAACAAACGCTGAAAATAGCTAAACAAACGTAAACAAACGATACCCACCAAGAAGTTGTCAATTTCTAATTTTGGGTTTGGCTGCCGTGAAGTTGGCCCGACCCAAATAGGAGTGCTGTGTATAGTATGCAGAGATGTAAACAATCGTTGAAAATAGCTAAACAAACGTAAACAAACGATTCCCACCAAGAAATAGTCAATTTATCATTTTGGGCTTGGCTGCCGTGAAGTTGGCCCGACCCAAATAGGAGTGCTGTGTATAGTATGCAGAGATGTAAACAAACGTTGAAAATAGCAAACAAACGTAAACAAACGATTCCCACCAAGAAATTGTCAATTTATCATTTTGGGCTTGGCTGCCGTGAAGTTGGCCCGACCCAAATGGGGGTGCTGTTTATAATATACAGAGGTGTAAACAAACGCTGAAAATAGCTAAACAAACGTAAACAAACGATAAACAAACGATTCCCACCAAGAAGTTGTCAAATTCTAATTTTGGGTTTGGCTGCCGTGAAGTTGGCCCGACCCAAATAGGAGTGCTGTGTATAGTATGCAGAGATGTAAACAAACGTTGAAAATAGCTAAACAAACGTAAACAAACAATTCCCACCAAGAAATTGTCAATTTATCATTTTGGGCTTGGCTGCCGTGAAGTTGGCCCGACCCAAATGGGGGTGCTGTTTATAATGTACAGTGGTGTAAACAAACGCTGAAAATAGCTAAACAAACGTAAACAAACGATAAACAAACGATTCCCACCAAGAAGTTGTCAAATTCTAATTTTGGGTTTGGCTGCCGTGAAGTTGGCCCGACCCAAATAGGAGTGCTGTGTATAGTATGCAGAGATGTAAACAAACGTTGAAAATAGCTAAACAAACGTAAACAAACAATTCCCACCAAGAAATTGTCAATTTATCATTTTGGGCTTGGCTGCCGTGAAGTTGGCCCGACCCAAATGGGGGTGCTGTTTATAATATACAGAGGTTTAAACAAACGCTGAAAATAGCTAAACAAACGTAAACAAACGATAAACAAACGATTCCCACCAAGAAGTTGTCAATTTCTAATTTTGGGTTTGGCTGCCGTGAAGTTGGCCCGACCCAAATAGGAGTGCTGTGTATAGTATGCAGAGATTTAACAAACGTTGAAAATAGCTAAACAAACGTAAACAAACAATTCCCACCAAGAAATAGTCAATTTATCATTTTGGGCTTGGCTGCCGTGAAGTTGGCCCGACCCAAATAGAAGTGCTGTGTATAGTATGCAGAGATGTGAACAAGCGTTGAAAATAGCAAACAAACGTAAACAAACGATTCACACCAAGAAATTGTCAATTTATCATTTTGGGCTTGGCTGCCGTGAAGTTGGCCCGACCCAAATGGGGGTGCTGTTTATAATATACAGAGGTGTAAACAAACGCTGAAAATAGCTAAACAAACGTAAACAAACGATAAACAAACGATTCCCACCAAGAAGTTGTCAAATTCCAATTTTGGGTTTGGCTGCCGTGAAGTTGGCCCGACCCAAATGGGGGTGCTGTTTATAATATACAGAGGTGTAAACAAACGCTGAAAATAGCTAAACAAACGTAAACAAACGATAAACAATCGATTTCCACCAAGAAGTTGTCAAATTCTAATTTTGGGTTTGGCTGCCGTGAAGTTAGCCCGACCCAAATAGGAGTGCTGTGTATAGTATGCAGAGATGTAAACAAACGTTGAAAATAGCTAAACAAACGTAAACAAACAATTCCCACCAAGAAGTTGTCAATTTCTAATTTTGGGTTTGGCTGCCGTGAAGTTGGCCCGACCCAAATAGGAGTGCTGTGTATAGTATGCAGAGATGTAAACAAACGTTGAAAATAGCTAAACAAACGTAAACAAACAATTCCCACCAAGAAATTGACAATTTATCATTTTGGGCTTGGCTGCCGTGAAGTTGGCCCGACCCAAATAGGAGTGCTGTGTATAGTATGCAGAGATGTAAACAAACGTTGAAAATAGCAAACAAACGTAAACAAACGATTCCCACCAAGAAATTGTCAATTTATCATTTTGGGCTTGGCTGCCGTGAAGTTGGCCCGACCCAAATGGGGGTGCTGTTTATAATATACAGAGGTGTAAACAAACGCTGAAAATAGCTAAACAAACGTAAACAAACGATAAACAAACGATTCCCACCAAGAAGTTGTCAATTTCTAATTTTGGGTTTGACTGCCGTGAAGTTGGCCCGACCCAAATAGGAGTGCTGTGTATAGTATGCAGAGATGTAAACAAACGTTGAAAATAGCTAAACAAACGTAAACAAACAATTCCCACCAAGAAATAGTCAATTTATCATTTTGGGCTTGGCTGCCGTGAAGTTGGCCCGACCCAAATAGGAGTGCTGTGTATAGTATGCAGAGATGTAAACAAACGTTGAAAATAGCTAAACAAACGTAAACAAACAATTCCCACCAAGAAATTGTCAATTTATCATTTTGGGCTTGGCTGCCGTGAAGTTGGCCCGACCCAAATGGGGGTGCTGTTTATAATATACAGAGATGTAAACAAACGCTGAAAATAGCTAAACAAACGTAAACAAACGTAAACAAACGATTCCCACCAAGAAGTTGTCAATTTCTAATTTTGGGTTTGGCTGCCGTGAAGTTGGCCCGACCCAAATAGGAGTGCTGTGTATAGTATGCAGAGATGTAAACAAACGTTGAAAATAGCTAAACAAACGTAAACAAACGATTCCCACCAAGAAATTGTCAATTTATCATTTTGGGCTTGGCTGCCGTAACGTTGGCCCGACCCAAATGGGGGTGCTGTTTATAATATACAGAGGTGTAAACAAACGCTGAAAATAGCTAAACAAACGATAAACAAACGATTCCCACCAAGAAGTTGTCAATTTCTAATTTTGGGTTTGGCTGCCGTAAAGTTGGCCCGACCCAAATAGGAGTGCTGTGTATAGTATGCAGAGATGTAAACAAACGTTAAAAATAGCTAAACAAACGTAAACAAACAATTCCCACAAAGAAATAGTCAATTTATCATTTTGGGCTTGGCTGCCGTGAAGTTGGCCCGACCCAAATAGGAGTGCTGTGTATAGTATGCAGAGATGTAAACAAACGTTGAAAATAGCTAAACAAACGTAAACAAACGATTCCCACCAAGAAATTGTCAGTTTATCATTTTGGGCTTGGCTGCCGTGAAGTTGGCCCGACCCAAATGGGGGTGCTGTTTATAATATACAGAGGTGTAAACAAACGCTGAAAATAGCTAAACAAACGTAAACAAACGATACCCACCAAGAAGTTGTCAATTTCTAATTTTGGGTTTGGCTGCCGTGAAGTTGGCCCGACCCAAATAGGAGTGTTGTGTATAGTATGCAGAGATGTAAACAAACGTTGAAAATAGCTAAACAAACGTAAACAAACGATTCCCACCAAGAAATAGTCAATTTATCATTTTGGGCTTGGCTGCCGTGAAGTTGGCCCGACCCAAATAGGAGTGCTGTGTATAGTATGCAGAGATGTAAACAAACGTTGAAAATAGCAAACAAACGTAAACAAACGATTCCCACCAAGAAATTGTCAATTTATCATTTTGGGCTTGGCTGCCGTGAAGTTGGCCCGACCCAAATGGGGGTGCTGTTTATAATATACAGAGGTGTAAACAAACGCTGACAATAGCTAAACAAACGTAAACAAACGATAAACAAACGATTCCCACCAAGAAGTTGTCAAATTCTAATTTTGGGTTTGGCTGCCGTGAAGTTGGCCCGACCCAAATAGGAGTGCTGTGTATAGTATGCAGAGATGTAAACAAACGTTGAAAATAGCTAAACAAACGTAAACAAACAATTCCCACCAAGAAATTGTCAATTTATCATTTTGGGCTTGGCTGCCGTGAAGTTGGCCCGACCCAAATGGGGGTGCTGTTTATAATGTACAGTGGTGTAAACAAACGCTGAAAATAGCTAAACAAACGTAAACAAACGATAAACAAACGATTCCCACCAAGAAGTTGTCAATTTCTAATTTTGGGTTTGGCTGCCGTGAAGTTGGCCCGACCCAAATAGGAGTGCTGTGTATAGTATGCAGAGATGTAAACAAACGTTGCAAATAGCTAAACAAACGTAAATAAACAATTCCCACCAAGAAATAGTCAAATTATCATTTTGGGCTTGGCTGCCGTGAAGTTGGCCTGACCCAAATAGGAGTGCTGTGTATAGTATGCAGAGATGTAAACAAACGTTGAAAATAGCTAAACAAACGTAAACAAACGATTCCCACCAAGAAATTGTCAATTTATCATTTTGGGCTTGGCTGCCGTGAAGTTGGCCCGACCCAAATGGGGGTGCTGTTTATAATATACAAAGGTGTAAACAAACGCTGAAAGTAGCTAAACAAACGTAAACAAACGATTCCCACCAAGAAATGGTCAATTTCTAATTTTGGGTTTGGCTGCCGTGAAGTTGGCCCGACCCAAATAGGAGTGCTGTGTATAGTATGCAGAGATGTAAACAAACGTTTTTTTTTTTTTTTTTTTTTTTTTTTTATTAGGCTTTGTACCAGTTCAACAAAACAATTGTTATTCATGGTAGTGTTAAATGAAAACAACGAAATAATTACAATAACATAAAGGCAAGTATCACCTGCATAAACACTCACTTTGTTAGTTAGGTATTACCATATAATTATTTTTATGACACTGCTAATCACTATCACTATCAGTTAAGTAGATATCTTGCGGTAGATTACGTTTCAATCGGGTATGAATTTGTCTTCGTCCTAGCCGATAGAATGCTGCACCTGGGCAATTGTTGATGTTCAGATGGAATGTTGTAGTTAACTTCTTGATATGCTCTGGGACGGTTGACATACCAAGTTCAAAATGAAGTTGTTTATTGGTGACATACCAAGGGGCATTAACTGCAATTCTAAGGATTTTGTTTTGTAAAGCTTGGATTCGATTTAGGTTTGCTTTTGACGTGTTTCCCCAAATTACACAGCCGTACAGAATTAACGGACGTATCAGAGATTTATAAAGTAGAGTAGTGCATTCTGCTTTTAAAGAAGATTTTTTGTTGATGAGTGGATACAGCTGTACCAATCTTGTGTGACCCTCATTTAGTTTCTTCAAGACATGAAATCTCCAAGTGAGACGCGTATCCAGATATATACCCAAGTATTTAACAGCTTCTGTGGAGGTGTTCCATGGAATGGCATGATTATTAATTATTATTGATGGTAGTTGAGTTATTCGTCGAAGGGTGAAAATCTTCGCATCGCACTTGGTATGATTTACTACTAGATTCCATTGCTCGAACCATCTGGTTATTACGTTGGTTGAAATTTGAAGTTCTGCGATTGCTTCTATTAGGCTTTCATTCTTAGCCAGTAGGACCGTATCGTCGGCATATAGTGCAAGATCTATGTCGATGTCGGGAATATCATGCGTGAAGATATTAAATAGAATAGGCCCTAAAATACTTCCCTGGGGAACTCCTGCTCGAATAGGTCTCGTTGAGGAGATAGCTGTGTGTATCTTAATTGCAAATGTGCGATTTTCGAGATATGAAAATAAGATAGCTTTAATGTAATCTGGAATTTCGAGTTGGGAGATTTTGTATTTAAGACCTTCAATCCACACTCGGTCGAAGGCCTGAGCTAAGTCCAAGAATAGCGCTGCTGTATATTGCTTATTTTCGTACCCTGTTTCTATTGCCTCAACAATCCTCTGCAGCTGATGACAAGTAGAGTGGCCCTTTCGAAACCCAAATTGAAAGGTTGGAAGTAGTTCTAATCTGGTGACTTCTTCAATGAGTCGAGAATAGATGATTTTCTCGAAAAGTTTTGAAATCGTCGTTAAAAGACTAATAGGTCTGTAGCCAGAAAGGGTTCTCTTATTTTTTCCTGGTTTAGGAAATAGAAGAATGAGCGCGTGCTTCCATGTTTTAGGAAAGTAGCCGGTTCCTAAACATGCATTATATGTGGTAGTAAGATATGCTAGAGCTTTTCTTGATAAATTCTTGAGTATAATGTTGGATATTTTATCATGTCCAGGAGATTTGTTTACTGGAAGCGTTTTTATTATAGAAGATAATTCGCTAGGGGAAGTTGGTTTCATATTATCTCCAGGAGTTGGTTGGTGAGTTTCTATATGCCTGAGAATTATATTTGCAAACCCCGGAGTCTGATATCCATGCGAAGTAAAAGTTTCTTCTAAATGATCAGCGAAAACTTCGCATTTTTCTTCGTCAGTATTGTATGTTGAATTCTCAGTTGTTATAGAAGGAATTTCTTGTGGCTGGCGTAGTAATTTTCTTGTGGTTTTCCACAGTCCAGGGTCACCCGGCTCGTAGGCGTTAATATATTTTTGATACGACTGGATTCTGTAGCCGTCAAGTTCCCTTTTGATTCGATGCGATAAGTTGTTGACTAAGCGTTTCGTCGCAGGATTCCTGGTCCGCTGCCATTCTCTTCGCAATTGACTTTTTTGTTTGATTAAGTTAATTATGTGTATTGGTGGTATGTTATAATTGACAGCTCGTTTATTCTTCTTTACTGTTGTAGCTGTGTGGATGCTTTCTGTTATACAGGTTGTCATATGTGTTACTGTTTCATCAATATCTTCTAAAGTCTTTAGATTATTTGGATATTTGAGGTTCTTGTCCATTGTTTCCTGGAAGTAATCCCAGTCTACAAATCCATTTATCAGTCTAAGTTCAGTTTGCCTTTGAGCAGGAGTTGTCATAAACGAAATTACCACTGGCAAATGGTCGGAATCGAGTTCGGCATATACTTTTTGAAAAGTATGCATATTGACATTTTTCTGGATGACTATGTCCAATATATCTGGATTGTGGTCCAACCGGTACGGAAAGTATGTTGGTTCGTCCGGGGCTAATATTTGAAGAGCATGTGTATTTGCGAAAGTATTGAGTTTTGTTCCAGCTGGGTTGTTGGTCCTGCATCCCCATATCGTGTGTTTTGAATTTAAGTCGCCAATCAGTAAAGTGGATTCCCTGGTATTAAATATTTTGTATATGTCGGTTTCAAGAAGTTGTTTGTTGGGTTGTCGATAAACACTTATTATGTTGACGTAATTACCTTCACACGTTTTCACTTTGATTGCAACTGTTTCGAGATTGGTGGTGTTATATTTCGAAAGTTCGTGATGAATAATTTTTTGTTTAACCAAAATAGCTACCCCACCTGAGGCGAATCTTGCTTCTCTATCTGCACGATAGCAGTGATAACCTGATACTTTGAAGGGATCGTTTGTGGTTAAGTGCGTTTCGGTGATGCAAGCTACATCGATGTTGTGTCTTGCAAGAAAGGTTTTAAATATCGTTTGTTGGGCCTTAATGCCGTTTGCATTCCAGTTCAAAAGTTTTAAGTGAATGAGTGGTTTACTAAAGTTAGGATCCATTAAGGAGGAGAGGTAACAGATTGGTTAATAGGAATTGTTTTATTTGTCCTAAATAGGGCTGGATTAAGTTGAGGATTGAGGTGAGAATATTGTTGACTACCGATGGGGTTTCAGAGGATGAATTGTTTGTTCTCGTGTTCCAAGATTGCGTGTAATTAATTGGACTAGTGGCTTTTGTAAGAAAAGGAAAGTTTTTTAGGTTGTTTTCTGGGATTGGTTGGGTTTGAGCACTCGACGAATTGTTTCTAGTATTAATATGGGATTTGTTTTTGAAGAACTTTGATTCTTGGAAATATTGGCAACCTCTAAAATTCGCTGGGTGGTTTCCTCGACAATTGATGCATACTGGAGGAGCATTCTTATCTTTGTTACAGTTGGTATATAAATGGTTACCCAGGCACTTGACACATCTCGGTTCCAATGAGCAGTAATTCTTAGTGTGGCCATAGCGCTGACATCTATGGCACTGAGGCGTATCTCTAGATATTCTGCGTGGTTCTACTTTTACTGATGAGTGATAAATGTTCGTGATACTGAAAATTTCATTTGCTTTCTCATTAGCTGTAAGTCGTATTGCGCATACGGGCATGGGTCCTTTATCTTTATTGAGGAGTCTGGTAATGCTGAGTATAGGAAGGTTATATGAGGAAAGCTCTTCCGTCAAGTCCTTTTCCGTTAACGAAAGGGGGACATTTTTAATAACCACTGAGAGCGGTCTTTCGTTTGGATTTTGGAAAGTATGGAAAGCTACTTTATTTGTCGAGTAGTATTTTGATAGAGCCCTGTAGTCGTTCTCGCATGCCAGGATGATTTTTAGTGATGTTCCGCTGAGACTGGTAGAGAATTTTTCCTTAACAATGTTTTTTATGTCACCGATTACTTCTTTATGGTTAACTGGCCCATGTAAAAATATTGGTGGGATTTTTATTTTAGTCGGTTCTTTGGTCGAGTTATTGGACAATTCTTGGGTTGTTTCGCCTGATTGATTATTGGTGCCGGAAGGTTCAAGATGTTCTGGTAGATAATATTTATTTTGTTGCAATAGGGATGTTGGATGCCATGAGTATTTCTTCTGCAAATCTGTGATTGGCGGTGATAAATGATCTGAATTTCTTTTCTGTGTTGCCATTTCTCTAAGTAACACCACCCCCACGAGGGGGGAGGGAATAAAACAGTCGATCGAGATTTATTCTTAGGCGTTTATGATAAACGAATGCACTGTGGTAAATTTAAACAGCTGCTGGCTGATAAAATGCTCGGGGTCGGGATATCACTGCGGTCACGAACACACGCGTCCGCTCAGCTAAAACACTCGCGCCGAACTCTAAACAAACGTTGAAAATGGCTAAACAAACGTAAACAAACGATTCCCACCAAGAAATTGTCAATTTATCATTTTGGGCTTGGCTGCCGTGAAGTTGGCCCGACCCAAATGGGGGTGCTGTTTATAATATACAGAAGTGTAAACAAACGCTGAAAATAGCTAAACAAACGTAAACAAACGATAAACAAACGATTCCCACCAAGAAGTTGTCAATTTCTAATTTTGGGTTTGGCTGCCGTGAAGTTGGCCCGAACCAAATAGGAGTGCTGTGTATAGTATGCAGAGATGTAAACAAACGTTGAAAATAGCTAAACAAACGTAAACAAACAATTCCCACCAAGAAATAGTCAATTTATCATTTTGTGCTTGGCTGCCGTGAAGTTGGCCCGACCCAAATGGGGGTGCTGTTTATAATATACAGAGCTGTAAACAAACGCTGAAAATAGCTAAACAAACGTAAACAAACGATTCCCACCAAGAAGTTGTCAATTTCTAATTTTGGGTTTGGCTGCCGTGAAGTTGGCCCGACCAAAATAGGAGTGCTGTGTATAGTATGCAGAGATGTAAACAAACGTTGAAAATAGCTAAACAAACGTAAACAAACGATTCCCACCAAGAAATTGTCAATTTATCATTTTGGGCTTGGCTGCCGTAACGTTGGCTCGACCCAAATGGGGGTGCTGTTTATAATATACAGAGGTGTAAACAAACGCTGAAAATAGCTAAACAAACGATAAACAAACGATTCCCACCAAGAAGTTGTCAATTTCTAATTTTGGGTTTGGCTGCCGTGAAGTTGGCCCGACCCAAATATGAGTGCTGTGTATAGTATGCAGAGATGTAAACAAACGTTGAAAATAGCTAAACAAACGTAAACAAACAATTCCCACCAAGAAATAGTCAATTTATCATTTTGGGCTTGGCTGCCGTGAAGTTGGCCCGACCCAAATAGGAGTGCTGTGTATAGTATGCAGAGATGTAAACAAACGTTGAAAATAGCTAAACAAACGTAAACAAACGATTCCCACCAAGAAATTGTCAATTTATCATTTTGGGCTTGGCTGCCGTGAAGTTGGCCCGACCCAAATGGGGGTGCTGTTTATAATATACAGAGGTCTAAACAAACGCTGAAAATAACTAAACAAACGTAAACAAACGATACCCACCAAGAAGTTGTCAATTTCTAATTTTGGGTTTGGCTGCCGTGAAGTTGGCCCGACCCAAATAGGAGTGCTGTGTATAGTATGCAGAGATGTAAACAAAAGTTGAAAATAGCTAAACAAACGTAAACAAACGATTCCCACCAAGAAATAGTCAATTTATCATTTTGGGCTTGGCTGCCGTGAAGTTGGCCCGACCCAAATAGGAGTGCTGTGTATAGTATGCAGAGATGTAAACAAACGTTGAAAATAGCAAACAAACGTAAACAAACGATTCCCACCAAGAAATTGTCAATTTATCATTTTGGGCTTGGCTGCCGTGAAGTTGGCCCGACCCAAATGGGGGTGCTGTTTATAATATACAGAGGTGTAAACAAACGCTGAAAATAGCTAAACAAACATAAACAAACGATAAACAAACGATTCCCACCAAGAAGTTGTCAAATTCTAATTTTGGGTTTGGCTGCCGTGAAGTTGGCCCGACCCAAATAGGAGTGCTGTGTATAGTATGCAGAGATGTAAACAAACGTTGAAAATAGCTAAACAAACGTAAACAAACAATTCCCACCAAGAAATTGTCAATTTATCATTTTGGGCTTGGCTGCCGTGAAGTTGGCCCGACCCAAATGGGGGTGCTGTTTATAATGTACAGTGGTGTAAACAAACGCTGAAAATAGCTAAACAAACGTAAACAAACGATAAACAAACGATTCCCACCAAGAAGTTGTCAAATTCTAATTTTGGGTTTGGCTGCCGTGAAGTTGGTCCGACCCAAATAGGAGTGCTGTGTATAGTATGCAGAGATGTAAACAAACGTTGAAAATAGCTAAACAAACGTAAACAAACAATTCCCACCAAGAAATTGTCAATTTATCATTTTGGGCTTGGCTGCCGTGAAGTTGGCCCGACCCAAATGGGGGTGCTGTTTATAATATACAGAGGTGTAAACAAACGCTGAAAATAGCTAAACAAACGTAAACAAACGATAAACAAACGATTCCCACCAAGAAGTTGTCAATTTCTAATTTTGGGTTTGGCTGCCGTGAAGTTGGCCCGACCCAAATAGGAGTGCTGTGTATAGTATGCAGAGATGTAAACAAACGTTGAAAATAGCTAAACAAACGTAAACAAACAATTCCCACCAAGAAATAGTCAATTTATCATTTTGGGCTTGGCTGCCGTGAAGTTGGCCCGACCCAAATAGAAGTGCTGTGTATAGTATGCAGAGATGTGAACAAACGTTGAAAATAGCAAACAAACGTAAACAAACGATTCCCACCAAGAAATTGTCAATTTATCATTTTGGGCTTGGCTGCCGTGAAGTTGGCCCGACCCAAATAGGGGTGCTGTTTATAATATACAGAGGTGTAAACAAACGCTGAAAATAGCTAAACAAACGTAAACAAACAATAAACAAACGATTCCCACCAAGAAGTTGTCAAATTCCAATTTTGGGTTTGGCTGCCGTGAAGTTGGCCCGACCCAAATGGGAGTGCTGTTTATAATATACATAGGTGTAAACAAACGCTGAAAATAGCTAAACAAACGTAAACAAACGATAAACAAACGATTCCCACCAAGAAGTTGTCAAATTCTAATTTTGGGTTGGCTGCCGTGAAGTTGGACCGACCCAAATAGAAGTGCTGTGTATAGTATGCAGAGATGTAAACAAACGTTGAAAATAGCTAAACAAACGTAAACAAACAATTCCCACCAAGAAGTTGTCAATTTCTAATTTTGGGTTTGGCTGCCGTGAAGTTGGCCCGACCCAAATAGGAGTGCTGTGTATAGTATGCAGAGATGTAAACAAACGTTGAAAATAGCTAAACAAACGTAAACAAACAATTCCCACCAAGAAATTGACAATTTATCATTTTGGGCTTGGCTGCCGTGAAGTTGGCCCGACCCAAATAGGAGTGCTGTGTATAGTATGCAGAGATGTAAACAAACGTTGAAAATAGCAAACAAGCGTAAACAAACGATTCCCACCAAGAAATTGTCAATTTATCATTTTGGGCTTGGCTGCCGTGAAGTTGGCCCGACCCAAATGGGGGTGCTGTTTATAATATACAGAGGTGTAAACAAACGCTGAAAATAGCTAAACAAACGTAAACAAACGATAAACAAACGATTCCCACCAAGAAGTTGTCAATTTCTAATTTTGGGTTTGACTGCCGTGAAGTTGGCCCGACCCAAATAGGAGTGCTGTGTATAGTATGCAGAGATGTAAACAAACGTTGAAAATAGCTAAACAAACGTAAACAAACAATTCCCACCAAGAAATAGTCAATTTATCATTTTGGGCTTGGCTGCCGTGAAGTTGGCCCGACCCAAATAGGAGTGCTGTGTATAGTATGCAGAGATGTAAACAAACGTTGAAAATAGCTAAACAAACGTAAACAAACAATTCCCACCAAGAAATTGTCAATTTATCATTTTGGGCTTGGCTGCCGTGAAGTTGGCCCGACCCAAATGGGGGTGCTGTTTATAATATACAGAGATGTAAACAAACGCTGAAAATAGCTAAACAAACGTAAACAAACGTAAACAAACGATTCCCACCAAGAAGTTGTCAATTTCTAATTTTGGGTTTGGCTGCCGTGAAGTTGGCCCGACCCAAATAGGAGTGCTGTGTATAGTATGCAGAGATGTAAACAAACGTTGAAAATAGCTAAACAAACGTAAACAAACGATTCCCACCAAGAAATTGTCAATCTATCATTTTGGGCTTGGCTGCCGTAACGTTGGCCCGACCCAAATGGGGGTGTTGTTTATAATATACAGAGGTGTAAACAAACGCTGAAAATAGCTAAACAAACGATAAACAAACGATTCCCACCAAGAAGTTGTCAATTTCTAATTTTGGGTTTGGCTGCCGTGAAGTTGGCCCGACCCAAATAGGAGTGCTGTGTATAGTATGCAGAGATGTAAACAAACGTTGAAAATAGCTAAACAAACGTAAACAAACAATTCCCACCAAGAAATAGTCAATTTATCATTTTGGGCTTGGCTGCCGTGAAGTTGGCCCGACCCAAATAGGAGTGCTGTGTATAGTATGCAGAGATGTAAACAAACGTTGAAAATAGCTAAACAAACGTAAACAAACGATTCCCACCAAGAAATTGTCAATTTATCATTTTGGGCTTGGCTGCCGTGAAGTTGGCCCGACCCAAATGGGGGTGCTGTTTATAATATACAGAGGTGTAAACAAACGCTGAAAATAGCTAAACAAACGTAAACAAACGATACCCACCAAGAAGTTGTCAATTTCTAATTTTGGGTTTGGCTGCCGTGAAGTTGGCCCGACCCAAATAGGAGTGCTGTGTATAGTATGCAGAGATGTAAACAAACGTTGAAAATAGCTAAACAAACGTAAACAAACGATTCCCACCAAGAAATAGTCAATTTATCATTTTGGGCTTGGCTGCCGTTAAGTTGGCCCGACCCAAATAGGAGTGCTGTGTATAGTATGCAGAGATGTAAACAAACGTTGAAAATAGCAAACAAACGTAAACAAACGATTCCCACCAAGAAATTGTCAATTTATCATTTTGGGCTTGGCTGCCGTGAAGTTGGCCCGACCCAAATGGGGGTGCTGTTTATAATATACAGAGGTGTAAACAAACGCTGAAAATAGCTAAACAAACGTAAACAAACGATAAACAAACGATTCCCACCAAGAAGTTGTCAATTTCTAATTTTGGGTTTGGCTGCAGTGAAGTTGGCCCGACCCAAATAGGAGTGCTGTGTATAGTATGCAGAGATGTAAACAAACGTTGAAAATAGCTAAACAAACGTAAACAAACAATTCCCACCAAGAAATAGTCAATTTATCATTTTGGGCTTGGCTGCCGTGAAGTTGGCCCGACCCAAATAGAAGTGCTGTGTATAGTATGCAGAGATGTGAACAAACGTTGAAAATAGCAAACAAACGTAAACAAACGATTCCCACCAAGAAATTGTCAATTTATCATTTTGGGCTTGGCTGCTGTGAAGTTGGCCCGACCCAAATAGGGGTGCTGTTTATAATATACAGAGGTGTAAACAAACGCTGAAAATAGCTAAACAAACGTAAACAAACGATAAACAAACGATTCCCACCAAGAAGTTGTCAAATTCCAATTTTGGGTTTGGCTGCCGTGAAGTTGGCCCGACCCAAATGGGGGTGCTGTTTATAATATACAGAGGTGTAAACAAACGCTGAAAATAGCTAAACAAACGTAAACAAACGATAAACAAACGATTCCCACCAAGAAGTTGTCAAATTCTAATTTTGGGCTTGGCTGCCGTGAAGTTGGCCCGACCCAAATAGGAGTGCGGTGTATAGTATGCAGAGATGTAAAGAAACGTTGAAAATAGCTAAACAAACGTAAACAAACAATTCCCACCAAGAAGTTGTCAATTTCTAATTTTGGGTTTGGCTGCCGTGAAGTTGGCCCGACCCAAATAGGAGTGCTGTGTATAGTATGCAGAGATGTAAACAAACGTTGAAAATAGCTAAACAAACGTAAACAAACAATTCCCACCAAGAAATTGACAATTTATCATTTTGGGCTTGGCTGCCGTGAAGTTGGCCCGACCCAAATAGGAGTGCTGTGTATAGTATGCAGAGATGTAAACAAACGTTGAAAATAGCAAACAAACGTAAACAAACGATTCCCACCAAGAAATTGTCAATTTATCATTTTGGGCTTGGCTGCCGTGAAGTTGGCCCGACCCAAATGGGGGTGCTGTTTATAATATACAGAGGTGTAAACAAACGCTGAAAATAGCTAAACAAACGTAAACAAACTATAAACAAACGATTCCCACCAAGAAGTTGTCAATTTCTAATTTTGGGTTTGACTGCCGTGAAGTTGGCCCGACCCAAATAGGAGTGCTGTGTATAGTATGCAGAGATGTAAACAAACGTTGAAAATAGCTAAACAAACGTAAACAAACAATTCCCACCAAGAAATAGTCAATTTATCATTTTGGGCTTGGCTGCCGTGAAGTTGGCCCGACCCAAATAGGAGTGCTGTGTATAGTATGCAGAGATGTAAACAAACGTTGAAAATAGCTAAACAAACGTAAACAAACAATTCCCACCAAGAAATTGTCAATTTATCATTTTGGGCTTGGCTGCCGTGAAGTTGGCCCGACCCAAATGGGGGTGCT
Source organism: Agriotes lineatus (assembly GCA_940337035.1). Taxonomy (NCBI): domain Eukaryota; kingdom Metazoa; phylum Arthropoda; class Insecta; order Coleoptera; family Elateridae; genus Agriotes; species Agriotes lineatus. Next base: position 412,530 of record CALNHX010000107.1, on the reverse strand, counting down.
GTTTATAATATACAGAGATGTAAACAAACGCTGAAAATAGCTAAACAAACGTAAACAAACGTAAACAAACGATTCCCACCAAGAAGTTGTCAATTTCTAATTTTGGGTTTGGCTGCCGTGAAGTTGGCCCGACCCAAATAGGAGTGCTGTGTATAGTATGCAGAGATGTAAACAAACGTTGAAAATAGCTAAACAAACGTAAACAAACGATTCCCACCAAGAAATTGTCAATTTATCATTTTGGGCTTGGCTGCCGTGAAGTTGGCCCGACCCAAATGGGGGTGCTGTTTATAATATACAGAGGTGTAAACAAACGCTGAAAATAGCTAAACAAACGTAAACAAACGATACCCACCAAGAAGTTGTCAATTTCTAATTTTGGGTTTGGCTGCCGTGAAGTTGGCCCGACCCAAATAGGAGTGCTGTGTATAGTATGCAGAGATGTAAACAATCGTTGAAAATAGCTAAACAAACGTAAACAAACGATTCCCACCAAGAAATAGTCAATTTATCATTTTGGGCTTGGCTGCCGTGAAGTTGGCCCGACCCAAATAGGAGTGCTGTGTATAGTATGCAGAGATGTAAACAAACGTTGAAAATAGCAAACAAACGTAAACAAACGATTCCCACCAAGAAATTGTCAATTTATCATTTTGGGCTTGGCTGCCGTGAAGTTGGCCCGACCCAAATGGGGGTGCTGTTTATAATATACAGAGGTGTAAACAAACGCTGAAAATAGCTAAACAAACGTAAACAAACGATAAACAAACGATTCCCACCAAGAAGTTGTCAAATTCTAATTTTGGGTTTGGCTGCCGTGAAGTTGGCCCGACCCAAATAGGAGTGCTGTGTATAGTATGCAGAGATGTAAACAAACGTTGAAAATAGCTAAACAAACGTAAACAAACAATTCCCACCAAGAAATTGTCAATTTATCATTTTGGGCTTGGCTGCCGTGAAGTTGGCCCGACCCAAATGGGGGTGCTGTTTATAATGTACAGTGGTGTAAACAAACGCTGAAAATAGCTAAACAAACGTAAACAAACGATAAACAAACGATTCCCACCAAGAAGTTGTCAAATTCTAATTTTGGGTTTGGCTGCCGTGAAGTTGGCCCGACCCAAATAGGAGTGCTGTGTATAGTATGCAGAGATGTAAACAAACGTTGAAAATAGCTAAACAAACGTAAACAAACAATTCCCACCAAGAAATTGTCAATTTATCATTTTGGGCTTGGCTGCCGTGAAGTTGGCCCGACCCAAATGGGGGTGCTGTTTATAATATACAGAGGTGTAAACAAACGCTGAAAATAGCTAAACAAACGTAAACAAACGATAAACAAACGATTCCCACCAAGAAGTTGTCAATTTCTAATTTTGGGTTTGGCTGCCGTGAAGTTGGCCCGACCCAAATAGGAGTGCTGTGTATAGTATGCAGAGATTTAACAAACGTTGAAAATAGCTAAACAAACGTAAACAAACAATTCCCACCAAGAAATAGTCAATTTATCATTTTGGGCTTGGCTGCCGTGAAGTTGGCCCGACCCAAATAGAAGTGCTGTGTATAGTATGCAGAGATGTGAACAAGCGTTGAAAATAGCAAACAAACGTAAACAAACGATTCACACCAAGAAATTGTCAATTTATCATTTTGGGCTTGGCTGCCGTGAAGTTGGCCCGACCCAAATGGGGGTGCTGTTTATAATATACAGAGGTGTAAACAAACGCTGAAAATAGCTAAACAAACGTAAACAAACGATAAACAAACGATTCCCACCAAGAAGTTGTCAAATTCCAATTTTGGGTTTGGCTGCCGTGAAGTTGGCCCGACCCAAATGGGGGTGCTGTTTATAATATACAGAGGTGTAAACAAACGCTGAAAATAGCTAAACAAACGTAAACAAACGATAAACAATCGATTTCCACCAAGAAGTTGTCAAATTCTAATTTTGGGTTTGGCTGCCGTGAAGTTAGCCCGACCCAAATAGGAGTGCTGTGTATAGTATGCAGAGATGTAAACAAACGTTGAAAATAGCTAAACAAACGTAAACAAACAATTCCCACCAAGAAGTTGTCAATTTCTAATTTTGGGTTTGGCTGCCGTGAAGTTGGCCCGACCCAAATAGGAGTGCTGTGTATAGTATGCAGAGATGTAAACAAACGTTGAAAATAGCTAAACAAACGTAAACAAACAATTCCCACCAAGAAATTGACAATTTATCATTTTGGGCTTGGCTGCCGTGAAGTTGGCCCGACCCAAATAGGAGTGCTGTGTATAGTATGCAGAGATGTAAACAAACGTTGAAAATAGCAAACAAACGTAAACAAACGATTCCCACCAAGAAATTGTCAATTTATCATTTTGGGCTTGGCTGCCGTGAAGTTGGCCCGACCCAAATGGGGGTGCTGTTTATAATATACAGAGGTGTAAACAAACGCTGAAAATAGCTAAACAAACGTAAACAAACGATAAACAAACGATTCCCACCAAGAAGTTGTCAATTTCTAATTTTGGGTTTGACTGCCGTGAAGTTGGCCCGACCCAAATAGGAGTGCTGTGTATAGTATGCAGAGATGTAAACAAACGTTGAAAATAGCTAAACAAACGTAAACAAACAATTCCCACCAAGAAATAGTCAATTTATCATTTTGGGCTTGGCTGCCGTGAAGTTGGCCCGACCCAAATAGGAGTGCTGTGTATAGTATGCAGAGATGTAAACAAACGTTGAAAATAGCTAAACAAACGTAAACAAACAATTCCCACCAAGAAATTGTCAATTTATCATTTTGGGCTTGGCTGCCGTGAAGTTGGCCCGACCCAAATGGGGGTGCTGTTTATAATATACAGAGATGTAAACAAACGCTGAAAATAGCTAAACAAACGTAAACAAACGTAAACAAACGATTCCCACCAAGAAGTTGTCAATTTCTAATTTTGGGTTTGGCTGCCGTGAAGTTGGCCCGACCCAAATAGGAGTGCTGTGTATAGTATGCAGAGATGTAAACAAACGTTGAAAATAGCTAAACAAACGTAAACAAACGATTACCACCAAGAAATTGTCAATTTATCATTTTGGGCTTGGCTGCCGTAACGTTGGCCCGACCCAAATGGGGGTGCTGTTTATAATATACAGAGGTGTAAACAAACGCTGAAAATAGCTAAACAAACGATAAACAAACGATTCCCACCAAGAAGTTGTCAATTTCTAATTTTGGGTTTGGCTGCCGTAAAGTTGGCCCGACCCAAATAGGAGTGCTGTGTATAGTATGCAGAGATGTAAACAAACGTTAAAAATAGCTAAACAAACGTAAACAAACAATTCCCACAAAGAAATAGTCAATTTATCATTTTGGGCTTGGCTGCCGTGAAGTTGGCCCGACCCAAATAGGAGTGCTGTGTATAGTATGCAGAGATGTAAACAAACGTTGAAAATAGCTAAACAAACGTAAACAAACGATTCCCACCAAGAAATTGTCAGTTTATCATTTTGGGCTTGGCTGCCGTGAAGTTGGCCCGACCCAAATGGGGGTGCTGTTTATAATATACAGAGGTGTAAACAAACGCTGAAAATAGCTAAACAAACGTAAACAAACGATACCCACCAAGAAGTTGTCAATTTCTAATTTTGGGTTTGGCTGCCGTGAAGTTGGCCCGACCCAAATAGGAGTGTTGTGTATAGTATGCAGAGATGTAAACAAACGTTGAAAATAGCTAAACAAACGTAAACAAACGATTCCCACCAAGAAATAGTCAATTTATCATTTTGGGCTTGGCTGCCGTGAAGTTGGCCCGACCCAAATAGGAGTGCTGTGTATAGTATGCAGAGATGTAAACAAACGTTGAAAATAGCAAACAAACGTAAACAAACGATTCCCACCAAGAAATTGTCAATTTATCATTTTGGGCTTGGCTGCCGTGAAGTTGGCCCGACCCAAATGGGGGTGCTGTTTATAATATACAGAGGTGTAAACAAACGCTGACAATAGCTAAACAAACGTAAACAAACGATAAACAAACGATTCCCACCAAGAAGTTGTCAAATTCTAATTTTGGGTTTGGCTGCCGTGAAGTTGGCCCGACCCAAATAGGAGTGCTGTGTATAGTATGCAGAGATGTAAACAAACGTTGAAAATAGCTAAACAAACGTAAACAAACAATTCCCACCAAGAAATTGTCAATTTATCATTTTGGGCTTGGCTGCCGTGAAGTTGGCCCGACCCAAATGGGGGTGCTGTTTATAATGTACAGTGGTGTAAACAAACGCTGAAAATAGCTAAACAAACGTAAACAAACGATAAACAAACGATTCCCACCAAGAAGTTGTCAATTTCTAATTTTGGGTTTGGCTGCCGTGAAGTTGGCCCGACCCAAATAGGAGTGCTGTGTATAGTATGCAGAGATGTAAACAAACGTTGCAAATAGCTAAACAAACGTAAATAAACAATTCCCACCAAGAAATAGTCAAATTATCATTTTGGGCTTGGCTGCCGTGAAGTTGGCCTGACCCAAATAGGAGTGCTGTGTATAGTATGCAGAGATGTAAACAAACGTTGAAAATAGCTAAACAAACGTAAACAAACGATTCCCACCAAGAAATTGTCAATTTATCATTTTGGGCTTGGCTGCCGTGAAGTTGGCCCGACCCAAATGGGGGTGCTGTTTATAATATACAAAGGTGTAAACAAACGCTGAAAGTAGCTAAACAAACGTAAACAAACGATTCCCACCAAGAAATGGTCAATTTCTAATTTTGGGTTTGGCTGCCGTGAAGTTGGCCCGACCCAAATAGGAGTGCTGTGTATAGTATGCAGAGATGTAAACAAACGTTGAAAATGGCTAAACAAACGTAAACAAACGATTCCCACCAAGAAATTGTCAATTTATCATTTTGGGCTTGGCTGCCGTGAAGTTGGCCCGACCCAAATGGGGGTGCTGTTTATAATATACAGAAGTGTAAACAAACGCTGAAAATAGCTAAACAAACGTAAACAAACGATAAACAAACGATTCCCACCAAGAAGTTGTCAATTTCTAATTTTGGGTTTGGCTGCCGTGAAGTTGGCCCGAACCAAATAGGAGTGCTGTGTATAGTATGCAGAGATGTAAACAAACGTTGAAAATAGCTAAACAAACGTAAACAAACAATTCCCACCAAGAAATAGTCAATTTATCATTTTGTGCTTGGCTGCCGTGAAGTTGGCCCGACCCAAATGGGGGTGCTGTTTATAATATACAGAGCTGTAAACAAACGCTGAAAATAGCTAAACAAACGTAAACAAACGATTCCCACCAAGAAGTTGTCAATTTCTAATTTTGGGTTTGGCTGCCGTGAAGTTGGCCCGACCAAAATAGGAGTGCTGTGTATAGTATGCAGAGATGTAAACAAACGTTGAAAATAGCTAAACAAACGTAAACAAACGATTCCCACCAAGAAATTGTCAATTTATCATTTTGGGCTTGGCTGCCGTAACGTTGGCTCGACCCAAATGGGGGTGCTGTTTATAATATACAGAGGTGTAAACAAACGCTGAAAATAGCTAAACAAACGATAAACAAACGATTCCCACCAAGAAGTTGTCAATTTCTAATTTTGGGTTTGGCTGCCGTGAAGTTGGCCCGACCCAAATATGAGTGCTGTGTATAGTATGCAGAGATGTAAACAAACGTTGAAAATAGCTAAACAAACGTAAACAAACAATTCCCACCAAGAAATAGTCAATTTATCATTTTGGGCTTGGCTGCCGTGAAGTTGGCCCGACCCAAATAGGAGTGCTGTGTATAGTATGCAGAGATGTAAACAAACGTTGAAAATAGCTAAACAAACGTAAACAAACGATTCCCACCAAGAAATTGTCAATTTATCATTTTGGGCTTGGCTGCCGTGAAGTTGGCCCGACCCAAATGGGGGTGCTGTTTATAATATACAGAGGTCTAAACAAACGCTGAAAATAGCTAAACAAACGTAAACAAACGATACCCACCAAGAAGTTGTCAATTTCTAATTTTGGGTTTGGCTGCCGTGAAGTTGGCCCGACCCAAATAGGAGTGCTGTGTATAGTATGCAGAGATGTAAACAAAAGTTGAAAATAGCTAAACAAACGTAAACAAACGATTCCCACCAAGAAATAGTCAATTTATCATTTTGGGCTTGGCTGCCGTGAAGTTGGCCCGACCCAAATAGGAGTGCTGTGTATAGTATGCAGAGATGTAAACAAACGTTGAAAATAGCAAACAAACGTAAACAAACGATTCCCACCAAGAAATTGTCAATTTATCATTTTGGGCTTGGCTGCCGTGAAGTTGGCCCGACCCAAATGGGGGTGCTGTTTATAATATACAGAGGTGTAAACAAACGCTGAAAATAGCTAAATAAACATAAACAAACGATAAACAAACGATTCCCACCAAGAAGTTGTCAAATTCTAATTTTGGGTTTGGCTGCCGTGAAGTTGGCCCGACCCAAATAGGAGTGCTGTGTATAGTATGCAGAGATGTAAACAAACGTTGAAAATAGCTAAACAAACGTAAACAAACAATTCCCACCAAGAAATTGTCAATTTATCATTTTGGGCTTGGCTGCCGTGAAGTTGGCCCGACCCAAATGGGGGTGCTGTTTATAATGTACAGTGGTGTAAACAAACGCTGAAAATAGCTAAACAAACGTAAACAAACGATAAACAAACGATTCCCACCAAGAAGTTGTCAAATTCTAATTTTGGGTTTGGCTGCCGTGAAGTTGGTCCGACCCAAATAGGAGTGCTGTGTATAGTATGCAGAGATGTAAACAAACGTTGAAAATAGCTAAACAAACGTAAACAAACAATTCCCACCAAGAAATTGTCAATTTATCATTTTGGGCTTGGCTGCCGTGAAGTTGGCCCGACCCAAATGGGGGTGCTGTTTATAATATACAGAGGTGTAAACAAACGCTGAAAATAGCTAAACAAACGTAAACAAACGATAAACAAACGATTCCCACCAAGAAGTTGTCAATTTCTAATTTTGGGTTTGGCTGCCGTGAAGTTGGCCCGACCCAAATAGGAGTGCTGTGTATAGTATGCAGAGATGTAAACAAACGTTGAAAATAGCTAAACAAACGTAAACAAACAATTCCCACCAAGAAATAGTCAATTTATCATTTTGGGCTTGGCTGCCGTGAAGTTGGCCCGACCCAAATAGAAGTGCTGTGTATAGTATGCAGAGATGTGAACAAACGTTGAAAATAGCAAACAAACGTAAACAAACGATTCCCACCAAGAAATTGTCAATTTATCATTTTGGGCTTGGCTGCCGTGAAGTTGGCCCGACCCAAATAGGGGTGCTGTTTATAATATACAGAGGTGTAAACAAACGCTGAAAATAGCTAAACAAACGTAAACAGACAATAAACAAACGATTCCCACCAAGAAGTTGTCAAATTCCAATTTTGGGTTTGGTTGCCGTGAAGTTGGCCCGACCCAAATGGGAGTGCTGTTTATAATATACATAGGTGTAAACAAACGCTGAAAATAGCTAAACAAACGTAAACAAACGATAAACAAACGATTCCCACCAAGAAGTTGTCAAATTCTAATTTTGGGTTGGCTGCCGTGAAGTTGGACCGACCCAAATAGAAGTGCTGTGTATAGTATGCAGAGATGTAAACAAACGTTGAAAATAGCTAAACAAACGTAAACAAACAATTCCCACCAAGAAGTTGTCAATTTCTAATTTTGGGTTTGGCTGCCGTGAAGTTGGCCCGACCCAAATAGGAGTGCTGTGTATAGTATGCAGAGATGTAAACAAACGTTGAAAATAGCTAAACAAACGTAAACAAACAATTCCCACCAAGAAATTGACAATTTATCATTTTGGGCTTGGCTGCCGTGAAGTTGGTCCGACCCAAATAGGAGTGCTGTGTATAGTATGCAGAGATGTAAACAAACGTTGAAAATAGCAAACAAGCGTAAACAAACGATTCCCACCAAGAAATTGTCAATTTATCATTTTGGGCTTGGCTGCCGTGAAGTTGGCCCGACCCAAATGGGGGTGCTGTTTATAATATACAGAGGTGTAAACAAACGCTGAAAATAGCTAAACAAACGTAAACAAACGATAAACAAACGATTCCCACCAAGAAGTTGTCAATTTCTAATTTTGGGTTTGACTGCCGTGAAGTTGGCCCGACCCAAATAGGAGTGCTGTGTATAGTATGCAGAGATGTAAACAAACGTTGAAAATAGCTAAACAAACGTAAACAAACAATTCCCACCAAGAAATAGTCAATTTATCATTTTGGGCTTGGCTGCCGTGAAGTTGGCCCGACCCAAATAGGAGTGCTGTGTATAGTATGCAGAGATGTAAACAAACGTTGAAAATAGCTAAACAAACGTAAACAAACAATTCCCACCAAGAAATTGTCAATTTATCATTTTGGGCTTGGCTGCCGTGAAGTTGGCCCGACCCAAATGGGGGTGCTGTTTATAATATACAGAGATGTAAACAAACGCTGAAAATAGCTAAACAAACGTAAACAAACGTAAACAAACGATTCCCACCAAGAAGTTGTCAATTTCTAATTTTGGGTTTGGCTGCCGTGAAGTTGGCCCGACCCAAATAGGAGTGCTGTGTATAGTATGCAGAGATGTAAACAAACGTTGAAAATAGCTAAACAAACGTAAACAAACGATTCCCACCAAGAAATTGTCAATCTATCATTTTGGGCTTGGCTGCCGTAACGTTGGCCCGACCCAAATGGGGGTGTTGTTTATAATATACAGAGGTGTAAACAAACGCTGAAAATAGCTAAACAAACGATAAACAAACGATTCCCACCAAGAAGTTGTCAATTTCTAATTTTGGGTTTGGCTGCCGTGAAGTTGGCCCGACCCAAATAGGAGTGCTGTGTATAGTATGCAGAGATGTAAACAAACGTTGAAAATAGCTAAACAAACGTAAACAAACAATTCCCACCAAGAAATAGTCAATTTATCATTTTGGGCTTGGCTGCCGTGAAGTTGGCCCGACCCAAATAGGAGTGCTGTGTATAGTATGCAGAGATGTAAACAAACGTTGAAAATAGCTAAACAAACGTAAACAAACGATTCCCACCAAGAAATTGTCAATTTATCATTTTGGGCTTGGCTGCCGTGAAGTTGGCCCGACCCAAATGGGGGTGCTGTTTATAATATACAGAGGTGTAAACAAACGCTGAAAATAGCTAAACAAACGTAAACAAACGATACCCACCAAGAAGTTGTCAATTTCTAATTTTGGGTTTGGCTGCCGTGAAGTTGGCCCGACCCAAATAGGAGTGCTGTGTATAGTATGCAGAGATGTAAACAAACGTTGAAAATAGCTAAACAAACGTAAACAAACGATTCCCACCAAGAAATAGTCAATTTATCATTTTGGGCTTGGCTGCCGTTAAGTTGGCCCGACCCAAATAGGAGTGCTGTGTATAGTATGCAGAGATGTAAACAAACGTTGAAAATAGCAAACAAACGTAAACAAACGATTCCCACCAAGAAATTGTCAATTTATCATTTTGGGCTTGGCTGCCGTGAAGTTGGCCCGACCCAAATGGGGGTGCTGTTTATAATATACAGAGGTGTAAACAAACGCTGAAAATAGCTAAACAAACGTAAACAAACGATAAACAAACGATTCCCACCAAGAAGTTGTCAATTTCTAATTTTGGGTTTGGCTGCAGTGAAGTTGGCCCGACCCAAATAGGAGTGCTGTGTATAGTATGCAGAGATGTAAACAAACGTTGAAAATAGCTAAACAAACGTAAACAAACAATTCCCACCAAGAAATAGTCAATTTATCATTTTGGGCTTGGCTGCCGTGAAGTTGGCCCGACCCAAATAGAAGTGCTGTGTATAGTATGCAGAGATGTGAACAAACGTTGAAAATAGCAAACAAACGTAAACAAACGATTCCCACCAAGAAATTGTCAATTTATCATTTTGGGCTTGGCTGCTGTGAAGTTGGCCCGACCCAAATAGGGGTGCTGTTTATAATATACAGAGGTGTAAACAAACGCTGAAAATAGCTAAACAAACGTAAACAAACGATAAACAAACGATTCCCACCAAGAAGTTGTCAAATTCCAATTTTGGGTTTGGCTGCCGTGAAGTTGGCCCGACCCAAATGGGGGTGCTGTTTATAATATACAGAGGTGTAAACAAACGCTGAAAATAGCTAAACAAACGTAAACAAACGATAAACAAACGATTCCCACCAAGAAGTTGTCAAATTCTAATTTTGGGCTTGGCTGCCGTGAAGTTGGCCCGACCCAAATAGGAGTGCGGTGTATAGTATGCAGAGATGTAAACAAACGTTGAAAATAGCTAAACAAACGTAAACAAACAATTCCCACCAAGAAGTTGTCAATTTCTAATTTTGGGTTTGGCTGCCGTGAAGTTGGCCCGACCCAAATAGGAGTGCTGTGTATAGTATGCAGAGATGTAAACAAACGTTGAAAATAGCTAAACAAACGTAAACAAACAATTCCCACCAAGAAATTGACAATTTATCATTTTGGGCTTGGCTGCCGTGAAGTTGGCCCGACCCAAATAGGAGTGCTGTGTATAGTATGCAGAGATGTAAACAAACGTTGAAAATAGCAAACAAACGTAAACAAACGATTCCCACCAAGAAATTGTCAATTTATCATTTTGGGCTTGGCTGCCGTGAAGTTGGCCCGACCCAAATGGGGGTGCTGTTTATAATATACAGAGGTGTAAACAAACGCTGAAAATAGCTAAACAAACGTAAACAAACTATAAACAAACGATTCCCACCAAGAAGTTGTCAATTTCTAATTTTGGGTTTGACTGCCGTGAAGTTGGCCCGACCCAAATAGGAGTGCTGTGTATAGTATGCAGAGATGTAAACAAACGTTGAAAATAGCTAAACAAACGTAAACAAACAATTCCCACCAAGAAATAGTCAATTTATCATTTTGGGCTTGGCTGCCGTGAAGTTGGCCCGACCCAAATAGGAGTGCTGTGTATAGTATGCAGAGATGTAAACAAACGTTGAAAATAGCTAAACAAACGTAAACAAACAATTCCCACCAAGAAATTGTCAATTTATCATTTTGGGCTTGGCTGCCGTGAAGTTGGCCCGACCCAAATGGGGGTGCTGTTTATAATATACAGAGATGTAAACAAACGCTGAAAATAGCTAAACAAACGTAAACAAACGTAAACAAACGATTCCCACCAAGAAGTTGTCAATTTCTAATTTTGGGTTTGGCTGCCGTGAAGTTGGCCCGACCCAAATAGGAGTGCTGTGTATAGTATGCAGAGATGTAAACAAACGTTGAAAATAGCTAAACAAACGTAAACAAACGATTCCCACCAAGAAATTGTCAATTTATCATTTTGGGCTTGGCTGCCGTAACGTTGGCCCGACCCAAATGGGGGTGCTGTTTATAATATACAGAGGTGTAAACACACGCTGAAAATAGCTAAACAAACGATAAACAAACGATTCCCACCAAGAAGTTGTCAATTTCTAATTTTGGGTTTGGCTGCCGTGAAGTTGGCCCGACCCAAATAGGAGTGCTGTGTATAGTATGCAGAGATGTAAACAAACGTTGAAAATAGCTAAACAAACGTAAACAAACAATTCCCACCAAGAAATAGTCAATTTATCATTTTGGGCTTGGCTGCCGTGAAGTTGGCCCGACCCAAATAGGAGTGCTGTGTATAGTATGCAGAGATGTAAACAAACGTTGAAAATAGCTAAACAAACGTAAACAAACTATTCCCACCAAGAAATTGTCAATTTATCATTTTGGGCTTGGCTGCCGTGAAGTTGGCCCGACCCAAATGGGGGTGCTGTTTATAATATACAGAGGTGTAAACAAACGCTGAAAATAGCTAAACAAACGTAAACAAACGATACCCACCAAGAAGTTGTCAATTTCTAATTTTGGGTTTGGCTGCCGTGAAGTTGGCCCGACCCAAATAGGAGTGCTGTGTATAGTATGCAGAGATGTAAACAAACGTTAAAAATAGCTAAACAAACGTAAACAAACGATTCCCACCAAGAAATAGTCAATTTATCATTTTGGGCTTGGCTGCCGTGAAGTTGGCCCGACCCAAATAGGAGTGCTGTGTATAGTATGCAGAGATGTAAACAAACGTTGAAAATAGCAAACAAACGTAAACAAACGATTCCCACCAAGAAATTGTCAATTTATCATTTTGGGCTTGGCTGCCGTGAAGTTGGCCCGACCCAAATGGGGGTGCTGTTTATAATATACAGAGGTGTAAACAAACGCTGAAAATAGCTAAACAAACGTAAACAAACGATAAACAAACGATTCCCACCAAGAAGTTGTCAAATTCTAATTTTGGGTTTGGCTGCCGTGAAGTTGGCCCGACCCAAATAGGAGTGCTGTGTATAGTATGCAGAGATGTAAACAAACGTTGAAAATAGCTAAACAAACGTAAACAAACAATTTCCACCAAGAAATTGTCAATTTATCATTTTGGGCTTGGCTGCCGTGAAGTTGGCCCGACCCAAATGGGGGTGCTGTTTATAATGTACAGTGGTGTAAACAAACGCTGAAAATAGCTAAACAAACGATAAACAAACGATTCCCACCAAGAAGTTGTCAAATTCTAATTTTGGGTTTGGCTACCGTGAAGTTGGCCCGACCCAAATAGGAGTGCTGTGTATAGTATGCAGAAATGTAAACAAACGTTGAAAATAGCTAAACAAACGTAAACAAACAATTCCCACCAAGAAATAGTCAATTTATCATTTTGGGCTTGGCTACCGTGAAGTTGGCCCGACCCAAATAGGAGTGCTGTGTATACTATGCAGAGATGTAAACAAACGTTGAAAATAGCTAAACAAACGTAAACAAACGATAAACAAACGATTCCCACCAAGAAATTGTCAATTTCTAATTTTGGGTTTGGCTGCCGTGAAGTTGGCCCGACCCAAATAGGAGTGCTGTGTATAGTATGCAGAGATGTAAACAAACGTTGAAAATAGCTAAACAAACGTAAACAAACAATTCCCACCAAGAAATAGTCAATTTATCATTTTGGGCTTGGCTGCCGTGAAGTTGGCCCGACCCAAATAGAAGTGCTGTGTATAGTATGCAGAGATGTGAACAAACGTTGAAAATAGCAAACAAACGTAAACAAACGATTCCCACCAAGAAATTGTCAATTTATCATTTTGGGCTTGGCTGCCGTGAAGTTGGCCCGACCCAAATGGGGGTGCTGTTTATAATATACAGAGGTGTAAACAAACGCTGAAAATAGCTAAACAAACGTAAACAAACGATAAACAAACGATTCCCACCAAGAAGTTGTCAAATTCCAATTTTGGGTTTGGCTGCCGTGAAGATGGCCCGACCCAAATGGGGGTGCTGTTTATAATATACAGAGGTGTAAACAAACGCTGAAAATAGCAAACAAACGTAAACAAACGATTCCCACCAAGAAATTGTCAATTTATCATTTTGGGCTTGGCTGCCGTTAAGTTGGCCCGACCCAAATGGGGGTGCTGTTTATAATATACAGAGGTGTAAACAAACGCTGAAAATAGCTAAACAAACGTAAACAAACGATAAAAAAACGATTCCCACCAAGAAGTTGTCAAATTCTAATTTTGGGTTTGGCTGCCGTGAAGTTGGCCCGACCCAAATAGGAGTGCTGTGTATAGTATGCAGAAATGTAAACAAACGTTGAAAATAGCTAAACAAACGTAAACAAACAATTCCCACCAAGAAATAGTCAATTTATCATTTTGGGCTTGGCTACCGTGAAGTTGGCCCGACCCAAATAGGAGTGCTGTGTATACTATGCAGAGCTGTAAACAAACGTTGAAAATAGCTAAACAAACGTAAACAAACGATAAACAAACGATTCCCACCAAGAAATTGTCAATTTCTAATTTTGGGTTTGGCTGCCGTGAAGTTGGCCCGACCCAAATAGGAGTGCTGTGTATAGTATGCAGAGATGTAAACAAACGTTGAAAATAGCTAAACAAACCTAAACAAACAATTCCCACCAAGAAATAGTCAATTTATCATTTTGGGCTTGGCTGCCGTGAAGTTGGCCCGACCCAAATAGAAGTGCTGTGTATAGTATGCAGAGATGTGAACAAACGTTGAAAATAGCAAACAAACGTAAACAAACGATTCCCACCAAGAAATTGTCAATTTATGATTTTGGGCTTGGCTGCCGTGAAGTTGGCCCGACCCAAATGGGGGTGCTGTTTATAATATACAGAGGTGTAAACAAACGCTGAAAATAGCTAAACAAACGTAAACAAACGATAAACAAACGATTCCCACCAAGAAGTTGTCAAATTCCAATTTTGGGTTTGGCTGCCGTGAAGATGGCCCGACCCAAATGGGGGTGCTGTTTATAATATACAGAGGTGTAAACAAACGCTGAAAATAGCTAAACAAACGTAAACAAACGATAAACAAACGATTCCCACCAAGAAGTTGTCAAATTCTAATTTTGGGTTTGGCTGCCGTGAAGTTGGCCCGACCCAAATAGGAGTGCTGTGTATAGTATGCAGAGATGTAAACAAACATTGAAAATAGCTAAACAAACGTAAACAAACAATTCCCACCAAGAAGTTGTCAATTTCTAATTTTGGGTTTGGCTGCCGTGAAGTTGGCCCGACCCAAATAGGAGTGCTGTGTATAGTATGCAGAGATGTAAACAAACGTTGAAAATAGCTAAACAAACGTAAACAAACAATTCCCACCAAGAAATTGACAATTTATCATTTTGGGCTTGGCTGCCGTGAAGTTGGCCCGACCCAAATAGGAGTGCTGTGTATAGTATGCAGAGATGTAAACAAACGTTGAAAATAGCAAACAAACGTAAACAAACGATTCCCACCAAGAAATTGTCAATTTATCATTTTGGGCTTGGCTGCCGTGAAGTTGGCCCGACCCAAATGGGGGTGCTGTTTATAATATACAGAGGTGTAAACAAACGCTGAAAATAGCTAAACAAACGTAAACAAACGATAAACAAACGATTCCCACCAAGAAGTTGTCAATTTCTAATTTTGGGTTTGACTGCCGTGAAGTTGGCCCGACCCAAATAGGAGTGCTGTGTATAGTATGCAGAGATGTAAACAAACGTTGAAAATAGCTAAACAAACGTAAACAAACAATTCCCACCAAGAAATAGTCAATTTATCATTTTGGGCTTGGCTGCCGTGAAGTTGGCCCGACCCAAATAGGAGTGCTGTGTATAGTATGCAGAGATGTAAACAAACGTTGAAAATAGCTAAACAAACGTAAACAAACAATTCCCACCATGAAATTGTCAATTTATCATTTTGGGCTTGGCTGCCGTGAAGTTGGCCCGACCCAAATGGGGGTGCTGTTTATAATATACAGAGATGTAAACAAACGCTGAAAATAGCTAAACAAACGTAAACAAATGTAAACAAACGATTCCACCAAGAAGTTGTCAATTTCTAATTTTGGGTTTGGCTGCCGTGAAGTTGGCCCGACCCAAATAGGAGTGCTGTGTATAGTATGCAGAGATGTAAACAAACGTTGAAAATAGCTAAACAAACGTAAACAAACGATTCCCACCAAGAAATTGTCAATTTATCATTTTGGGCTTGGCTGCCGTAACGTTGGCCCGACCCAAATGGGGGTGCTGTTTATAATATACAGAGGTGTAAACACACGCTGAAAATAGCTAAACAAACGATAAACAAACGATTCCCACCAAGAAGTTGTCAATTTCTAATTTTGGGTTTGGCTGCCGTGAAGTTGGCCCGACCCAAATAGGAGTGCTGTGTATAGTATGCAGAGATGTAAACAAACGTTGAAAATAGCTAAACAAACGTAAACAAACAATTCCCACCAAGAAATAGTCAATTTATCATTTTGGGCTTGGCTGCCGTGAAGTTGGCCCGACCCAATAGGAGTGCTGTGTATAGTATGCAGAGATGTAAACAAACGTTGAAAATAGCTAAACAAACGTAAACAAACTATCCCACCAAGAAATTGTCAATTTATCATTTTGGCTTGGCTGCCGTGAAGTTGGCCCGACCCAAATGGGGGTGCTGTTTATAATATACAGAGGTGTAAACAAACGCTGAAAATAGCTAAACAAACGTAAACAAACGATACCCACCAAGAAGTTGTCAATTTCTAATTTTGGGTTTGGCTGCCGTGAAGTTGGCCCGACCCAAATAGGAGTGCTGTGTATAGTATGCAGAGATGTAAACAAACGTTAAAAATAGCTAAACAAACGTAAACAAACGATTCCCACCAAGAAATAGTCAATTATCATTTTGGGCTTGGCTGCCGTGAAGTTGGCCCGACCCAAATAGGAGTGCTGTGTATAGTATGCAGAGATGTAAACAAACGTTGAAAATAGCAAACAAACGTAAACAAACGATTCCACCAAGAAATTGTCAATTTATCATTTTGGGCTTGGCTGCCGTGAAGTTGGCCCGACCCCAAATGGGGGTGCTGTTTATAATATACAGAGGTGTAAACAAACGCTGAAAATAGCTAAACAAACGTAAACAAACGATAAACAAACGATTCCCACCAAGAAGTTGTCAAATTCTAATTTTGGGTTTGGCTGCCGTGAAGTTGGCCCGACCCAAATAGGAGTGCTGTGTATAGTATGCAGAGATGTAAACAAACGTTGAAAATAGCTAAACAAACGTAAACAAACAATTCCCACCAAGAAATTGTCAATTTATCATTTTGGGCTTGGCTGCCGTGAAGTTGGCCCGACCCAAATGGGGGTGCTGTTTATAATGTACAGTGGTGTAAACAAACGCTGAAAATAGCTAAACAAACGATAAACAAACGATTCCCACCAAGAAGTTGTCAAATTCTAATTTTGGGTTTGGCTACCGTGAAGTTGGCCCGACCCAAATAGGAGTGCTGTGTATAGTATGCAGAAATGTAAATAAACGTTGAAAATAGCTAAACAAACGTAAACAAACAATTCCCACCAAGAAATAGTCAATTTATCATTTTGGGCTTGGCTACCGTGAAGTTGGCCCGACCCAAATAGGAGTGCTGTGTATACTATGCAGAGATGTAAACAAACGTTGAAAATAGCTAAACAAACGTAAACAAACGATAAACAAACGATTCCCACCAAGAAATTGTCAATTTCTAATTTTGGGTTTGGCTGCCGTGAAGTTGGCCCGACCCAAATAGGAGTGCTGTGTATAGTATGCAGAGATGTAAACAAACGTTGAAAATAGCTAAACAAACGTAAACAAACAATTCCCACCAAGAAATAGTCAATTTATCATTTTGGGCTTGGCTGCCGTGAAGTTGGCCCGACCCAAATAGAAGTGCTGTGTATAGTATGCAGAGATGTGAACAAACGTTGAAAATAGCAAACAAACGTAAACAAACGATTCCCACCAAGAAATTGTCAATTTATCAATTTGGGCTTGGCTGCCGTGAAGTTGGCCCGACCCAAATGGGGGTGCTGTTTATAATATACAGAGGTGTAAACAAACGCTGAAAATAGCTAAACAAACGTAAACAAACGATAAACAAACGATTCCCACCAAGAAGTTGTCAAATTCCAATTTTGGGTTTGGCTGCCGTGAAGATGGCCCGACCCAAATGGGGGTGCTGTTTATAATATACAGAGGTGTAAACAAACGCTGAAAATAGCAAACAAACGTAAACAAACGATTCCCACCAAGAAATTGTCAATTTATCATTTTGGGCTTGGCTGCCGTTAAGTTGGCCCGACCCAAATGGGGGTGCTGTTTATAATATACAGAGGTGTAAACAAACGCTGAAAATAGCTAAACAAACGTAAACAAACGATAAAAAAACGATTCCCACCAAGAAGTTGTCAAATTCTAATTTTGGGTTTGGCTGCCGTGAAGTTGGCCCGACCCAAATAGGAGTGCTGTGTATAGTATGCAGAAATGTAAACAAACGTTGAAAATAGCTAAACAAACGTAAACAAACAATTCCCACCAAGAAATAGTCAATTTATCATTTTGGGCTTGGCTACCGTGAAGTTGGCCCGACCCAAATAGGAGTGCTGTGTATACTATGCAGAGCTGTAAACAAACGTTGAAAATAGCTAAACAAACGTAAACAAACGATAAACAAACGATTCCCACCAAGAAATTGTCAATTTCTAATTTTGGGTTTGGCTGCCGTGAAGTTGGCCCGACCCAAATAGGAGTGCTGTGTATAGTATGCAGAGATGTAAACAAACGTTGAAAATAGCTAAACAAACCTAAACAAACAATTCCCACCAAGAAATAGTCAATTTATCATTTTGGGCTTGGCTGCCGTGAAGTTGGCCCGACCCAAATAGAAGTGCTGTGTATAGTATGCAGAGATGTGAACAAACGTTGAAAATAGCAAACAAACGTAAACAAACGATTCCCACCAAGAAATTGTCAATTTATCATTTTGGGCTTGGCTGCCGTGAAGTTGGCCCGACCCAAATGGGGGTGCTGTTTATAATATACAGAGGTGTAAACAAACGCTGAAAATAGCTAAACAAACGTAAACAAACGATAAACAAACGATTCCCACCAAGAAGTTGTCAAATTCCAATTTTGGGTTTGGCTGCCGTGAAGATGGCCCGACCCAAATGGGGGTGCTGTTTATAATATACAGAGGTGTAAACAAACGCTGAAAATAGCTAAACAAACGTAAACAAACGATAAACAAACGATTCCCACCAAGAAGTTGTCAAATTCTAATTTTGGGTTTGGCTGCCGTGAAGTTGGCCCGACCCAAATAGGAGTGCTGTGTATAGTATGCAGAGATGTAAACAAACATTGAAAATAGCTAAACAAACGTAAACAAACAATTCCCACCAAGAAGTTGTCAATTTCTAATTTTGGGTTTGGCTGCCGTGAAGTTGGCCCGACCCAAATAGGAGTGCTGTGTATAGTATGCAGAGATGTAAACAAACGTTGAAAATAGCTAAACAAACGTAAACAAACAATTCCCACCAAGAAATTGACAATTTATCATTTTGGGCTTGGCTGCCGTGAAGTTGGCCCGACCCAAATAGGAGTGCTGTGTATAGTATGCAGAGATGTAAACAAACGTTGAAAATAGCAAACAAACGTAAACAAACGATTCCCACCAAGAAATTGTCAATTTATCATTTTGGGCTTGGCTGCCGTGAAGTTGGCCCGACCCAAATGGGGGTGCTGTTTATAATATACAGAGGTGTAAACAAACGCTGAAAATAGCTAAACAAACGTAAACAAACGATAAACAAACGATTCCCACCAAGAAGTTGTCAATTTCTAATTTTTGGTTTGACTGCCGTGAAGTTGGCCCGACCCAAATAGGAGTGCTGTGTATAGTATGCAGAGATGTAAACAAACGTTGAAAATAGCTAAACAAACGTAAACAAACAATTCCCACCAAGAAATAGTCAATTTATCATTTTGGGCTTGGCTGCCGTGAAGTTGGCCCGACCCAAATAGGAGTGCTGTGTATAGTATGCAGAGATGTAAACAAACGTTGAAAATAGCTAAACAAACGTAAACAAACAATTCCCACCAAGAAATTGTCAATTTATCATTTTGGGCTTGGCTGCCGTGAAGTTGGCCCGACCCAAATGGGGGTGCTGTTTATAATATACAGAGATGTAAACAAACGCTGAAAATAGCTAAACAAACGTAAACAAATGTAAACAAACGATTCCCACCAAGAAGTTGTCAATTTCTAATTTTGGGTTTGGCTGCCGTGAAGTTGGCCCGACCCAAATAGGAGTGCTGTGTATAGTATGCAGAGATGTAAACAAACGTTGAAAATAGCTAAACAAACGTAAACAAACGATTCCCACCAAGAAATTGTCAATTTATCATTTTGGGCTTGGCTGCCGTGAAGTTGGCCCGACCCAAATGGGGGTGCTGTTTATAATATACAGAGGTGTAAACAAACGCTGAAAATAGCTAAACAAACGTAAACAAACGATAAACAAACGATTCCCACCAAGAAGTTGTCAATTTCTAATTTTGGGTTTGACTGCCGTGAAGTTGGCCCGACCCAAATAGGAGTGCTGTGTATAGTATGCAGAGATGTAAACAAACGTTGAAAATAGCTAAACAAACGTAAACAAACAATTCCCACCAAGAAATAGTCAATTTATCATTTTGGGCTTGGCTGCCGTGAAGTTGGCCCGACCCAAATAGAAGTGCTGTGTATAGTATGCAGAGATGTGAACAAACGTTGAAAATAGCAAACAAACGTAAACAAACGATTCCCACCAAGAAATTGTCAATTTATCATTTTGGGCTTGGCTGCCGTGAAGTTGGCCCGACCCAAATGGGGGTGCTGTTTATAATATACAGAGGTGTAAACAAACGCTGAAAATAGCTAAACAAACGTAAACAAACGATAAACAAACGATTCCCACCAAGAAGTTGTCAAATTCCAATTTTGGGTTTGGCTGCCGTGAAGATGGCCCGACCCAAATGGGGGTGCTGTTTATAATATACAGAGGTGTAAACAAACGCTGAAAATAGCTAAACAAACGTAAACAAACGATAAACAAACGATTCCCACCAAGAAGTTGTCAAATTCTAATTTTGGGTTTGGCTGCCGTGAAGTTGGCCCGACCCAAATAGGAGTGCTGTGTATAGTATGCAGAGATGTAAACAAACGTTGAAAATAGCTAAACAAACGTAAACAAACAATTCCCACCAAGAAGTTGTCAATTTCTAATTTTGGGTTTGGCTGCCGTGAAGTTGGCCCGACCCAAATAGGAGTGCTGTGTATAGTATGCAGAGATGTAAACAAACGTTGAAAATAGCTAAACAAACGTATACAAACAATTCCCACCAAGAAATTGACAATTTATCATTTTGGGCTTGGCTGCCGTGAAGTTGGCCCGACCCAAATAGGAGTGCTGTGTATAGTATGCAGAGATGTAAACAAACGTTGAAAATAGCAAACAAACGTAAACAAACGATTCCCACCAAGAAATTGTCAATTTATCATTTTGGGCTTGGCTGCCGTGAAGTTGGCCCGACCCAAATGGGGGTGCTGTTTATAATATACAGAGGTGTAAACAAACGCTGAAAATAGCTAAACAAACGTAAACAAACGATAAACAAACGATTCCCACCAAGAAGTTGTCAATTTCTAATTTTGGGTTTGACTGCCGTGAAGTTGGCCCGACCCAAATAGGAGTGCTGTGTATAGTATGCAGAGATGTAAACAAACGTTGAAAATAGCTAAACAAACGTAAACAAACAATTCCCACCAAGAAATTGTCAATTTATCATTTTGGGCTTGGCTGCCGTGAAGTTGGCCCGACCCAAATGGGGGTGCTGTTTATAATATACAGAGATGTAAACAAACGCTGAAAATAGCTAAACAAACGTAAACAAATGTAAACAAACGATTCCCACCAAGAAGTTGTCAATTTCTAATTTTGGGTTTGGCTGCCGTGAAGTTGGCCCGACCCAAATAGGAGTGCTGTGTATAGTATGCAGAGATGTAAACAAACGTTGAAAATAGCTAAACAAACGTAAACAAACGATTCCCACCAAGAAATTGTCAATTTATCATTTTGGGCTTGGCTGCCGTAACGTTGGCCCGACCCAAATGGGGGTGCTGTTTATAATATACAGAGGTGTAAACAAACGTTGAAAATAGCTAAACAAACGTAAACAAACAATTCCCACCAAGAAATTGACAATTTATCATTTTGGGCTTGGCTGCCGTGAAGTTGGCCCGACCCAAATAGGAGTGCTGTGTATAGTATGCAGAGATGTAAACAAACGTTGAAAATAGCAAACAAACGTAAACAAACGATTCCCACCAAGAAATTGTCAATTTATCATTTTGGGCTTGGCTGCCGTGAAGTTGGCCCGACCCAAATGGGGGTGCTGTTTATAATATACAGAGGTGTAAACAAACGCTGAAAATAGCTAAACAAACGTAAACAAACGATAAACAAACGATTCCCACCAAGAAGTTGTCAATTTCTAATTTTGGGTTTGACTGCCGTGAAGTTGGCCCGACCCAAATAGGAGTGCTGTGTATAGTATGCAGAGATGTAAACAAACGTTGAAAATAGCTAAACAAACGTAAACAAACAATTCCCACCAAGAAATAGTCAATTTATCATTTTGGGCTTGGCTGCCGTGAAGTTGGCCCGACCCAAATAGGAGTGCTGTGTATAGTATGCAGAGATGTAAACAAACGTTGAAAATAGCTAAACAAACGTAAACAAACGATTCCCACCAAGAAATTGTCAATCTATCATTTTGGGCTTGGCTGCCGTAACGTTGGCCCGACCCAAATGGGGGTGTTGTTTATAATATACAGAGGTGTAAACAAACGCTGAAAATAGCTAAACAAACGATAAACAAACGATTCCCACCAAGAAGTTGTCAATTTCTAATTTTGGGTTTGGCTGCCGTGAAGTTGGCCCGACCCAAATAGGAGTGCTGTGTATAGTATGCAGAGATGTAAACAAACGTTGAAAATAGCTAAACAAACGTAAACAAACAATTCCCACCAAGAAATAGTCAATTTATCATTTTGGGCTTGGCTGCCGTGAAGTTGGCCCGACCCAAATAGGAGTGCTGTGTATAGTATGCAGAGATGTAAACAAACGTTGAAAATAGCTAAACAAACGTAAACAAACGATTCCCACCAAGAAATTGTCAATTTATCATTTTGGGCTTGGCTGCCGTGAAGTTGGCCCGACCCAAATGGGGGTGCTGTTTATAATATACAGAGGTGTAAACAAACGCTGAAAATAGCTAAACAAACGTAAACAAACGATACCCACCAAGAAGTTGTCAATTTCTAATTTTGGGTTTGGCTGCCGTGAAGTTGGCCCGACCCAAATAGGAGTGCTGTGTATAGTATGCAGAGATGTAAACAAACGTTGAAAATAGCTAAACAAACGTAAACAAACGATTCCCACCAAGAAATAGTCAATTTATCATTTTGGGCTTGGCTGCCGTTAAGTTGGCCCGACCCAAATAGGAGTGCTGTGTATAGTATGCAGAGATGTAAACAAACGTTGAAAATAGCAAACAAACGTAAACAAACGATTCCCACCAAGAAATTGTCAATTTATCATTTTGGGCTTGGCTGCCGTGAAGTTGGCCCGACCCAAATGGGGGTGCTGTTTATAATATACAGAGGTGTAAACAAACGCTGAAAATAGCTAAACAAACGTAAACAAACGATAAACAAACGATTCCCACCAAGAAGTTGTCAATTTCTAATTTTGGGTTTGGCTGCCGTGAAGTTGGCCCGACCCAAATAGGAGTGCTGTGTATAGTATGCAGAGATGTAAACAAACGTTGAAAATAGCTAAACAAACGTAAACAAACAATTCCCACCAAGAAATAGTCAATTTATCATTTTGGGCTTGGCTGCCGTGAAGTTGGCCCGACCCAAATAGAAGTGCTGTGTATAGTATGCAGAGATGTGAACAAACGTTGAAAATAGCAAACAAACGTAAACAAACGATTCCCACCAAGAAATTGTCAATTTATCATTTTGGGCTTGGCTGCTGTGAAGTTGGCCCGACCCAAATAGGGGTGCTGTTTATAATATACAGAGGTGTAAACAAACGCTGAAAATAGCTAAACAAACGTAAACAAACGATAAACAAACGATTCCCACCAAGAAGTTGTCAAATTCCAATTTTGGGTTTGGCTGCCGTGAAGTTGGCCCGACCCAAATGGGGGTGCTGTTTATAATATACAGAGGTGTAAACAAACGCTGAAAATAGCTAAACAAACGTAAACAAACGATAAACAAACGATTCCCACCAAGAAGTTGTCAAATTCTAATTTTGGGCTTGGCTGCCGTGAAGTTGGCCCGACCCAAATAGGAGTGCTGTGTATAGTATGCAGAGATGTAAACAAACGTTGAAAATAGCTAAACAAACGTAAACAAACAATTCCCACCAAGAAGTTGTCAATTTCTAATTTTGGGTTTGGCTGCCGTGAAGTTGGCCCGACACAAATAGGAGTGCTGTGTATAGTATGCAGAGATGTAAACAAACGTTGAAAATAATTAAACAAACGTAAACAAACAATTCCCACCAAGAAATTGACAATTTATCATTTTGGGCTTGGCTGCCGTGAAGTTGGCCCGACCCAAATAGGAGTGCTGTGTATAGTATGCAGAGATGTAAACAAACGTTGAAAATAGCAAACAAACGTAAACAAACGATTCCCACCAAGAAATTGTCAATTTATCATTTTGGGCTTGGCTGCCGTGAAGTTGGCCCGACCCAAATGGGGGTGCTGTTTATAATATACAGAGGTGTAAACAAACGCTGAAAATAGCTAAACAAACGTAAACAAACGATAAACAAACGATTCCCACCAAGAAGTTGTCAATTTCTAATTTTGGGTTTGACTGCCGTGAAGTTGGCCCGACCCAAATAGGAGTGCTGTGTATAGTATGCAGAGATGTAAACAAACGTTGAAAATAGCTAAACAAACGTAAACAAACAATTCCCACCAAGAAATAGTCAATTTATCATTTTGGGCTTGGCTGCCGTGAAGTTGGCCCGACCCAAATAGGAGTGCTGTGTATAGTATGCAGAGATGTAAACAAACGTTGAAAATAGCTAAACAAACGTAAACAAACAATTCCCACCAAGAAATTGTCAATTTATCATTTTGGGCTTGGCTGCCGTGAAGTTGGCCCGACCCAAATGGGGGTGCTGTTTATAATATACAGAGATGTAAACAAACGCTGAAAATAGCTAAACAAACGTAAACAAACGTAAACAAACGATTCCCACCAAGAAGTTGTCAATTTCTAATTTTGGGTTTGGCTGCCGTGAAGTTGGCCCGACCCAAATAGGAGTGCTGTGTATAGTATGCAGAGATGTAAACAAACGTTGAAAATAGCTAAACAAACGTAAACAAACGATTCCCACCAAGAAATTGTCAATTTATCATTTTGGGCTTGGCTGCCGTAACGTTGGCCCGACCCAAATGGGGGTGCTGTTTATAATATACAGAGGTGTAAACACACGCTGAAAATAGCTAAACAAACGATAAACAAACGATTCCCACCAAGAAGTTGTCAATTTCTAATTTTGGGTTTGGCTGCCGTGAAGTTGGCCCGACCCAAATAGGAGTGCTGTGTATAGTATGCAGAGATGTAAACAAACGTTGAAAATAGCTAAACAAACGTAAACAAACAATTCCCACCAAGAAATAGTCAATTTATCATTTTGGGCTTGGCTGCCGTGAAGTTGGCCCGACCCAAATAGGAGTGCTGTGTATAGTATGCAGAGATGTAAACAAACGTTGAAAATAGCTAAACAAACGTAAACAAACGATTCCCACCAAGAAATTGTCAATTTATCATTTTGGGCTTGGCTGCCGTGAAGTTGGCCCGACCCAAATGGGGGTGCTGTTTATAATATACAGAGGTGTAAACAAACGCTGAAAATAGCTAAACAAACGTAAACAAACAATTCCCACCAAGAAGTTGTCAATTTCTAATTTTGGGTTTGGCTGCCGTGAAGTTGGCCCGACCCAAATAGGAGTGCTGTGTATAGTATGCAGAGATGTAAACAAACGTTAAAAATAGCTAAACAAACGTAAACAAACGATTCCCACCAAGAAATAGTCAATTTATCATTTTGGGCTTGGCTGCCGTGAAGTTGGCCCGACCCAAATAGGAGTGCTGTGTATAGTATGCAGAGATGTAAACAAACGTTGAAAATAGCAAACAAACGTAAACAAACGATTCCCACCAAGAAATTGTCAATTTATCATTTTGGGCTTGGCTGCCGTGAAGTTGGCCCGACCCAAATGGGGGTGCTGTTTATAATATACAGAGGTGTAAACAAACGCTGAAAATAGCTAAACAAACGTAAACAAACGATAAACAAACGATTCCCACCAAGAAGTTGTCAATTTCTAATTTTGGGTTTGACTGCCGTGAAGTTGGCCCGACCCAAATAGGAGTGCTGTGTATAGTATGCAGAGATGTAAACAAACGTTGAAAATAGCTAAACAAACGTAAACAAACAATTCCCACCAAGAAATAGTCAATTTATCATTTTGGGCTTGGCTGCCGTGAAGTTGGCCCGACCCAAATAGAAGTGCTGTGTATAGTATGCAGAGATGTGAACAAACGTTGAAAATAGCAAACAAACGTAAACAAACGATTCCCACCAAGAAATTGTCAATTTATCATTTTGGGCTTGGCTGCCGTGAAGTTGGTCCGACCCAAATGGGGGTGCTGTTTATAATATACAGAGGTGTAAACAAACGCTGAAAATAGCTAAACAAACGTAAACAAACGATAAACAAACGATTCCCACCAAGAAGTTGTCAAATTCCAATTTTGGGTTTGGCTGCCGTGAAGATGGCCCGACCCAAATGGGGGTGCTGTTTATAATATACAGAGGTGTAAACAAACGCTGAAAATAGCTAAACAAACGTAAACAAACGATAAACAAACGATTCCCACCAAGAAGTTGTCAAATTCTAATTTTGGGTTTGGCTGCCGTGAAGTTGGCCCGACCCAAATAGGAGTGCTGTGTATAGTATGCAGAGATGTAAACAAACGTTGAAAATAGCTAAACAAACGTAAACAAACAATTCCCACCAAGAAGTTGTCAATTTCTAATTTTGGGTTTGGCTGCCGTGAAGTTGGCCCGACCCAAATAGGAGTGCTGTGTATAGTATGCAGAGATGTAAACAAACGTTGAAAATAGCTAAACAAACGTAAACAAACAATTCCCACCAAGAAATTGACAATTTATCATTTTGGGCTTGGCTGCCGTGAAGTTGGCCCGACCCAAATAGGAGTGCTGTGTATAGTATGCAGAGATGTAAACAAACGTTGAAAATAGCAAACAAACGTAAACAAACGATTCCCACCAAGAAATTGTCAATTTATCATTTTGGGCTTGGCTGCCGTGAAGTTGGCCCGACCCAAATGGGGGTGCTGTTTATAATATACAGAGGTGTAAACAAACGCTGAAAATAGCTAAACAAACGTAAACAAACGATAAACAAACGATTCCCACCAAGAAGTTGTCAATTTCTAATTTTGGGTTTGACTGCCGTGAAGTTGGCCCGACCCAAATAGGAGTGCTGTGTATAGTATGCAGAGATGTAAACAAACGTTGAAAATAGCTAAACAAACGTAAACAAACAATTCCCACCAAGAAATAGTCAATTTATCATTTTGGGCTTGGCTGCCGTGAAGTTGGCCCGACCCAAATAGGAGTGCTGTGTATAGTATGCAGAGATGTAAACAAACGTTGAAAATAGCTAAACAAACGTAAACAAACAATTCCCACCAAGAAATTGTCAATTTATCATTTTGGGCTTGGCTGCCGTGAAGTTGGCCCGACCCAAATGGGGGTGCTGTTTATAATATACAGAGATGTAAACAAACGCTGAAAATAGCTAAACAAACGTAAACAAATGTAAACAAACGATTCCCACCAAGAAGTTGTCAATTTCTAATTTTGGGTTTGGCTGCCGTGAAGTTGGCCCGACCCAAATAGGAGTGCTGTGTATAGTATGCAGAGATGTAAACAAACGTTGAAAATAGCTAAACAAACGTAAACAAACGATTCCCACCAAGAAATTGTCAATTTATCATTTTGGGCTTGGCTGCCGTAACGTTGGCCCGACCCAAATGGGGGTGCTGTTTATAATATACAGAGGTGTAAACAAACGTTGAAAATAGCTAAACAAACGTAAACAAACAATTCCCACCAAGAAATTGACAATTTATCATTTTGGGGTTGGCTGCCGTGAAGTTGGCCCGACCCAAATAGGAGTGCTGTGTATAGTATGCAGAGATGTAAACAAACGTTGAAAATAGCAAACAAACGTAAACAAACGATTCCCACCAAGAAATTGTCAATTTATCATTTTGGGCTTGGCTGCCGTGAAGTTGGCCCGACCCAAATGGGGGTGCTGTTTATAATATACAGAGGTGTAAACAAACGCTGAAAATAGCTAAACAAACGTAAACAAACGATAAACAAACGATTCCCACCAAGAAGTTGTCAATTTCTAATTTTGGGTTTGACTGCCGTGAAGTTGGCCCGACCCAAATAGGAGTGCTGTGTATAGTATGCAGAGATGTAAACAAACGTTGAAAATAGCTAAACAAACGTAAACAAACAATTCCCACCAAGAAATAGTCAATTTATCATTTTGGGCTTGGCTGCCGTGAAGTTGGCCCGACCCAAATAGGAGTGCTGTGTATAGTATGCAGAGATGTAAACAAACGTTGAAAATAGCTAAACAAACGTAAACAAACAATTCCCACCAAGAAATTGTCAATTTATCATTTTGGGCTTGGCTGCCGTGAAGTTGGCCCGACCCAAATGGGGGTGCTGTTTATAATATACAGAGATGTAAACAAACGCTGAAAATAGCTAAACAAACGTAAACAAACGTAAACAAACGATTCCCACCAAGAAGTTGTCAATTTCTAATTTTGGGTTTGGCTGCCGTGAAGTTGGCCCGACCCAAATAGGAGTGCTGTGTATAGTATGCAGAGATGTAAACAAACGTTGAAAATAGCTAAACAAACGTAAACAAACGATTCCCACCAAGAAATTGTCAATCTATCATTTTGGGCTTGGCTGCCGTAACGTTGGCCCGACCCAAATGGGGGTGTTGTTTATAATATACAGAGGTGTAAACAAACGCTGAAAATAGCTAAACAAACGATAAACAAACGATTCCCACCAAGAAGTTGTCAATTTCTAATTTTGGGTTTGGCTGCCGTGAAGTTGGCCCGACCCAAATAGGAGTGCTGTGTATAGTATGCAGAGATGTAAACAAACGTTGAAAATAGCTAAACAAACGTAAACAAACAATTCCCACCAAGAAATAGTCAATTTATCATTTTGGGCTTGGCTGCCGTGAAGTTGGCCCGACCCAAATAGGAGTGCTGTGTATAGTATGCAGAGATGTAAACAAACGTTGAAAATAGCTAAACAAACGTAAACAAACGATTCCCACCAAGAAATTGTCAATTTATCATTTTGGGCTTGGCTGCCGTGAAGTTGGCCCGACCCAAATGGGGGTGCTGTTTATAATATACAGAGGTGTAAACAAACGCTGAAAATAGCTAAACAAACGTAAACAAACGATACCCACCAAGAAGTTGTCAATTTCTAATTTTGGGTTTGGCTGCCGTGAAGTTGGCCCGACCCAAATAGGAGTGCTGTGTATAGTATGCAGAGATGTAAACAAACGTTGAAAATAGCTAAACAAACGTAAACAAACGATTCCCACCAAGAAATAGTCAATTTATCATTTTGGGCTTGGCTGCCGTTAAGTTGGCCCGACCCAAATAGGAGTGCTGTGTATAGTATGCAGAGATGTAAACAAACGTTGAAAATAGCAAACAAACGTAAACAAACGATTCCCACCAAGAAATTGTCAATTTATCATTTTGGGCTTGGCTGCCGTGAAGTTGGCCCGACCCAAATGGGGGTGCTGTTTATAATATACAGAGGTGTAAACAAACGCTGAAAATAGCTAAACAAACGTAAACAAACGATAAACAAACGATTCCCACCAAGAAGTTGTCAATTTCTAATTTTGGGTTTGGCTGCCGTGAAGTTGGCCCGACCCAAATAGGAGTGCTGTGTATAGTATGCAGAGATGTAAACAAACGTTGAAAATAGCTAAACAAACGTAAACAAACAATTCCCACCAAGAAATAGTCAATTTATCATTTTGGGCTTGGCTGCCGTGAAGTTGGCCCGACCCAAATAGAAGTGCTGTGTATAGTATGCAGAGATGTGAACAAACGTTGAAAATAGCAAACAAACGTAAACAAACGATTCCCACCAAGAAATTGTCAATTTATCATTTTGGGCTTGGCTGCTGTGAAGTTGGCCCGACCCAAATAGGGGTGCTGTTTATAATATACAGAGGTGTAAACAAACGCTGAAAATAGCTAAACAAACGTAAACAAACGATAAACAAACGATTCCCACCAAGAAGTTGTCAAATTCCAATTTTGGGTTTGGCTGCCGTGAAGTTGGCCCGACCCAAATGGGGGTGCTGTTTATAATATACAGAGGTGTAAACAAACGCTGAAAATAGCTAAACAAACGTAAACAAACGATAAACAAACGATTCCCACCAAGAAGTTGTCAAATTCTAATTTTGGGCTTGGCTGCCGTGAAGTTGGCCCGACCCAAATAGGAGTGCTGTGTATAGTATGCAGAGATGTAAACAAACGTTGAAAATAGCTAAACAAACGTAAACAAACAATTCCCACCAAGAAGTTGTCAATTTCTAATTTTGGGTTTGGCTGCCGTGAAGTTGGCCCGACCCAAATAGGAGTGCTGTGTATAGTATGCAGAGATGTAAACAAACGTTGAAAATAGCTAAACAAACGTAAACAAACAATTCCCACCAAGAAATTGACAATTTATCATTTTGGGCTTGGCTGCCGTGAAGTTGGCCCGACCCAAATAGGAGTGCTGTGTATAGTATGCAGAGATGTAAACAAACGTTGAAAATAGCAAACAAACGTAAACAAACGATTCCCACCAAGAAATTGTCAATTTATCATTTTGGGCTTGGCTGCCGTGAAGTTGGCCCGACCCAAATGGGGGTGCTGTTTATAATATACAGAGGTGTAAACAAACGCTGAAAATAGCTAAACAAACGTAAACAAACGATAAACAAACGATTCCCACCAAGAAGTTGTCAATTTCTAATTTTGGGTTTGACTGCCGTGAAGTTGGCCCGACCCAAATAGGAGTGCTGTGTATAGTATGCAGAGATGTAAACAAACGTTGAAAATAGCTAAACAAACGTAAACAAACAATTCCCACCAAGAAATAGTCAATTTATCATTTTGGGCTTGGCTGCCGTGAAGTTGGCCCGACCCAAATAGGAGTGCTGTGTATAGTATGCAGAGATGTAAACAAACGTTGAAAATAGCTAAACAAACGTAAACAAACAATTCCCACCAAGAAATTGTCAATTTATCATTTTGGGCTTGGCTGCCGTGAAGTTGGCCCGACCCAAATGGGGGTGCTGTTTATAATATACAGAGATGTAAACAAACGCTGAAAATAGCTAAACAAACGTAAACAAACGTAAACAAACGATTCCCACCAAGAAGTTGTCAATTTCTAATTTTGGGTTTGGCTGCCGTGAAGTTGGCCCGACCCAAATAGGAGTGCTGTGTATAGTATGCAGAGATGTAAACAAACGTTGAAAATAGCTAAACAAACGTAAACAAACGATTCCCACCAAGAAATTGTCAATTTATCATTTTGGGCTTGGCTGCCGTAACGTTGGCCCGACCCAAATGGGGGTGCTGTTTATAATATACAGAGGTGTAAACACACGCTGAAAATAGCTAAACAAACGATAAACAAACGATTCCCACCAAGAAGTTGTCAATTTATCATTTTGGGCTTGGCTGCCGTGAAGTTGGCCCGACCCAAATGGGGGTGCTGTTTATAATATACAGAGGTGTAAACAAACGCTGAAAATAGCTAAACAAACGTAAACAAACGATAAACAAACGATTCCCACCAAGAAGTTGTCAAATTCTAATTTTGGGTTTGGCTGCCGTGAAGTTGGCCCGACCCAAATAGGAGTGCTGTGTATAGTATGCAGAGATGTAAACAAACGTTGAAAATAGCTAAACAAACGTAAACAAACGATTCCCACCAAGAAATTGTCAATTTATCATTTTGGGCTTGGCTGCCGTGAAGTTGGCCCGACCCAAATGGGGGTGCTGTTTATAATATACAGAGGTGTAAACAAACGCTGAAAATAGCTAAACAAACGTAAACAAACGATAAACAAACGATTCCCACCAAGAAGTTGTCAAATTCTAATTTTGGGTTTGGCTGCCGTGAAGTTGGCCCGACCCAAATAGGAGTGCTGTGTATAGTATGCAGAGATGTAAACAAACGTTGAAAATAGCTAAACAAACGTAAACAAACAATTCCCACCAAGAAATTGTCAATTTATCATTTTGGGCTTGGCTGCCGTGAAGTTGGCCCGACCCAAATGGGGGTGCTGTTTATAATATACAGAGATGTAAACAAACGCTGAAAATAGCTAAACAAACGTAAACAAATGTAAACAAACGATTCCCACCAAGAAGTTGTCAATTTCTAATTTTGGGTTTGGCTGCCGTGAAGTTGGCCCGACCCAAATAGGAGTGCTGTGTATAGTATGCAGAGATGTAAACAAACGTTGAAAATAGCTAAACAAACGTAAACAAACGATTCCCACCAAGAAATTGTCAATTTATCATTTTGGGCTTGGCTGCCGTAACGTTGGCCCGACCCAAATGGGGGTGCTGTTTATAATATACAGAGGTGTAAACAAACGTTGAAAATAGCTAAACAAACGTAAACAAACAATTCCCACCAAGAAATTGACAATTTATCATTTTGGGCTTGGCTGCCGTGAAGTTGGCCCGACCCAAATAGGAGTGCTGTGTATAGTATGCAGAGATGTAAACAAACGTTGAAAATAGCAAACAAACGTAAACAAACGATTCCCACCAAGAAATTGTCAATTTATCATTTTGGGCTTGGCTGCCGTGAAGTTGGCCCGACCCAAATGGGGGTGCTGTTTATAATATACAGAGGTGTAAACAAACGCTGAAAATAGCTAAACAAACGTAAACAAACGATAAACAAACGATTCCCACCAAGAAGTTGTCAATTTCTAATTTTGGGTTTGACTGCCGTGAAGTTGGCCCGACCCAAATAGGAGTGCTGTGTATAGTATGCAGAGATGTAAACAAACGCTGAAAATAGCTAAACAAACGTAAACAAACAATTCCCACCAAGAAATAGTCAATTTATCATTTTGGGCTTGGCTGCCGTGAAGTTGGCCCGACCCAAATAGGAGTGCTGTGTATAGTATGCAGAGATGTAAACAAACGTTGAAAATAGCTAAACAAACGTAAACAAACAATTCCCACCAAGAAATTGTCAATTTATCATTTTGGGCTTGGCTGCCGTGAAGTTGGCCCGACCCAAATGGGGGTGCTGTTTATAATATACAGAGATGTAAACAAACGCTGAAAATAGCTAAACAAACGTAAACAAACGTAAACAAACGATTCCCACCAAGAAGTTGTCAATTTCTAATTTTGGGTTTGGCTGCCGTGAAGTTGGCCCGACCCAAATAGGAGTGCTGTGTATAGTATGCAGAGATGTAAACAAACGTTGAAAATAGCTAAACAAACGTAAACAAACGATTCCCACCAAGAAATTGTCAATCTATCATTTTGGGCTTGGCTGCCGTAACGTTGGCCCGACCCAAATGGGGGTGTTGTTTATAATATACAGAGGTGTAAACAAACGCTGAAAATAGCTAAACAAACGATAAACAAACGATTCCCACCAAGAAGTTGTCAATTTCTAATTTTGGGTTTGGCTGCCGTGAAGTTGGCCCGACCCAAATAGGAGTGCTGTGTATAGTATGCAGAGATGTAAACAAACGTTGAAAATAGCTAAACAAACGTAAACAAACAATTCCCACCAAGAAATAGTCAATTTATCATTTTGGGCTTGGCTGCCGTGAAGTTGGCCCGACCCAAATAGGAGTGCTGTGTATAGTATGCAGAGATGTAAACAAACGTTGAAAATTGCTAAACAAACGTAAACAAACGATTCCCACCAAGAAATTGTCAATTTATCATTTTGGGCTTGGCTGCCGTGAAGTTGGCCCGACCCAAATGGGGGTGCTGTTTATAATATACAGAGGTGTAAACAAACGCTGAAAATAGCTAAACAAACGTAAACAAACGATACCCACCAAGAAGTTGTCAATTTCTAATTTTGGGTTTGGCTGCCGTGAAGTTGGCCCGACCCAAATAGGAGTGCTGTGTATAGTATGCAGAGATGTAAACAAACGTTGAAAATAGCTAAACAAACGTAAACAAACGATTCCCACCAAGAAATAGTCAATTTATCATTTTGGGCTTGGCTGCCGTTAAGTTGGCCCGACCCAAATAGGAGTGCTGTGTATAGTATGCAGAGATGTAAACAAACGTTGAAAATAGCAAACAAACGTAAACAAACGATTCCCACCAAGAAATTGTCAATTTATCATTTTGGGCTTGGCTGCCGTGAAGTTGGCCCGACCCAAATGGGGGTGCTGTTTATAATATACAGAGGTGTAAACAAACGCTGAAAATAGCTAAACAAACGTAAACAAACGATAAACAAACGATTCCCACCAAGAAGTTGTCAATTTCTAATTTTGGGTTTGGCTGCCGTGAAGTTGGCCCGACCCAAATAGGAGTGCTGTGTATTGTATGCAGAGATGTAAACAAACGTTGAAAATAGCTAAACAAACGTAAACAAACAATTCCCACCAAGAAATAGTCAATTTATCATTTTGGGCTTGGCTGCCGTGAAGTTGGCCCGACCCAAATAGAAGTGCTGTGTATAGTATGCAGAGATGTGAACAAACGTTGAAAATAGCAAACAAACGTAAACAAACGATTCCCACCAAGAAATTGTCAATTTATCATTTTGGGCTTGGCTGCTGTGAAGTTGGCCCGACCCAAATAGGGGTGCTGTTTATAATATACAGAGGTGTAAACAAACGCTGAAAATAGCTAAACAAACGTAAACAAACGATAAACAAACGATTCCCACCAAGAAGTTGTCAAATTCCAATTTTGGGTTTGGCTGCCGTGAAGTTGGCCCGACCCAAATGGGGGTGCTGTTTATAATATACAGAGGTGTAAACAAACGCTGAAAATAGCTAAACAAACGTAAACAAACGATAAACAAACGATTCCCACCAAGAAGTTGTCAAATTCTAATTTTGGGCTTGGCTGCCGTGAAGTTGGCCCGACCCAAATAGGAGTGCTGTGTATAGTATGCAGAGATGTAAACAAACGTTGAAAATAGCTAAACAAACGTAAACAAACAATTCCCACCAAGAAGTTGTCAATTTCTAATTTTGGGTTTGGCTGCCGTGAAGTTGGCCCGACCCAAATAGGAGTGCTGTGTATAGTATGCAGAGATGTAAACAAACGTTGAAAATAGCTAAACAAACGTAAACAAACAATTCCCACCAAGAAATTGACAATTTATCATTTTGGGCTTGGCTGCCGTGAAGTTGGCCCGACCCAAATAGGAGTGCTGTGTATAGTATGCAGAGATGTAAACAAACGTTGAAAATAGCAAACAAACGTAAACAAACGATTCCCACCAAGAAATTGTCAATTTATCATTTTGGGCTTGGCTGCCGTGAAGTTGGCCCGACCCAAATGGGGGTGCTGTTTATAATATACAGAGGTGTAAACAAACGCTGAAAATAGCTAAACAAACGTAAACAAACGATTCCCACCAAGAAGTTGTCAATTTCTAATTTTGGGTTTGACTGCCGTGAAGTTGGCCCGACCCAAATAGGAGTGCTGTGTATAGTATGCAGAGATGTAAACAAACGTTGAAAATAGCTAAACAAACGTAAACAAACAATTCCCACCAAGAAATAGTCAATTTATCATTTTGGGCTTGGCTGCCGTGAAGTTGGCCCGACCCAAATAGGAGTGCTGTGTATAGTATGCAGAGATGTAAACAAACGTTGAAAATAGCTAAACAAACGTAAACAAACAATTCCCACCAAGAAATTGTCAATTTATCATTTTGGGCTTGGCTGCCGTGAAGTTGGCCCGACCCAAATGGGGGTGCTGTTTATAATATACAGAGATGTAAACAAACGCTGAAAATAGCTAAACAAACGTAAACAAACGTAAACAAACGATTCCCACCAAGAAGTTGTCAATTTCTAATTTTGGGTTTGGCTGCCGTGAAGTTGGCCCGACCCAAATAGGAGTGCTGTGTATAGTATGCAGAGATGTAAACAAACGTTGAAAATAGCTAAACAAACGTAAACAAACGATTCCCACCAAGAAATTGTCAATTTATCATTTTGGGCTTGGCTGCCGTAACGTTGGCCCGACCCAAATGGGGGTGCTGTTTATAATATACAGAGGTGTAAACACACGCTGAAAATAGCTAAACAAACGATAAACAAACGATTCCCACCAAGAAGTTGTCAATTTATCATTTTGGGCTTGGCTGCCGTGAAGTTGGCCCGACCCAAATGGGGGTGCTGTTTATAATATACAGAGGTGTAAACAAACGCTGAAAATAGCTAAACAAACGTAAACAAACGATAAACAAACGATTCCCACCAAGAAGTTGTCAAATTCTAATTTTGGGTTTGGCTGCCGTGAAGTTGGCCCGACCCAAATAGGAGTGCTGTGTATAGTATGCAGAGATGTAAACAAACGTTGAAAATAGCTAAACAAACGTAAACAAACGATTCCCACCAAGAAATTGTCAATTTATCATTTTGGGCTTGGCTGCCGTGAAGTTGGCCCGACCCAAATGGGGGTGCTGTTTATAATATACAGAGGTGTAAACAAACGCTGAAAATAGCTAAACAAACGTAAACAAACGATAAACAAACGATTCCCACCAAGAAGTTGTCAAATTCTAATTTTGGGTTTGGCTGCCGTGAAGTTGGCCCGACCCAAATAGGAGTGCTGTGTATAGTATGCAGAGATGTAAACAAACGTTGAAAATAGCTAAACAAACGTAAACAAACAATTCCCACCAAGAAATTGTCAATTTATCATTTTGGGCTTGGCTGCCGTGAAGTTGGCCCGACCCAAATGGGGGTGCTGTTTATAATGTACAGTGGTGTAAACAAACGCTGAAAATAGCTAAACAAACGTAAACAAACGATAAACAAACGATTCCCACCAAGAAGTTGTCAAATTCTAATTTTGGGTTTGGCTACCGTGAAGTTGGCCCGACCCAAATAGGAGTGCTGTGTATAGTATGCAGAAATGTAAACAAACGTTGAAAATAGCTAAACAAACGTAAACAAACAATTCCCACCAAGAAATAGTCAATTTATCATTTTGGGCTTGGCTACCGTGAAGTTGGCCCGACCCAAATAGGAGTGCTGTGTATACTATGCAGAGATGTAAACAAACGTTGAAAATAGCTAAACAAACGTAAACAAACGATAAACAAACGATTCCCACCAAGAAATTGTCAATTTCTAATTTTGGGTTTGGCTGCCGTGAAGTTGGCCCGACCCAAATAGGAGTGCTGTGTATAGTATGCAGAGATGTAAACAAACGTTGAAAATAGCTAAACAAACGTAAACAAACAATTCCCACCAAGAAATAGTCAATTTATCATTTTGGGCTTGGCTGCCGTGAAGTTGGCCCGACCCAAATAGAAGTGCTGTGTATAGTATGCAGAGATGTGAACAAACGTTGAAAATAGCAAACAAACGTAAACAAACGATTCCCACCAAGAAATTGTCAATTTATCATTTTGGGCTTGGCTGCCGTGAAGTTGGCCCGACCCAAATGGGGGTGCTGTTTATAATATACAGAGGTGTAAACAAACGCTGAAAATAACTAAACAAACGTAAACAAACGATAAACAAACGATTCCCACCAAGAAGTTGTCAAATTCCAATTTTGGGTTTGGCTGCCGTGAAGATGGCCCGACCCAAATGGGGGTGCTGTTTATAATATACAGAGGTGTAAACAAACGCTGAAAATAGCTAAACAAACGTAAACAAACGATAAACAAACGATTCCCACCAAGAAGTTGTCAAATTCTAATTTTGGGTTTGGCTGCCGTGAAGTTGGCCCGACCCAAATAGAAGTGCTGTGTATAGTATGCAGAGATGTGAACAAACGTTGAAAATAGCAAACAAACGTAAACAAACGATTCCCACCAAGAAATTGTCAATTTATCATTTTGGGCTTGGCTGCTGTGAAGTTGGCCCGACCCAAATAGGGGTGCTGTTTATAATATACAGAGGTGTAAACAAACGCTGAAAATAGCTAAACAAACGTAAACAAACGATAAACAAACGATTCCCACCAAGAAGTTGTCAAATTCCAATTTTGGGTTTGGCTGCCGTGAAGTTGGCCCGACCCAAATGGGGGTGCTGTTTATAATATACAGAGGTGTAAACAAACGCTGAAAATAGCTAAACAAACGTAAACAAACGATAAACAAACGATTCCCACCAAGAAGTTGTCAAATTCTAATTTTGGGCTTGGCTGCCGTGAAGTTGGCCCGACCCAAATAGGAGTGCTGTGTATAGTATGCAGAGATGTAAACAAACGTTGAAAATAGCTAAACAAACGTAAACAAACAATTCCCACCAAGAAGTTGTCAATTTCTAATTTTGGGTTTGGCTGCCGTGAAGTTGGCCCGACCCAAATAGGAGTGCTGTGTATAGTATGCAGAGATGTAAACAAACGTTGAAAATAGCTAAACAAACGTAAACAAACAATTCCCACCAAGAAATTGACAATTTATCATTTTGGGCTTGGCTGCCGTGAAGTTGGCCCGACCCAAATAGGAGTGCTGTGTATAGTATGCAGAGATGTAAACAAACGTTGAAAATAGCAAACAAACGTAAACAAACGATTCCCACCAAGAAATTGTCAATTTATCATTTTGGGCTTGGCTGCCGTGAAGTTGGCCCGACCCAAATGGGGGTGCTGTTTATAATATACAGAGGTGTAAACAAACGCTGAAAATAGCTAAACAAACGTAAACAAACGATTCCCACCAAGAAGTTGTCAATTTCTAATTTTGGGTTTGACTGCCGTGAAGTTGGCCCGACCCAAATAGGAGTGCTGTGTATAGTATGCAGAGATGTAAACAAACGTTGAAAATAGCTAAACAAACGTAAACAAACAATTCCCACCAAGAAATAGTCAATTTATCATTTTGGGCTTGGCTGCCGTGAAGTTGGCCCGACCCAAATAGGAGTGCTGTGTATAGTATGCAGAGATGTAAACAAACGTTGAAAATAGCTAAACAAACGTAAACAAACAATTCCCACCAAGAAATTGTCAATTTATCATTTTGGGCTTGGCTGCCGTGAAGTTGGCCCGACCCAAATGGGGGTGCTGTTTATAATATACAGAGATGTAAACAAACGCTGAAAATAGCTAAACAAACGTAAACAAACGTAAACAAACGATTCCCACCAAGAAGTTGTCAATTTCTAATTTTGGGTTTGGCTGCCGTGAAGTTGGCCCGACCCAAATAGGAGTGCTGTGTATAGTATGCAGAGATGTAAACAAACGTTGAAAATAGCTAAACAAACGTAAACAAACGATTCCCACCAAGAAATTGTCAATTTATCATTTTGGGCTTGGCTGCCGTAACGTTGGCCCGACCCAAATGGGGGTGCTGTTTATAATATACAGAGGTGTAAACACACGCTGAAAATAGCTAAACAAACGATAAACAAACGATTCCCACCAAGAAGTTGTCAATTTATCATTTTGGGCTTGGCTGCCGTGAAGTTGGCCCGACCCAAATGGGGGTGCTGTTTATAATATACAGAGGTGTAAACAAACGCTGAAAATAGCTAAACAAACGTAAACAAACGATAAACAAACGATTCCCACCAAGAAGTTGTCAAATTCTAATTTTGGGTTTGGCTGCCGTGAAGTTGGCCCGACCCAAATAGGAGTGCTGTGTATAGTATGCAGAGATGTAAACAAACGTTGAAAATAGCTAAACAAACGTAAACAAACGATTCCCACCAAGAAATTGTCAATTTATCATTTTGGGCTTGGCTGCCGTGAAGTTGGCCCGACCCAAATGGGGGTGCTGTTTATAATATACAGAGGTGTAAACAAACGCTGAAAATAGCTAAACAAACGTAAACAAACGATAAACAAACGATTCCCACCAAGAAGTTGTCAAATTCTAATTTTGGGTTTGGCTGCCGTGAAGTTGGCCCGACCCAAATAGGAGTGCTGTGTATAGTATGCAGAGATGTAAACAAACGTTGAAAATAGCTAAACAAACGTAAACAAACAATTCCCACCAAGAAATTGTCAATTTATCATTTTGGGCTTGGCTGCCGTGAAGTTGGCCCGACCCAAATGGGGGTGCTGTTTATAATGTACAGTGGTGTAAACAAACGCTGAAAATAGCTAAACAAACGTAAACAAACGATAAACAAACGATTCCCACCAAGAAGTTGTCAAATTCTAATTTTGGGTTTGGCTACCGTGAAGTTGGCCCGACCCAAATAGGAGTGCTGTGTATAGTATGCAGAAATGTAAACAAACGTTGAAAATAGCTAAACAAACGTAAACAAACAATTCCCACCAAGAAATAGTCAATTTATCATTTTGGGCTTGGCTACCGTGAAGTTGGCCCGACCCAAATAGGAGTGCTGTGTATACTATGCAGAGATGTAAACAAACGTTGAAAATAGCTAAACAAACGTAAACAAACGATAAACAAACGATTCCCACCAAGAAATTGTCAATTTCTAATTTTGGGTTTGGCTGCCGTGAAGTTGGCCCGACCCAAATAGGAGTGCTGTGTATAGTATGCAGAGATGTAAACAAACGTTGAAAATAGCTAAACAAACGTAAACAAACAATTCCCACCAAGAAATAGTCAATTTATCATTTTGGGCTTGGCTGCCGTGAAGTTGGCCCGACCCAAATAGAAGTGCTGTGTATAGTATGCAGAGATGTGAACAAACGTTGAAAATAGCAAACAAACGTAAACAAACGATTCCCACCAAGAAATTGTCAATTTATCATTTTGGGCTTGGCTGCCGTGAAGTTGGCCCGACCCAAATGGGGGTGCTGTTTATAATATACAGAGGTGTAAACAAACGCTGAAAATAACTAAACAAACGTAAACAAACGATAAACAAACGATTCCCACCAAGAAGTTGTCAAATTCCAATTTTGGGTTTGGCTGCCGTGAAGATGGCCCGACCCAAATGGGGGTGCTGTTTATAATATACAGAGGTGTAAACAAACGCTGAAAATAGCTAAACAAACGTAAACAAACGATAAACAAACGATTCCCACCAAGAAGTTGTCAAATTCTAATTTTGGGTTTGGCTGCCGTGAAGTTGGCCCGACCCAAATAGGAGTGCTGTGTATAGTATGCAGAGATGTAAACAAACGTTGAAAATAGCTAAACAAACGTAAACAAACAATTCCCACCAAGAAGTTGTCAATTTCTAATTTTGGGTTTGGCTGCCGTGAAGTTGGCCCGACCCAAATAGGAGTGCTGTGTATAGTATGCAGAGATGTAAACAAACGTTGAAAATAGCTAAACAAACGTAAACAAACAATTCCCACCAAGAAATTGACAATTTATCATTTTGGGCTTGGCTGCCGTGAAGTTGGCCCGACCCAAATGGGGGTGCTGTTTATAATATACAGAGGTGTAAACAAACGCTGAAAATAGCTAAACAAACGTAAACAAACGATAAACAAACGATTCCCACCAAGAAGTTGTCAATTTCTAATTTTGGGTTTGACTGCCGTGAAGTTGGCCCGACCCAAATAGGAGTGCTGTGTATAGTATGCAGAGATGTAAACAAACGTTGAAAATAGCTAAACAAACGTAAACAAACAATTCCCACCAAGAAATAGTCAATTTATCATTTTGGGCTTGGCTGCCGTGAAGTTGGCCCGACCCAAATAGGAGTGCTGTGTATAGTATGCAGAGATGTAAACAAACGTTGAAAATAGCTAAACAAACGTAAACAAACAATTCCCACCAAGAAATTGTCAATTTATCATTTTGGGCTTGGCTGCCGTGAAGTTGGCCCGACCCAAATGGGGGTGCTGTTTATAATATACAGAGATGTAAACAAACGCTGAAAATAGCTAAACAAACGTAAACAAATGTAAACAAACGATTCCCACCAAGAAGTTGTCAATTTCTAATTTTGGGTTTGGCTGCCGTGAAGTTGGCCCGACCCAAATAGGAGTGCTGTGTATAGTATGCAGAGATGTAAACAAACGTTGAAAATAGCTAAACAAACGTAAACAAACGATTCCCACCAAGAAATTGTCAATTTATCATTTTGGGCGTGGCTGCCGTAACGTTGGCCCGACCCAAATGGGGGTGCTGTTTATAATATACAGAGGTGTAAACAAACGCTGAAAATAGCTAAACAAACGATAAACAAACGATTCCCACCAAGAAGTTGTCAATTTCTAATTTTGGGTTTGGCTGCCGTGAAGTTGGCCCGACCCAAATAGGAGTGCTGTGTATAGTATGCAGAGATGTAAACAAACGTTGAAAATAGCTAAACAAACGTAAACAAACAATTCCCACAAAGAAATAGTCAATTTATCATTTTGGGCTCGGCTGCCGTGAAGTTGGCCCGACCCAAATAGGAGTGCTGTGTATAGTATGCAGAGATGTAAACAAACGTTGAAAATAGCTAAACAAACGTAAACAAACGATTCCCACCAAGAAATTGTCAATTTATCATTTTGGGCTTGGCTGCCGTGAAGTTGGCCCGACCCAAATGGGGGTTTTGCTTATAATATACAGAGGTGTAAACAAACGCTGAAAATAGCTAAACAAACGTAAACAAACGATACCCACCAAGAAGTTGTCAATTTCTAATTTTGGGTTTGGCTGCCGTGAAGTTGGCCCGACCCAAATAGGAGTGCTGTGTATAGAATGCAGAGATGTAAACAAACGTTGAAAATAGCTAAACAAACGTAAACAAACGATTCCCACCAAGAAATAGTCAATTTATCATTTTGGGCTAGGCTGCCGTGAAGTTGGCCCGACCCAAATAGGAGTGCTGTGTATAGTATGCAGAGATGTAAACAAACGTTGAAAATAGCAAACAAACGTAAACAAACGATTCCCACCAAGAAATTGTCAATTTATCATTTTGGGCTTGGCTGCCGTGAAGTTGGCCCGACCCAAATGGGGGTGCTGTTTATAATATACAGAGGTGTAAACAAACGCTGAAAATAGCTAAACAAACGTAAACAAACGATAAACAAACGATTCCCACCAAGAAGTTGTCAAATTCTAATTTTGGGTTTGGCTGCCGTGAAGTTGGCCCGACCCAAATAGGAGTGCTGTGTATAGTATGCAGAGATGTAAACAAACGTTGAAAATAGCTAAACAAACGTAAACAAACAATTCCCACCAAGAAATAGTCAATTTATCATTTTGGGCTTGGCTGCCGTGAAGTTGGCCCGACCCAAATAGGAGTGCTGTGTATAGTATGCAGAGATGTAAACAAACGTTGAAAATAGCTAAACAAACGTAAACAAACGATTCCCACCAAGAAATTGTCAATTTATCATTTTGGGCTTGGCTGCCGTGAAGTTGGCCCGACCCAAATGGGGGTGCTGTTTATAATATACAGAGGTGTAAACAAACGCTGAAAATAGCTAAACAAACGTAAACAAACGATACCCACCAAGAAGTTGTCAATTTCTAATTTTGGGTTTGGCTGCCGTGAAGTTGGCCCGACCCAAATAGGAGTGCTGTGTATAGTATGCAGAGATGTAAACAAACGTTAAAAATAGCTAAACAAACGTAAACAAACGATTCCCACCAAGAAATAGTCAATTTATCATTTTGGGCTTGGCTGCCGTGAAGTTGGCCCGACCCAAATAGGAGTGCTGTGTATAGTATGCAGAGATGTAAACAAACGTTGAAAATAGCAAACAAACGTAAACAAACGATTCCCACCAAGAAATTGTCAATTTATCATTTTGGGCTTGGCTGCCGTGAAGTTGGCCCGACCCAAATGGGGGTGCTGTTTATAATATACAGAGGTGTAAACAAACGCTGAAAATAGCTAAACAAACGTAAACAAACGATAAACAAACGATTCCCACCAAGAAGTTGTCAAATTCTAATTTTGGGTTTGGCTGCCGTGAAGTTGGCCCGACCCAAATAGGAGTGCTGTGTATAGTATGCAGAGATGTAAACAAACGTTGAAAATAGCTAAACAAACGTAAACAAACAATTCCCACCAAGAAATTGTCAATTTATCATTTTGGGCTTGGCTGCCGTGAAGTTGGCCCGACCCAAATGGGGGTGCTGTTTATAATGTACAGTGGTGTAAACAAACGCTGAAAATAGCTAAACAAACGTAAACAAACGATAAACAAACGATTCCCACCAAGAAGTTGTCAAATTCTAATTTTGGGTTTGGCTACCGTGAAGTTGGCCCGACCCAAATAGGAGTGCTGTGTATAGTATGCAGAAATGTAAACAAACGTTGAAAATAGCTAAACAAACGTAAACAAACAATTCCCACCAAGAAATAGTCAATTTATCATTTTGGGCTTGGCTACCGTGAAGTTGGCCCGACCCAAATAGGAGTGCTGTGTATACTATGCAGAG
This sequence comes from Agriotes lineatus, assembly GCA_940337035.1. Taxonomy (NCBI): domain Eukaryota; kingdom Metazoa; phylum Arthropoda; class Insecta; order Coleoptera; family Elateridae; genus Agriotes; species Agriotes lineatus. The sequence continues at coordinate 368,347 of CALNHX010000107.1, read as the reverse complement.
ATGTAAACAAACGTTGAAAATAGCTAAACAAACGTAAACAAACGATAAACAAACGATTCCCACCAAGAAATTGTCAATTTCTAATTTTGGGTTTTGCTGCCGTGAAGTTGGCCCGACCCAAATAGGAGTGCTGTGTATAGTATGCAGAGATGTAAACAAACGTTGAAAATAGCTAAACAAACGTAAACAAACAATTCCCACCAAGAAATAGTCAATTTATCATTTTGGGCTTGGCTGCCGTGAAGTTGGCCCGACCCAAATAGAAGTGCTGTGTATAGTATGCAGAGATGTGAACAAACGTTGAAAATAGCAAACAAACGTAAACAAACGATTCCCACCAAGAAATTGTCAATTTATCATTTTGGGCTTGGCTGCCGTGAAGTTGGCCCGACCCAAATGGGGGTGCTGTTTATAATATACAGAGGTGTAAACAAACGCTGAAAATAGCTAAACAAACGTAAACAAACGATAAACAAACGATTCCCACCAAGAAGTTGTCAAATTCCAATTTTGGGTTTGGCTGCCGTGAAGATGGCCCGACCCAAATGGGGGTGCTGTTTATAATATACAGAGGTGTAAACAAACGCTGAAAATAGCTAAACAAACGTAAACAAACGATAAACAAACGATTCCCACCAAGAAGTTGTCAAATTCTAATTTTGGGTTTGGCTGCCGTGAAGTTGGCCCGACCCAAATAGGAGTGCTGTGTATAGTATGCAGAGATGTAAACAAACGTTGAAAATAGCTAAACAAACGTAAACAAACAATTCCCACCAAGAAGTTGTCAATTTCTAATTTTGGGTTTGGCTGCCGTGAAGTTGGCCCGACCCAAATAGGAGTGCTGTGTATAGTATGCAGAGATGTAAACAAACGTTGAAAATAGCTAAACAAACGTAAACAAACAATTCCCACCAAGAAATTGACAATTTATCATTTTGGGCTTGGCTGCCGTGAAGTTGGCCCGACCCAAATAGGAGTGCTGTGTATAGTATGCAGAGATGTAAACAAACGTTGAAAATAGCAAACAAACGTAAACAAACGATTCCCACCAAGAAATTGTCAATTTATCATTTTGGGCTTGGCTGCCGTGAAGTTGGCCCGACCCAAATGGGGGTGCTGTTTATAATATACAGAGGTATAAACAAACGCTGAAAATAGCTAAACAAACGTAAACAAACGATAAACAAACGATTCCCACCAAGAAGTTGTCAATTTCTAATTTTGGGTTTGACTGCCGTGAAGTTGGCCCGACCCAAATAGGAGTGCTGTGTATAGTATGCAGAGATGTAAACAAACGTTGAAAATAGCTAAACAAACGTAAACAAACAATTCCCACCAAGAAATAGTCAATTTATCATTTTGGGCTTGGCTGCCGTGAAGTTGGCCCGACCCAAATAGGAGTGCTGTGTATAGTATGCAGAGATGTAAACAAACGTTGAAAATAGCTAAACAAACGTAAACAAACAATTCCCACCAAGAAATTGTCAATTTATCATTTTGGGCTTGGCTGCCGTGAAGTTGGCCCGACCCAAATGGGGGTGCTGTTTATAATATACAGAGATGTAAACAAACGCTGAAAATAGCTAAACAAACGTAAACAAATGTAAACAAACGATTCCCACCAAGAAGTTGTCAATTTCTAATTTTGGGTTTGGCTGCCGTGAAGTTGGCCCGACCCAAATAGGAGTGCTGTGTATAGTATGCAGAGATGTAAACAAACGTTGAAAATAGCTAAACAAACGTAAACAAACGATTCCCACCAAGAAATTGTCAATTTATCATTTTGGGCTTGGCTGCCGTAACGTTGGCCCGACCCAAATGGGGGTGCTGTTTATAATATACAGAGGTGTAAACAAACGCTGAAAATAGCTAAACAAACGATAAACAAACGATTCCCACCAAGAAGTTGTCAATTTCTAATTTTGGGTTTGGCTGCCGTGAAGTTGGCCCGACCCAAATAGGAGTGCTGTGTATAGTATGCAGAGATGTAAACAAACGTTGAAAATAGCTAAACAAACGTAAACAAACAATTCCCACAAAGAAATAGTCAATTTATCATTTTGGGCTCGGCTGCCGTGAAGTTGGCCCGACCCAAATAGGAGTGCTGTGTATAGTATGCAGAGATGTAAACAAACGTTGAAAATAGCTAAACAAACGTAAAAAAACGATTCCCACCAAGAAATTGTCAATTTATCATTTTGGGCTTGGCTGCCGTGAAGTTGGCCCGACCCAAATGGGGGTTTTGCTTATAATATACAGAGGTGTAAACAAACGCTGAAAATAGCTAAACAAACGTAAACAAACGATACCCACCAAGAAGTTGTCAATTTCTAATTTTGGGTTTGGCTGCCGTGAAGTTGGCCCGACCCAAATAGGAGTGCTGTGTATAGTATGCAGAGATGTAAACAAACGTTGAAAATAGCTAAACAAACGTAAACAAACGATTCCCACCAAGAAATAGTCAATTTATCATTTTGGGCTAGGCTGCCGTGAAGTTGGCCCGACCCAAATAGGAGTGCTGTGTATAGTATGCAGAGATGTAAACAAACGTTGAAAATAGCAAACAAACGTAAACAAACGATTCCCACCAAGAAATTGTCAATTTATCATTTTGGGCTTGGCTGCCGTGAAGTTGGCCCGACCCAAATGGGGGTGCTGTTTATAATATACAGAGGTGTAAACAAACGCTGAAAATAGCTAAACAAACGTAAACAAACGATAAACAAACGATTCCCACCAAGAAGTTGTCAAATTCTAATTTTGGGTTTGGCTGCCGTGAAGTTGGCCCGACCCAAATAGGAGTGCTGTGTATAGTATGCAGAGATGTAAACAAACGTTGAAAATAGCTAAACAAACGTAAACAAACAATTCCCACCAAGAAATTGTCAATTTATCATTTTGGGCTTGGCTGCCGTGAAGTTGGCCCGACCCAAATGGGGGTGCTGTTTATAATGTACAGTGGTGTAAACAAACGCTGAAAATAGCTAAACAAACGTAAACAAACGATAAACAAACGATTCCCACCAAGAAGTTGTCAATTTCTAATTTTGGGTTTGGCTGCCGTGAAGTTGGCCCGACCCAAATAGGAGTGCTGTGTATAGTATGCAGAGATGTAAACAAACGTTGAAAATAGCTAAACAAACGTAAACAAACAATTCCCACCAAGAAATTGTCAATTTATCATTTTGGGCTTGGCTGCCGTGAAGTTGGCCCGACCCAAATGGGGGTGCTGTTTATAATATACAGAGGTGTAAACAAACGCTGAAAATAGCTAAACAAACGTAAACAAACGATAAACAAACGATTCCCACCAAGAAGTTGTCAATTTCTAATTTTGGGTTTGGCTGCCGTGAAGTTGGCCCGACCCAAATAGGAGTGCTGTGTATAGTATGCAGAGATGTAAACAAACGTTGAAAATAGCTAAACAAACGTAAACAAACAATTCCCACCAAGAAATAGTCAATTTATCATTTTGGGCTTGGCTGCCGTGAAGTTGGCCCGACCCAAATAGAAGTGCTGTGTATAGTATGCAGAGATGTGAACAAACGTTGAAAATAGCAAACAAACGTAAACAAACGATTCCCACCAAGAAATTGTCAATTTATCATTTTGGGCTTGGCTGCCGTGAAGTTGGCCCGACCCAAATGGGGGTGCTGTTTATAATATACAGAGGTGTAAACAAACGCTGAAAATAGCTAAACAAACGTAAACAAACGATAAACAAACGATTCCCACCAAGAAGTTGTCAAATTCTAATTTTGGGTTTGGCTGCCGTGAAGTTGGCCCGACCCAAATGGGGGTGCTGTTTATAATATACAGAGGTGTAAACAAACGCTGAAAATAGCTAAACAAACGTAAACAAACGATAAACAAACGATTCCCACCAAGAAGTTGTCAAATTCTAATTTTGGGTTTGGCTGCCGTGAAGTTGGCCCGACCCAAATAGGAGTGCTGTTTATAATATACAGAGATGTAAACAAACGCTGAAAATAGCTAAACAAACGTAAACAAATGTAAACAAACGATTCCCACCAAGAAGTTGTCAATTTCTAATTTTGGGTTTGGCTGCCGTGAAGTTGGCCCGACCCAAATAGGAGTGCTGTGTATAGTATGCAGAGATGTAAACAAACGTTGAAAATAGCTAAACAAACGTAAACAAACGATTCCCACCAAGAAATTGTCAATTTATCATTTTGGGCTTGGCTGCCGTAACGTTGGCCCGACCCAAATGGGGGTGCTGTTTATAATATACAGAGGTGTAAACAAACGCTGAAAATAGCTAAACAAACGATAAACAAACGATTCCCACCAAGAAGTTGTCAATTTCTTTTGGGTTTGGCTGCCGTGAAGTTGGCCCGACCCAAATAGGAGTGCTGTGTATAGTATGCAGAGGTGTAAACAAACGTTGAAAATAGCTAAACAAACGTAAACAAACAATTCCCACCAAGAAATAGTCAATTTATCATTTTGGGCTTGGCTGCCGTGAAGTTGGCCCGACCCAAATAGGAGTGCTGTGTATAGTATGCAGAGATGTAAACAAACGTTGAAAATAGCTAAACAAACGTAAACAAACGATTCCCACCAAGAAATTGTCAATTTATCATTTTGGGCTTGGCTGCCGTGAAGTTGGCCCGACCCAAATGGGGGTTTTGTTTATAATATACAGAGGTGTAAACAAACGCTGAAAATAGCTAAACAAACGTAAACAAACGATACCCACCAAGAAGTTGTCAATTTCTAATTTTGGGTTTGGCTGCCGTGAAGTTGGCCCGACCCAAATAGGAGTGCTGTGTATAGTATGCAGAGATGTAAACAAACGTTGAAAATAGCTAAACAAACGTAAACAAACGATTCCCACCAAGAAATAGTCAATTTATCATTTTGGGCTTGGCTGCCGTGAAGTTGGCCCGACCCAAATAGGAGTGCTGTGTATAGTATGCAGAGATGTAAACAAACGTTGAAAATAGCAAACAAACGTAAACAAACGATTCCCACCAAGAAATTGTCAATTTATCATTTTGGGCTTGGCTGCCGTGAAGTTGGCCCGACCCAAATGGGGGTGCTGTTTATAATATACAGAGGTGTAAACAAACGCTGAAAATAGCTAAACAAACGTAAACAAACGATAAACAAACGATTCCCACCAAGAAGTTGTCAAATTCTAATTTTGGGTTTGGCTGCCGTGAAGTTGGCCCGACCCAAATAGGAGTGCTGTGTATAGTATGCAGAGATGTAAACAAACGTTGAAAATAGCTAAACAAACGTAAACAAACAATTCCCACCAAGAAATTGTCAATTTATCATTTTGGGCTTGGCTGCCGTGAAGTTGGCCCGACCCAAATGGGGGTGCTGTTTATAATGTACAGTGGTGTAAACAAACGCTGAAAATAGCTAAACAAACGTAAAGAAACGATAAACAAACGATTCCCACCAAGAAGTTGTCAATTTCTAATTTTGGGTTTGGCTGCCGTGAAGTTGGCCCGACCCAAATAGGAGTGCTGTGTATAGTATGCAGAGATGTAAACAAACGTTGAAAATAGCTAAACAAACGTAAACAAACAATTCCCACCAAGAAATTGTCAATTTATCATTTTGGGCTTGGCTGCCGTGAAGTTGGCCCGACCCAAATGGGGGTGCTGTTTATAATATACAGAGGTGTAAACAAACGCTGAAAATAGCTAAACAAACGTAAACAAACGATAAACAAACGATTCCCACCAAGAAGTTGTCAATTTCTAATTTTGGGTTTGGCTGCCGTGAAGTTGGCCCGACCCAAATAGGAGTGCTGTGTATAGTATGCAGAGATGTAAACAAACGTTGAAAATAGCTAAACAAACGTAAACAAACAATTCCCACCAAGAAATAGTCAATTTATCATTTTGGGCTTGGCTGCCGTGAAGTTGGCCCGACCCAAATAGAAGTGCTGTGTATAGTATGCAGAGATGTGAACAAACGTTGAAAATAGCAAACAAACGTAAACAAACGATTCCCACCAAGAAATTGTCAATTTATCATTTTGGGCTTGGCTGCCGTGAAGTTGGCCCGACCCAAATGGGGGTGCTGTTTATAATATACAGAGGTGTAAACAAACGCTGAAAATAGCTAAAGAAACGTAAACAAACGATAAACAAACGATTCCCACCAAGAAGTTGTCAAATTCTAATTTTGGGTTTGGCTGCCGTGAAGTTGGTCCGACCCAAATGGGGGTGCTGTTTATAATATACAGAGGTGTAAACAAACGCTGAAAATAGCTAAACAAACGTAAACAAACGATAAACAAACGATTCCCACCAAGAAGTTGTCAAATTCTAATTTTGGGTTTGGCTGCCGTGAAGTTGGCCCGACCCAAATAGGAGTGCTGTGTATAGTATGCAGAGATGTAAACAAACGTTGAAAATAGCTAAACAAACGTAAACAAACAATTCCCACCAAGAAATTGACAATTTATCATTTTGGGCTTGGCTGCCGTGAAGTTGGCCCGACCCAAATAGGAGTGCTGTGTATAGTATGCAGAGATGTAAACAAACGTTGAAAATAGCAAACAAACGTAAATAAACGATTCCCACCAAGAAATTGTCAATTTATCATTTTGGGATTGGCTGCCGTGAAGTTGGCCCCACCCAAATGGGGGTGCTGTTTATAATATACAGAGGTGTAAACGAACGCTGAAAATAGCTAAACAAACGTAAACAAACGATAAACAAACGATTCCCACCAAGAAGTTGTCAATTTCTAATTTTGGGTTTGACTGCCGTGAAGTTGGCCCGACCCAAATAGGAGTGCTGTGTATAGTATGCAGAGATGTAAACAAACGTTGAAAATAGCTAAACAAACGTAAACAAACAATTCCCACCAAGAAATAGTCAATTTATCATTTTGGGCTTGGCTGCCGTGAAGTTGGCCCGACCCAAATAGGAGTGCTGTGTATAGTATGCAGAGATGTAAACAAACGTTGAAAATAGCAAACAAACGTAAACAAACGATTCCCACCAAGAAATTGTCAATTTATCATTTTGGGCTTGGCTGCCGTGAAGTTGGCCCCACCCAAATGGGGATGCTGTTTATAATATACAGAGGTGTAAACGAACGCTGAAAATAGCTAAACAAACGTAAACAAACGATAAACAAACGATTCCCATCAAGAAGTTGTCAATTTCTAATTTTGGGTTTGACTGCCGTGAAGTTGGCCCGACCCAAATAGGAGTGCTGTGTATAGTATGCAGAGATGTAAACAAACGTTGAAAATAGCTAAACAAACGTAAACAAACAATTCCCACCAAGAAATTGTCAATTTATCATTTTGGGCTTGGCTGCCGTGAAGTTGGCTCGACCCAAATGGGGGTGCTGTTTATAATATACAGAGATGTAAACAAACGCTGAAAATAGCTAAACAAACGTAAACACACGTAAACAAACGATTCCCACCAAGAAGTTGTCAATTTCTAATTTTGGGTTTGGCTGCCGTGAAGTTGGCCCGACCCAAATAGGAGTGCTGTGTATAGTATGCAGAGATGTAAACAAAAGTTGAAAATAGCTAAACAAACGTAAACAAACGATTCCCACCAAGAAATTGTCAATTTATCATTTTGGGCTTGGCTGCCGTAACGTTGGCCCGACCCAAATGGGGGTGCTGTTTATAATATACAGAGGTGTAAACAAACGCTGAAAATAGCTAAACAAACGATAAACAAACGATTCCCACCAAGAAGTTGTCAATTTCTAATTTTGGGTTTGGCTGCCGTGAAGTTGGCCCGACCCAAATAGGAGTGCTGTGTATAGTATGCAGAGATGTAAACAAACGTTGAAAATAGCTAAACAAACGTAAACAAACAATTCCCACCAAGAAATAGTCAATTTATCATTTTGGGCTTGGCTGCCGTGAAGTTGGCCCGACCCAAATAGGAGTGCTGTGTATAGTATGCAGAGATGTAAACAAACGTTGAAAATAGCTAAACAAACGTAAACAAACGATTCCCACCAAGAAATTGTCAATTTATCATTTTGGGCTTGGCTGCCGTGAAGTTGGCCCGACCCAAATGGGGGTGCTGTTTATAATATACAGAGGTGTAAACAAACGCTGAAAATAGCTAAACAAACGTAAACAAACGATACCCACCAAGAAGTTGTCAATTTCTAATTTTGGGTTTGGCTGCCGTGAAGTTGGCCCGACCCAAATAGGAGTGCTGTGTATAGTATGCAGAGATGTAAACAAACGTTGAAAATAGCTAAACAAACGTAAACAAACGATTCCCACCAAGAAATAGTCAATTTATCATTTTGGGCTTGGCTGCCGTGAAGTTGGCCCGACCCAAATAGGAGTGCTGTGTATAGTATGCAGAGATGTAAACAAACGTTGAAAATAGCAAACAAACGTAAACAAACGATTCCCACCAAGAAATTGTCAATTTATCATTTTGGGCTTGGCTGCCGTGAAGTTGGCCCGACCCAAATGGGGGTGCTGTTTATAATATACAGAGGTGTAAACAAACGCTGAAAATAGCTAAACAAACGTAAACAAACGATAAACAAACGATTCCCACCAAGAAGTTGTCAAATTCTAATTTTGGGTTTGGCTGCCGTGAAGTTGGCCCGACCCAAATAGGAGTGCTGTGTATAGTATGCAGAGATGTAAACAAACGTTGAAAATAGCTAAACAAACGTAAACAAACAATTCCCACCAAGAAATTGTCAATTTATCATTTTGGGCTTGGCTGCCGTGAAGTTGGCCCGACCCAAATGGGGGTGCTGTTTATAATGTACAGTGGTGTAAACAAACGCTGAAAATAGCTAAACAAACGTAAACAAACGATAAACAAACGATTCCCACCAAGAAGTTGTCAAATTCTAATTTTGGGTTTGGCTGCCGTGAAGTTGGCCCGACCCAAATAGGGCTGCTGTGTATAGTATGCAGAGATGTAAACAAACGTTGAAAATAGCTAAACAAACGTAAACAAACAATTCCCACCAAGAAATTGTCAATTTATCATTTTGGGCTTGGCTGCCGTGAAGTTGGCCCGACCCAAATGGGGGTGCTGTTTATAATATACAGAGGTGTAAACAAACGCTGAAAATAGCTAAACAAACGTAAACAAACGATAAACAAACGATTCCCACCAAGAAGTTGTCAATTTCTAATTTTGGGTTTGGCTGCCGTGAAGTTGGCCCGACCCAAATAGGAGTGCTGTGTATAGTATGCAGAGATGTAAACAAACGTTGAAAATAGCTAAACAAACGTAAACAAACAATTCCCACCAAGAAATAGTCAATTTATCATTTTGGGCTTGGCTGCCGTGAAGTTGGCCCGACCCAAATAGGAGTGCTGTGTATAGTATGCAGAGATGTAAACAAACGTTGAAAATAGCTAAACAAACGTAAACAAACGATTCCCACCAAGAAATTGTCAATTTATCATTTTGGGCTTGGCTGCCGTGAAGTTGGCCCGACCCAAATGGGGGTGCTGTTTATAATATACAGAGGTGTAAACAAACGCTGAAAATAGCTAAACAAACGTAAACAAACAATTCCCACCAAGAAGTTGTCAATTTCTAATTTTGGGTTTGGCTGCCGTGAAGTTGGCCCGACCCAAATAGGAGTGCTGTGTATAGTATGCAGAGATGTAAACAAACGTTAAAAATAGCTAAACAAACGTAAACAAACGATTCCCACAAAGAAATAGTCAATTTATCATTTTGGGCTTGGCTGCCGTGAAGTTGGCCCGACCCAAATAGGAGTGCTGTGTATAGTATGCAGAGATGTAAACAAACGTTGAAAATAGCAAACAAACGTAAACAAACGATTCCCACCAAGAAATTGTCAATTTATCATTTTGGGCTTGGCTGCCGTGAAGTTGGCCCGACCCAAATGGGGGTGCTGTTTATAATATACAGAGGTGTAAACAAACGCTGAAAATAGCTAAACAAACGTAAACAAACGATAAACAAACGATTCCCACCAAGAAGTTGTCAATTTCTAATTTTGGGTTTGACTGCCGTGAAGTTGGCCCGACCCAAATAGGAGTGCTGTGTATAGTATGCAGAGATGTAAACAAACGTTGAAAATAGCTAAACAAACGTAAACAAACAATTCCCACCAAGAAATAGTCAATTTATCATTTTGGGCTTGGCTGCCGTGAAGTTGGCCCGACCCAAATAGAAGTGCTGTGTATAGTATGCAGAGATGTGAACAAACGTTGAAAATAGCAAACAAACGTAAACAAACGATTCCCACCAAGAAATTGTCAATTTATCATTTTGGGCTTGGCTGCCGTGAAGTTGGTCCGACCCAAATGGGGGTGCTGTTTATAATATACAGAGGTGTAAACAAACGCTGAAAATAGCTAAACAAACGTAAACAAACGATAAACAAACGATTCCCACCAAGAAGTTGTCAAATTCCAATTTTGGGTTTGGCTGCCGTGAAGATGGCCCGACCCAAATGGGGGTGCTGTTTATAATATACAGAGGTGTAAACAAACGCTGAAAATAGCTAAACAAACGTAAACAAACGATAAACAAACGATTCCCACCAAGAAGTTGTCAAATTCTAATTTTGGGTTTGGCTGCCGTGAAGTTGGCCCGACCCAAATAGGAGTGCTGTGTATAGTATGCAGAGATGTAAACAAACGTTGAAAATAGCTAAACAAACGTAAACAAACAATTCCCACCAAGAAGTTGTCAATTTCTAATTTTGGGTTTGGCTGCCGTGAAGTTGGCCCGACCCAAATAGGAGTGCTGTGTATAGTATGCAGAGATGTAAACAAACGTTGAAAATAGCTAAACAAACGTAAACAAACAATTCCCACCAAGAAATTGACAATTTATCATTTTGGGCTTGGCTGCCGTGAAGTTGGCCCGACCCAAATAGGAGTGCTGTGTATAGTATGCAGAGATGTAAACAAACGTTGAAAATAGCAAACAAACGTAAACAAACGATTCCCACCAAGAAATTGTCAATTTATCATTTTGGGCTTGGCTGCCGTGAAGTTGGCCCGACCCAAATGGGGGTGCTGTTTATAATATACAGAGGTGTAAACAAACGCTGAAAATAGCTAAACAAACGTAAACAAACGATAAACAAACGATTCCCACCAAGAAGTTGTCAATTTCTAATTTTGGGTTTGACTGCCGTGAAGTTGGCCCGACCCAAATAGGAGTGCTGTGTATAGTATGCAGAGATGTAAACAAACGTTGAAAATAGCTAAACAAACGTAAACAAACAATTCCCACCAAGAAATAGTCAATTTATCATTTTGGGCTTGGCTGCCGTGAAGTTGGCCCGACCCAAATAGGAGTGCTGTGTATAGTATGCAGAGATGTAAACAAACGTTGAAAATAGCTAAACAAACGTAAACAAACAATTCCCACCAAGAAATTGTCAATTTATCATTTTGGGCTTGGCTGCCGTGAAGTTGGCCCGACCCAAATGGGGGTGCTGTTTATAATATACAGAGATGTAAACAAACGCTGAAAATAGCTAAACAAACGTAAACAAATGTAAACAAACGATTCCCACCAAGAAGTTGTCAATTTCTAATTTTGGGTTTGGCTGCCGTGAAGTTGGCCCGACCCAAATAGGAGTGCTGTGTATAGTATGCAGAGATGTAAACAAACGTTGAAAATAGCTAAACAAACGTAAACAAACGATTCCCACCAAGAAATTGTCAATTTATCATTTTGGGCTTGGCTGCCGTAACGTTGGCCCGACCCAAATGGGGGTGCTGTTTATAATATACAGAGGTGTAAACAAACGTTGAAAATAGCTAAACAAACGTAAACAAACAATTCCCACCAAGAAATTGACAATTTATCATTTTGGGCTTGGCTGCCGTGAAGTTGGCCCGACCCAAATAGGAGTGCTGTGTATAGTATGCAGAGATGTAAACAAACGTTGAAAATAGCAAACAAACGTAAACAAACGATTCCCACCAAGAAATTGTCAATTTATCATTTTGGGCTTGGCTGCCGTGAAGTTGGCCCGACCCAAATGGGGGTGCTGTTTATAATATACAGAGGTGTAAACAAACGCTGAAAATAGCTAAACAAACGTAAACAAACGATAAACAAACGATTCCCACCAAGAAGTTGTCAATTTCTAATTTTGGGTTTGACTGCCGTGAAGTTGGCCCGACCCAAATAGGAGTGCTGTGTATAGTATGCAGAGATGTAAACAAACGTTGAAAATAGCTAAACAAACGTAAACAAACAATTCCCACCAAGAAATAGTCAATTTATCATTTTGGGCTTGGCTGCCGTGAAGTTGGCCCGACCCAAATAGGAGTGCTGTGTATAGTATGCAGAGATGTAAACAAACGTTGAAAATAGCTAAACAAACGTAAACAAACAATTCCCACCAAGAAATTGTCAATTTATCATTTTGGGCTTGGCTGCCGTGAAGTTGGCCCGACCCAAATGGGGGTGCTGTTTATAATATACAGAGATGTAAACAAACGCTGAAAATAGCTAAACAAACGTAAACAAACGTAAACAAACGATTCCCACCAAGAAGTTGTCAATTTCTAATTTTGGGTTTGGCTGCCGTGAAGTTGGCCCGACCCAAATAGGAGTGCTGTGTATAGTATGCAGAGATGTAAACAAACGTTGAAAATAGCTAAACAAACGTAAACAAACGATTCCCACCAAGAAATTGTCAATCTATCATTTTGGGCTTGGCTGCCGTAACGTTGGCCCGACCCAAATGGGGGTGTTGTTTATAATATACAGAGGTGTAAACAAACGCTGAAAATAGCTAAACAAACGATAAACAAACGATTCCCACCAAGAAGTTGTCAATTTCTAATTTTGGGTTTGGCTGCCGTGAAGTTGGCCCGACCCAAATAGGAGTGCTGTGTATAGTATGCAGAGATGTAAACAAACGTTGAAAATAGCTAAACAAACGTAAACAAACAATTCCCACCAAGAAATAGTCAATTTATCATTTTGGGCTTGGCTGCCGTGAAGTTGGCCCGACCCAAATAGGAGTGCTGTGTATAGTATGCAGAGATGTAAACAAACGTTGAAAATAGCTAAACAAACGTAAACAAACGATTCCCACCAAGAAATTGTCAATTTATCATTTTGGGCTTGGCTGCCGTGAAGTTGGCCCGACCCAAATGGGGGTGCTGTTTATAATATACAGAGGTGTAAACAAACGCTGAAAATAGCTAAACAAACGTAAACAAACGATACCCACCAAGAAGTTGTCAATTTCTAATTTTGGGTTTGGCTGCCGTGAAGTTGGCCCGACCCAAATAGGAGTGCTGTGTATAGTATGCAGAGATGTAAACAAACGTTGAAAATAGCTAAACAAACGTAAACAAACGATTCCCACCAAGAAATAGTCAATTTATCATTTTGGGCTTGGCTGCCGTTAAGTTGGCCCGACCCAAATAGGAGTGCTGTGTATAGTATGCAGAGATGTAAACAAACGTTGAAAATAGCAAACAAACGTAAACAAACGATTCCCACCAAGAAATTGTCAATTTATCATTTTGGGCTTGGCTGCCGTGAAGTTGGCCCGACCCAAATGGGGGTGCTGTTTATAATATACAGAGGTGTAAACAAACGCTGAAAATAGCTAAACAAACGTAAACAAACGATAAACAAACGATTCCCACCAAGAAGTTGTCAATTTCTAATTTTGGGTTTGGCTGCCGTGAAGTTGGCCCGACCCAAATAGGAGTGCTGTGTATAGTATGCAGAGATGTAAACAAACGTTGAAAATAGCTAAACAAACGTAAACAAACAATTCCCACCAAGAAATAGTCAATTTATCATTTTGGGCTTGGCTGCCGTGAAGTTGGCCCGACCCAAATAGAAGTGCTGTGTATAGTATGCAGAGATGTGAACAAACGTTGAAAATAGCAAACAAACGTAAACAAACGATTCCCACCAAGAAATTGTCAATTTATCATTTTGGGCTTGGCTGCTGTGAAGTTGGCCCGACCCAAATAGGGGTGCTGTTTATAATATACAGAGGTGTAAACAAACGCTGAAAATAGCTAAACAAACGTAAACAAACGATAAACAAACGATTCCCACCAAGAAGTTGTCAAATTCCAATTTTGGGTTTGGCTGCCGTGAAGTTGGCCCGACCCAAATGGGGGTGCTGTTTATAATATACAGAGGTGTAAACAAACGCTGAAAATAGCTAAACAAACGTAAACAAACGATAAACAAACGATTCCCACCAAGAAGTTGTCAAATTCTAATTTTGGGCTTGGCTGCCGTGAAGTTGGCCCGACCCAAATAGGAGTGCTGTGTATAGTATGCAGAGATGTAAACAAACGTTGAAAATAGCTAAACAAACGTAAACAAACAATTCCCACCAAGAAGTTGTCAATTTCTAATTTTGGGTTTGGCTGCCGTGAAGTTGGCCCGACCCAAATAGGAGTGCTGTGTATAGTATGCAGAGATGTAAACAAACGTTGAAAATAGCTAAACAAACGTAAACAAACAATTCCCACCAAGAAATTGACAATTTATCATTTTGGGCTTGGCTGCCGTGAAGTTGGCCCGACCCAAATAGGAGTGCTGTGTATAGTATGCAGAGATGTAAACAAACGTTGAAAATAGCAAACAAACGTAAACAAACGATTCCCACCAAGAAATTGTCAATTTATCATTTTGGGCTTGGCTGCCGTGAAGTTGGCCCGACCCAAATGGGGGTGCTGTTTATAATATACAGAGGTGTAAACAAACGCTGAAAATAGCTAAACAAACGTAAACAAACGATAAACAAACGATTCCCACCAAGAAGTTGTCAATTTCTAATTTTGGGTTTGACTGCCGTGAAGTTGGCCCGACCCAAATAGGAGTGCTGTGTATAGTATGCAGAGATGTAAACAAACGTTGAAAATAGCTAAACAAACGTAAACAAACAATTCCCACCAAGAAATAGTCAATTTATCATTTTGGGCTTGGCTGCCGTGAAGTTGGCCCGACCCAAATAGGAGTGCTGTGTATAGTATGCAGAGATGTAAACAAACGTTGAAAATAGCTAAACAAACGTAAACAAACAATTCCCACCAAGAAATTGTCAATTTATCATTTTGGGCTTGGCTGCCGTGAAGTTGGCCCGACCCAAATGGGGGTGCTGTTTATAATATACAGAGATGTAAACAAACGCTGAAAATAGCTAAACAAACGTAAACAAACGTAAACAAACGATTCCCACCAAGAAGTTGTCAATTTCTAATTTTGGGTTTGGCTGCCGTGAAGTTGGCCCGACCCAAATAGGAGTGCTGTGTATAGTATGCAGAGATGTAAACAAACGTTGAAAATAGCTAAACAAACGTAAACAAACGATTCCCACCAAGAAATTGTCAATTTATCATTTTGGGCTTGGCTGCCGTAACGTTGGCCCGACCCAAATGGGGGTGCTGTTTATAATATACAGAGGTGTAAACACACGCTGAAAATAGCTAAACAAACGATAAACAAACGATTCCCACCAAGAAGTTGTCAATTTATCATTTTGGGCTTGGCTGCCGTGAAGTTGGCCCGACCCAAATGGGGGTGCTGTTTATAATATACAGAGGTGTAAACAAACGCTGAAAATAGCTAAACAAACGTAAACAAACGATAAACAAACGATTCCCACCAAGAAGTTGTCAAATTCTAATTTTGGGTTTGGCTGCCGTGAAGTTGGCCCGACCCAAATAGGAGTGCTGTGTATAGTATGCAGAGATGTAAACAAACGTTGAAAATAGCTAAACAAACGTAAACAAACGATTCCCACCAAGAAATTGTCAATTTATCATTTTGGGCTTGGCTGCCGTGAAGTTGGCCCGACCCAAATGGGGGTGCTGTTTATAATATACAGAGGTGTAAACAAACGCTGAAAATAGCTAAACAAACGTAAACAAACGATAAACAAACGATTCCCACCAAGAAGTTGTCAAATTCTAATTTTGGGTTTGGCTGCCGTGAAGTTGGCCCGACCCAAATAGGAGTGCTGTGTATAGTATGCAGAGATGTAAACAAACGTTGAAAATAGCTAAACAAACGTAAACAAACAATTCCCACCAAGAAATTGTCAATTTATCATTTTGGGCTTGGCTGCCGTGAAGTTGGCCCGACCCAAATGGGGGTGCTGTTTATAATATACAGAGATGTAAACAAACGCTGAAAATAGCTAAACAAACGTAAACAAATGTAAACAAACGATTCCCACCAAGAAGTTGTCAATTTCTAATTTTGGGTTTGGCTGCCGTGAAGTTGGCCCGACCCAAATAGGAGTGCTGTGTATAGTATGCAGAGATGTAAACAAACGTTGAAAATAGCTAAACAAACGTAAACAAACGATTCCCACCAAGAAATTGTCAATTTATCATTTTGGGCTTGGCTGCCGTAACGTTGGCCCGACCCAAATGGGGGTGCTGTTTATAATATACAGAGGTGTAAACAAACGTTGAAAATAGCTAAACAAACGTAAACAAACAATTCCCACCAAGAAATTGACAATTTATCATTTTGGGCTTGGCTGCCGTGAAGTTGGCCCGACCCAAATAGGAGTGCTGTGTATAGTATGCAGAGATGTAAACAAACGTTGAAAATAGCAAACAAACGTAAACAAACGATTCCCACCAAGAAATTGTCAATTTATCATTTTGGGCTTGGCTGCCGTGAAGTTGGCCCGACCCAAATGGGGGTGCTGTTTATAATATACAGAGGTGTAAACAAACGCTGAAAATAGCTAAACAAACGTAAACAAACGATAAACAAACGATTCCCACCAAGAAGTTGTCAATTTCTAATTTTGGGTTTGACTGCCGTGAAGTTGGCCCGACCCAAATAGGAGTGCTGTGTATAGTATGCAGAGATGTAAACAAACGCTGAAAATAGCTAAACAAACGTAAACAAACAATTCCCACCAAGAAATAGTCAATTTATCATTTTGGGCTTGGCTGCCGTGAAGTTGGCCCGACCCAAATAGGAGTGCTGTGTATAGTATGCAGAGATGTAAACAAACGTTGAAAATAGCTAAACAAACGTAAACAAACAATTCCCACCAAGAAATTGTCAATTTATCATTTTGGGCTTGGCTGCCGTGAAGTTGGCCCGACCCAAATGGGGGTGCTGTTTATAATATACAGAGATGTAAACAAACGCTGAAAATAGCTAAACAAACGTAAACAAACGTAAACAAACGATTCCCACCAAGAAGTTGTCAATTTCTAATTTTGGGTTTGGCTGCCGTGAAGTTGGCCCGACCCAAATAGGAGTGCTGTGTATAGTATGCAGAGATGTAAACAAACGTTGAAAATAGCTAAACAAACGTAAACAAACGATTCCCACCAAGAAATTGTCAATCTATCATTTTGGGCTTGGCTGCCGTAACGTTGGCCCGACCCAAATGGGGGTGTTGTTTATAATATACAGAGGTGTAAACAAACGCTGAAAATAGCTAAACAAACGATAAACAAACGATTCCCACCAAGAAGTTGTCAATTTCTAATTTTGGGTTTGGCTGCCGTGAAGTTGGCCCGACCCAAATAGGAGTGCTGTGTATAGTATGCAGAGATGTAAACAAACGTTGAAAATAGCTAAACAAACGTAAACAAACAATTCCCACCAAGAAATAGTCAATTTATCATTTTGGGCTTGGCTGCCGTGAAGTTGGCCCGACCCAAATAGGAGTGCTGTGTATAGTATGCAGAGATGTAAACAAACGTTGAAAATTGCTAAACAAACGTAAACAAACGATTCCCACCAAGAAATTGTCAATTTATCATTTTGGGCTTGGCTGCCGTGAAGTTGGCC
This sequence comes from Agriotes lineatus, assembly GCA_940337035.1. Lineage (NCBI taxonomy): Eukaryota > Metazoa > Arthropoda > Insecta > Coleoptera > Elateridae > Agriotes > Agriotes lineatus. Next base: position 350,588 of record CALNHX010000107.1, on the reverse strand, counting down.
CGACCCAAATGGGGGTGCTGTTTATAATATACAGAGGTGTAAACAAACGCTGAAAATAGCTAAACAAACGTAAACAAACGATACCCACCAAGAAGTTGTCAATTTCTAATTTTGGGTTTGGCTGCCGTGAAGTTGGCCCGACCCAAATAGGAGTGCTGTGTATAGTATGCAGAGATGTAAACAAACGTTGAAAATAGCTAAACAAACGTAAACAAACGATTCCCACCAAGAAATAGTCAATTTATCATTTTGGGCTTGGCTGCCGTTAAGTTGGCCCGACCCAAATAGGAGTGCTGTGTATAGTATGCAGAGATGTAAACAAACGTTGAAAATAGCAAACAAACGTAAACAAACGATTCCCACCAAGAAATTGTCAATTTATCATTTTGGGCTTGGCTGCCGTGAAGTTGGCCCGACCCAAATGGGGGTGCTGTTTATAATATACAGAGGTGTAAACAAACGCTGAAAATAGCTAAACAAACGTAAACAAACGATAAACAAACGATTCCCACCAAGAAGTTGTCAATTTCTAATTTTGGGTTTGGCTGCCGTGAAGTTGGCCCGACCCAAATAGGAGTGCTGTGTATTGTATGCAGAGATGTAAACAAACGTTGAAAATAGCTAAACAAACGTAAACAAACAATTCCCACCAAGAAATAGTCAATTTATCATTTTGGGCTTGGCTGCCGTGAAGTTGGCCCGACCCAAATAGAAGTGCTGTGTATAGTATGCAGAGATGTGAACAAACGTTGAAAATAGCAAACAAACGTAAACAAACGATTCCCACCAAGAAATTGTCAATTTATCATTTTGGGCTTGGCTGCTGTGAAGTTGGCCCGACCCAAATAGGGGTGCTGTTTATAATATACAGAGGTGTAAACAAACGCTGAAAATAGCTAAACAAACGTAAACAAACGATAAACAAACGATTCCCACCAAGAAGTTGTCAAATTCCAATTTTGGGTTTGGCTGCCGTGAAGTTGGCCCGACCCAAATGGGGGTGCTGTTTATAATATACAGAGGTGTAAACAAACGCTGAAAATAGCTAAACAAACGTAAACAAACGATAAACAAACGATTCCCACCAAGAAGTTGTCAAATTCTAATTTTGGGCTTGGCTGCCGTGAAGTTGGCCCGACCCAAATAGGAGTGCTGTGTATAGTATGCAGAGATGTAAACAAACGTTGAAAATAGCTAAACAAACGTAAACAAACAATTCCCACCAAGAAGTTGTCAATTTCTAATTTTGGGTTTGGCTGCCGTGAAGTTGGCCCGACCCAAATAGGAGTGCTGTGTATAGTATGCAGAGATGTAAACAAACGTTGAAAATAGCTAAACAAACGTAAACAAACAATTCCCACCAAGAAATTGACAATTTATCATTTTGGGCTTGGCTGCCGTGAAGTTGGCCCGACCCAAATAGGAGTGCTGTGTATAGTATGCAGAGATGTAAACAAACGTTGAAAATAGCAAACAAACGTAAACAAACGATTCCCACCAAGAAATTGTCAATTTATCATTTTGGGCTTGGCTGCCGTGAAGTTGGCCCGACCCAAATGGGGGTGCTGTTTATAATATACAGAGGTGTAAACAAACGCTGAAAATAGCTAAACAAACGTAAACAAACGATTCCCACCAAGAAGTTGTCAATTTCTAATTTTGGGTTTGACTGCCGTGAAGTTGGCCCGACCCAAATAGGAGTGCTGTGTATAGTATGCAGAGATGTAAACAAACGTTGAAAATAGCTAAACAAACGTAAACAAACAATTCCCACCAAGAAATAGTCAATTTATCATTTTGGGCTTGGCTGCCGTGAAGTTGGCCCGACCCAAATAGGAGTGCTGTGTATAGTATGCAGAGATGTAAACAAACGTTGAAAATAGCTAAACAAACGTAAACAAACAATTCCCACCAAGAAATTGTCAATTTATCATTTTGGGCTTGGCTGCCGTGAAGTTGGCCCGACCCAAATGGGGGTGCTGTTTATAATATACAGAGATGTAAACAAACGCTGAAAATAGCTAAACAAACGTAAACAAACGTAAACAAACGATTCCCACCAAGAAGTTGTCAATTTCTAATTTTGGGTTTGGCTGCCGTGAAGTTGGCCCGACCCAAATAGGAGTGCTGTGTATAGTATGCAGAGATGTAAACAAACGTTGAAAATAGCTAAACAAACGTAAACAAACGATTCCCACCAAGAAATTGTCAATTTATCATTTTGGGCTTGGCTGCCGTAACGTTGGCCCGACCCAAATGGGGGTGCTGTTTATAATATACAGAGGTGTAAACACACGCTGAAAATAGCTAAACAAACGATAAACAAACGATTCCCACCAAGAAGTTGTCAATTTATCATTTTGGGCTTGGCTGCCGTGAAGTTGGCCCGACCCAAATGGGGGTGCTGTTTATAATATACAGAGGTGTAAACAAACGCTGAAAATAGCTAAACAAACGTAAACAAACGATAAACAAACGATTCCCACCAAGAAGTTGTCAAATTCTAATTTTGGGTTTGGCTGCCGTGAAGTTGGCCCGACCCAAATAGGAGTGCTGTGTATAGTATGCAGAGATGTAAACAAACGTTGAAAATAGCTAAACAAACGTAAACAAACGATTCCCACCAAGAAATTGTCAATTTATCATTTTGGGCTTGGCTGCCGTGAAGTTGGCCCGACCCAAATGGGGGTGCTGTTTATAATATACAGAGGTGTAAACAAACGCTGAAAATAGCTAAACAAACGTAAACAAACGATAAACAAACGATTCCCACCAAGAAGTTGTCAAATTCTAATTTTGGGTTTGGCTGCCGTGAAGTTGGCCCGACCCAAATAGGAGTGCTGTGTATAGTATGCAGAGATGTAAACAAACGTTGAAAATAGCTAAACAAACGTAAACAAACAATTCCCACCAAGAAATTGTCAATTTATCATTTTGGGCTTGGCTGCCGTGAAGTTGGCCCGACCCAAATGGGGGTGCTGTTTATAATGTACAGTGGTGTAAACAAACGCTGAAAATAGCTAAACAAACGTAAACAAACGATAAACAAACGATTCCCACCAAGAAGTTGTCAAATTCTAATTTTGGGTTTGGCTACCGTGAAGTTGGCCCGACCCAAATAGGAGTGCTGTGTATAGTATGCAGAAATGTAAACAAACGTTGAAAATAGCTAAACAAACGTAAACAAACAATTCCCACCAAGAAATAGTCAATTTATCATTTTGGGCTTGGCTACCGTGAAGTTGGCCCGACCCAAATAGGAGTGCTGTGTATACTATGCAGAGATGTAAACAAACGTTGAAAATAGCTAAACAAACGTAAACAAACGATAAACAAACGATTCCCACCAAGAAATTGTCAATTTCTAATTTTGGGTTTGGCTGCCGTGAAGTTGGCCCGACCCAAATAGGAGTGCTGTGTATAGTATGCAGAGATGTAAACAAACGTTGAAAATAGCTAAACAAACGTAAACAAACAATTCCCACCAAGAAATAGTCAATTTATCATTTTGGGCTTGGCTGCCGTGAAGTTGGCCCGACCCAAATAGAAGTGCTGTGTATAGTATGCAGAGATGTGAACAAACGTTGAAAATAGCAAACAAACGTAAACAAACGATTCCCACCAAGAAATTGTCAATTTATCATTTTGGGCTTGGCTGCCGTGAAGTTGGCCCGACCCAAATGGGGGTGCTGTTTATAATATACAGAGGTGTAAACAAACGCTGAAAATAACTAAACAAACGTAAACAAACGATAAACAAACGATTCCCACCAAGAAGTTGTCAAATTCCAATTTTGGGTTTGGCTGCCGTGAAGATGGCCCGACCCAAATGGGGGTGCTGTTTATAATATACAGAGGTGTAAACAAACGCTGAAAATAGCTAAACAAACGTAAACAAACGATAAACAAACGATTCCCACCAAGAAGTTGTCAAATTCTAATTTTGGGTTTGGCTGCCGTGAAGTTGGCCCGACCCAAATAGAAGTGCTGTGTATAGTATGCAGAGATGTGAACAAACGTTGAAAATAGCAAACAAACGTAAACAAACGATTCCCACCAAGAAATTGTCAATTTATCATTTTGGGCTTGGCTGCTGTGAAGTTGGCCCGACCCAAATAGGGGTGCTGTTTATAATATACAGAGGTGTAAACAAACGCTGAAAATAGCTAAACAAACGTAAACAAACGATAAACAAACGATTCCCACCAAGAAGTTGTCAAATTCCAATTTTGGGTTTGGCTGCCGTGAAGTTGGCCCGACCCAAATGGGGGTGCTGTTTATAATATACAGAGGTGTAAACAAACGCTGAAAATAGCTAAACAAACGTAAACAAACGATAAACAAACGATTCCCACCAAGAAGTTGTCAAATTCTAATTTTGGGCTTGGCTGCCGTGAAGTTGGCCCGACCCAAATAGGAGTGCTGTGTATAGTATGCAGAGATGTAAACAAACGTTGAAAATAGCTAAACAAACGTAAACAAACAATTCCCACCAAGAAGTTGTCAATTTCTAATTTTGGGTTTGGCTGCCGTGAAGTTGGCCCGACCCAAATAGGAGTGCTGTGTATAGTATGCAGAGATGTAAACAAACGTTGAAAATAGCTAAACAAACGTAAACAAACAATTCCCACCAAGAAATTGACAATTTATCATTTTGGGCTTGGCTGCCGTGAAGTTGGCCCGACCCAAATAGGAGTGCTGTGTATAGTATGCAGAGATGTAAACAAACGTTGAAAATAGCAAACAAACGTAAACAAACGATTCCCACCAAGAAATTGTCAATTTATCATTTTGGGCTTGGCTGCCGTGAAGTTGGCCCGACCCAAATGGGGGTGCTGTTTATAATATACAGAGGTGTAAACAAACGCTGAAAATAGCTAAACAAACGTAAACAAACGATTCCCACCAAGAAGTTGTCAATTTCTAATTTTGGGTTTGACTGCCGTGAAGTTGGCCCGACCCAAATAGGAGTGCTGTGTATAGTATGCAGAGATGTAAACAAACGTTGAAAATAGCTAAACAAACGTAAACAAACAATTCCCACCAAGAAATAGTCAATTTATCATTTTGGGCTTGGCTGCCGTGAAGTTGGCCCGACCCAAATAGGAGTGCTGTGTATAGTATGCAGAGATGTAAACAAACGTTGAAAATAGCTAAACAAACGTAAACAAACAATTCCCACCAAGAAATTGTCAATTTATCATTTTGGGCTTGGCTGCCGTGAAGTTGGCCCGACCCAAATGGGGGTGCTGTTTATAATATACAGAGATGTAAACAAACGCTGAAAATAGCTAAACAAACGTAAACAAACGTAAACAAACGATTCCCACCAAGAAGTTGTCAATTTCTAATTTTGGGTTTGGCTGCCGTGAAGTTGGCCCGACCCAAATAGGAGTGCTGTGTATAGTATGCAGAGATGTAAACAAACGTTGAAAATAGCTAAACAAACGTAAACAAACGATTCCCACCAAGAAATTGTCAATTTATCATTTTGGGCTTGGCTGCCGTAACGTTGGCCCGACCCAAATGGGGGTGCTGTTTATAATATACAGAGGTGTAAACACACGCTGAAAATAGCTAAACAAACGATAAACAAACGATTCCCACCAAGAAGTTGTCAATTTATCATTTTGGGCTTGGCTGCCGTGAAGTTGGCCCGACCCAAATGGGGGTGCTGTTTATAATATACAGAGGTGTAAACAAACGCTGAAAATAGCTAAACAAACGTAAACAAACGATAAACAAACGATTCCCACCAAGAAGTTGTCAAATTCTAATTTTGGGTTTGGCTGCCGTGAAGTTGGCCCGACCCAAATAGGAGTGCTGTGTATAGTATGCAGAGATGTAAACAAACGTTGAAAATAGCTAAACAAACGTAAACAAACGATTCCCACCAAGAAATTGTCAATTTATCATTTTGGGCTTGGCTGCCGTGAAGTTGGCCCGACCCAAATGGGGGTGCTGTTTATAATATACAGAGGTGTAAACAAACGCTGAAAATAGCTAAACAAACGTAAACAAACGATAAACAAACGATTCCCACCAAGAAGTTGTCAAATTCTAATTTTGGGTTTGGCTGCCGTGAAGTTGGCCCGACCCAAATAGGAGTGCTGTGTATAGTATGCAGAGATGTAAACAAACGTTGAAAATAGCTAAACAAACGTAAACAAACAATTCCCACCAAGAAATTGTCAATTTATCATTTTGGGCTTGGCTGCCGTGAAGTTGGCCCGACCCAAATGGGGGTGCTGTTTATAATGTACAGTGGTGTAAACAAACGCTGAAAATAGCTAAACAAACGTAAACAAACGATAAACAAACGATTCCCACCAAGAAGTTGTCAAATTCTAATTTTGGGTTTGGCTACCGTGAAGTTGGCCCGACCCAAATAGGAGTGCTGTGTATAGTATGCAGAAATGTAAACAAACGTTGAAAATAGCTAAACAAACGTAAACAAACAATTCCCACCAAGAAATAGTCAATTTATCATTTTGGGCTTGGCTACCGTGAAGTTGGCCCGACCCAAATAGGAGTGCTGTGTATACTATGCAGAGATGTAAACAAACGTTGAAAATAGCTAAACAAACGTAAACAAACGATAAACAAACGATTCCCACCAAGAAATTGTCAATTTCTAATTTTGGGTTTGGCTGCCGTGAAGTTGGCCCGACCCAAATAGGAGTGCTGTGTATAGTATGCAGAGATGTAAACAAACGTTGAAAATAGCTAAACAAACGTAAACAAACAATTCCCACCAAGAAATAGTCAATTTATCATTTTGGGCTTGGCTGCCGTGAAGTTGGCCCGACCCAAATAGAAGTGCTGTGTATAGTATGCAGAGATGTGAACAAACGTTGAAAATAGCAAACAAACGTAAACAAACGATTCCCACCAAGAAATTGTCAATTTATCATTTTGGGCTTGGCTGCCGTGAAGTTGGCCCGACCCAAATGGGGGTGCTGTTTATAATATACAGAGGTGTAAACAAACGCTGAAAATAACTAAACAAACGTAAACAAACGATAAACAAACGATTCCCACCAAGAAGTTGTCAAATTCCAATTTTGGGTTTGGCTGCCGTGAAGATGGCCCGACCCAAATGGGGGTGCTGTTTATAATATACAGAGGTGTAAACAAACGCTGAAAATAGCTAAACAAACGTAAACAAACGATAAACAAACGATTCCCACCAAGAAGTTGTCAAATTCTAATTTTGGGTTTGGCTGCCGTGAAGTTGGCCCGACCCAAATAGGAGTGCTGTGTATAGTATGCAGAGATGTAAACAAACGTTGAAAATAGCTAAACAAACGTAAACAAACAATTCCCACCAAGAAGTTGTCAATTTCTAATTTTGGGTTTGGCTGCCGTGAAGTTGGCCCGACCCAAATAGGAGTGCTGTGTATAGTATGCAGAGATGTAAACAAACGTTGAAAATAGCTAAACAAACGTAAACAAACAATTCCCACCAAGAAATTGACAATTTATCATTTTGGGCTTGGCTGCCGTGAAGTTGGCCCGACCCAAATGGGGGTGCTGTTTATAATATACAGAGGTGTAAACAAACGCTGAAAATAGCTAAACAAACGTAAACAAACGATAAACAAACGATTCCCACCAAGAAGTTGTCAATTTCTAATTTTGGGTTTGACTGCCGTGAAGTTGGCCCGACCCAAATAGGAGTGCTGTGTATAGTATGCAGAGATGTAAACAAACGTTGAAAATAGCTAAACAAACGTAAACAAACAATTCCCACCAAGAAATAGTCAATTTATCATTTTGGGCTTGGCTGCCGTGAAGTTGGCCCGACCCAAATAGGAGTGCTGTGTATAGTATGCAGAGATGTAAACAAACGTTGAAAATAGCTAAACAAACGTAAACAAACAATTCCCACCAAGAAATTGTCAATTTATCATTTTGGGCTTGGCTGCCGTGAAGTTGGCCCGACCCAAATGGGGGTGCTGTTTATAATATACAGAGATGTAAACAAACGCTGAAAATAGCTAAACAAACGTAAACAAATGTAAACAAACGATTCCCACCAAGAAGTTGTCAATTTCTAATTTTGGGTTTGGCTGCCGTGAAGTTGGCCCGACCCAAATAGGAGTGCTGTGTATAGTATGCAGAGATGTAAACAAACGTTGAAAATAGCTAAACAAACGTAAACAAACGATTCCCACCAAGAAATTGTCAATTTATCATTTTGGGCGTGGCTGCCGTAACGTTGGCCCGACCCAAATGGGGGTGCTGTTTATAATATACAGAGGTGTAAACAAACGCTGAAAATAGCTAAACAAACGATAAACAAACGATTCCCACCAAGAAGTTGTCAATTTCTAATTTTGGGTTTGGCTGCCGTGAAGTTGGCCCGACCCAAATAGGAGTGCTGTGTATAGTATGCAGAGATGTAAACAAACGTTGAAAATAGCTAAACAAACGTAAACAAACAATTCCCACAAAGAAATAGTCAATTTATCATTTTGGGCTCGGCTGCCGTGAAGTTGGCCCGACCCAAATAGGAGTGCTGTGTATAGTATGCAGAGATGTAAACAAACGTTGAAAATAGCTAAACAAACGTAAACAAACGATTCCCACCAAGAAATTGTCAATTTATCATTTTGGGCTTGGCTGCCGTGAAGTTGGCCCGACCCAAATGGGGGTTTTGCTTATAATATACAGAGGTGTAAACAAACGCTGAAAATAGCTAAACAAACGTAAACAAACGATACCCACCAAGAAGTTGTCAATTTCTAATTTTGGGTTTGGCTGCCGTGAAGTTGGCCCGACCCAAATAGGAGTGCTGTGTATAGAATGCAGAGATGTAAACAAACGTTGAAAATAGCTAAACAAACGTAAACAAACGATTCCCACCAAGAAATAGTCAATTTATCATTTTGGGCTAGGCTGCCGTGAAGTTGGCCCGACCCAAATAGGAGTGCTGTGTATAGTATGCAGAGATGTAAACAAACGTTGAAAATAGCAAACAAACGTAAACAAACGATTCCCACCAAGAAATTGTCAATTTATCATTTTGGGCTTGGCTGCCGTGAAGTTGGCCCGACCCAAATGGGGGTGCTGTTTATAATATACAGAGGTGTAAACAAACGCTGAAAATAGCTAAACAAACGTAAACAAACGATAAACAAACGATTCCCACCAAGAAGTTGTCAAATTCTAATTTTGGGTTTGGCTGCCGTGAAGTTGGCCCGACCCAAATAGGAGTGCTGTGTATAGTATGCAGAGATGTAAACAAACGTTGAAAATAGCTAAACAAACGTAAACAAACAATTCCCACCAAGAAATAGTCAATTTATCATTTTGGGCTTGGCTGCCGTGAAGTTGGCCCGACCCAAATAGGAGTGCTGTGTATAGTATGCAGAGATGTAAACAAACGTTGAAAATAGCTAAACAAACGTAAACAAACGATTCCCACCAAGAAATTGTCAATTTATCATTTTGGGCTTGGCTGCCGTGAAGTTGGCCCGACCCAAATGGGGGTGCTGTTTATAATATACAGAGGTGTAAACAAACGCTGAAAATAGCTAAACAAACGTAAACAAACGATACCCACCAAGAAGTTGTCAATTTCTAATTTTGGGTTTGGCTGCCGTGAAGTTGGCCCGACCCAAATAGGAGTGCTGTGTATAGTATGCAGAGATGTAAACAAACGTTAAAAATAGCTAAACAAACGTAAACAAACGATTCCCACCAAGAAATAGTCAATTTATCATTTTGGGCTTGGCTGCCGTGAAGTTGGCCCGACCCAAATAGGAGTGCTGTGTATAGTATGCAGAGATGTAAACAAACGTTGAAAATAGCAAACAAACGTAAACAAACGATTCCCACCAAGAAATTGTCAATTTATCATTTTGGGCTTGGCTGCCGTGAAGTTGGCCCGACCCAAATGGGGGTGCTGTTTATAATATACAGAGGTGTAAACAAACGCTGAAAATAGCTAAACAAACGTAAACAAACGATAAACAAACGATTCCCACCAAGAAGTTGTCAAATTCTAATTTTGGGTTTGGCTGCCGTGAAGTTGGCCCGACCCAAATAGGAGTGCTGTGTATAGTATGCAGAGATGTAAACAAACGTTGAAAATAGCTAAACAAACGTAAACAAACAATTCCCACCAAGAAATTGTCAATTTATCATTTTGGGCTTGGCTGCCGTGAAGTTGGCCCGACCCAAATGGGGGTGCTGTTTATAATGTACAGTGGTGTAAACAAACGCTGAAAATAGCTAAACAAACGTAAACAAACGATAAACAAACGATTCCCACCAAGAAGTTGTCAAATTCTAATTTTGGGTTTGGCTACCGTGAAGTTGGCCCGACCCAAATAGGAGTGCTGTGTATAGTATGCAGAAATGTAAACAAACGTTGAAAATAGCTAAACAAACGTAAACAAACAATTCCCACCAAGAAATAGTCAATTTATCATTTTGGGCTTGGCTACCGTGAAGTTGGCCCGACCCAAATAGGAGTGCTGTGTATACTATGCAGAGATGTAAACAAACGTTGAAAATAGCTAAACAAACGTAAACAAACGATAAACAAACGATTCCCACCAAGAAATTGTCAATTTCTAATTTTGGGTTTTGCTGCCGTGAAGTTGGCCCGACCCAAATAGGAGTGCTGTGTATAGTATGCAGAGATGTAAACAAACGTTGAAAATAGCTAAACAAACGTAAACAAACAATTCCCACCAAGAAATAGTCAATTTATCATTTTGGGCTTGGCTGCCGTGAAGTTGGCCCGACCCAAATAGAAGTGCTGTGTATAGTATGCAGAGATGTGAACAAACGTTGAAAATAGCAAACAAACGTAAACAAACGATTCCCACCAAGAAATTGTCAATTTATCATTTTGGGCTTGGCTGCCGTGAAGTTGGCCCGACCCAAATGGGGGTGCTGTTTATAATATACAGAGGTGTAAACAAACGCTGAAAATAGCTAAACAAACGTAAACAAACGATAAACAAACGATTCCCACCAAGAAGTTGTCAAATTCCAATTTTGGGTTTGGCTGCCGTGAAGATGGCCCGACCCAAATGGGGGTGCTGTTTATAATATACAGAGGTGTAAACAAACGCTGAAAATAGCTAAACAAACGTAAACAAACGATAAACAAACGATTCCCACCAAGAAGTTGTCAAATTCTAATTTTGGGTTTGGCTGCCGTGAAGTTGGCCCGACCCAAATAGGAGTGCTGTGTATAGTATGCAGAGATGTAAACAAACGTTGAAAATAGCTAAACAAACGTAAACAAACAATTCCCACCAAGAAGTTGTCAATTTCTAATTTTGGGTTTGGCTGCCGTGAAGTTGGCCCGACCCAAATAGGAGTGCTGTGTATAGTATGCAGAGATGTAAACAAACGTTGAAAATAGCTAAACAAACGTAAACAAACAATTCCCACCAAGAAATTGACAATTTATCATTTTGGGCTTGGCTGCCGTGAAGTTGGCCCGACCCAAATAGGAGTGCTGTGTATAGTATGCAGAGATGTAAACAAACGTTGAAAATAGCAAACAAACGTAAACAAACGATTCCCACCAAGAAATTGTCAATTTATCATTTTGGGCTTGGCTGCCGTGAAGTTGGCCCGACCCAAATGGGGGTGCTGTTTATAATATACAGAGGTATAAACAAACGCTGAAAATAGCTAAACAAACGTAAACAAACGATAAACAAACGATTCCCACCAAGAAGTTGTCAATTTCTAATTTTGGGTTTGACTGCCGTGAAGTTGGCCCGACCCAAATAGGAGTGCTGCGTATAGTATGCAGAGATGTAAACAAACGTTGAAAATAGCTAAACAAACGTAAACAAACAATTCCCACCAAGAAATAGTCAATTTATCATTTTGGGCTTGGCTGCCGTGAAGTTGGCCCGACCCAAATAGGAGTGCTGTGTATAGTATGCAGAGATGTAAACAAACGTTGAAAATAGCTAAACAAACGTAAACAAACAATTCCCACCAAGAAATTGTCAATTTATCATTTTGGGCTTGGCTGCCGTGAAGTTGGCCCGACCCAAATGGGGGTGCTGTTTATAATATACAGAGATGTAAACAAACGCTGAAAATAGCTAAACAAACGTAAACAAATGTAAACAAACGATTCCCACCAAGAAGTTGTCAATTTCTAATTTTGGGTTTGGCTGCCGTGAAGTTGGCCCGACCCAAATAGGAGTGCTGTGTATAGTATGCAGAGATGTAAACAAACGTTGAAAATAGCTAAACAAACGTAAACAAACGATTCCCACCAAGAAATTGTCAATTTATCATTTTGGGCTTGGCTGCCGTAACGTTGGCCCGACCCAAATGGGGGTGCTGTTTATAATATACAGAGGTGTAAACAAACGCTGAAAATAGCTAAACAAACGATAAACAAACGATTCCCACCAAGAAGTTGTCAATTTCTAATTTTGGGTTTGGCTGCCGTGAAGTTGGCCCGACCCAAATAGGAGTGCTGTGTATAGTATGCAGAGATGTAAACAAACGTTGAAAATAGCTAAACAAACGTAAACAAACAATTCCCACAAAGAAATAGTCAATTTATCATTTTGGGCTCGGCTGCCGTGAAGTTGGCCCGACCCAAATAGGAGTGCTGTGTATAGTATGCAGAGATGTAAACAAACGTTGAAAATAGCTAAACAAACGTAAAAAAACGATTCCCACCAAGAAATTGTCAATTTATCATTTTGGGCTTGGCTGCCGTGAAGTTGGCCCGACCCAAATGGGGGTTTTGCTTATAATATACAGAGGTGTAAACAAACGCTGAAAATAGCTAAACAAACGTAAACAAACGATACCCACCAAGAAGTTGTCAATTTCTAATTTTGGGTTTGGCTGCCGTGAAGTTGGCCCGACCCAAATAGGAGTGCTGTGTATAGTATGCAGAGATGTAAACAAACGTTGAAAATAGCTAAACAAACGTAAACAAACGATTCCCACCAAGAAATAGTCAATTTATCATTTTGGGCTAGGCTGCCGTGAAGTTGGCCCGACCCAAATAGGAGTGCTGTGTATAGTATGCAGAGATGTAAACAAACGTTGAAAATAGCAAACAAACGTAAACAAACGATTCCCACCAAGAAATTGTCAATTTATCATTTTGGGCTTGGCTGCCGTGAAGTTGGCCCGACCCAAATGGGGGTGCTGTTTATAATATACAGAGGTGTAAACAAACGCTGAAAATAGCTAAACAAACGTAAACAAACGATAAACAAACGATTCCCACCAAGAAGTTGTCAAATTCTAATTTTGGGTTTGGCTGCCGTGAAGTTGGCCCGACCCAAATAGGAGTGCTGTGTATAGTATGCAGAGATGTAAACAAACGTTGAAAATAGCTAAACAAACGTAAACAAACAATTCCCACCAAGAAATTGTCAATTTATCATTTTGGGCTTGGCTGCCGTGAAGTTGGCCCGACCCAAATGGGGGTGCTGTTTATAATGTACAGTGGTGTAAACAAACGCTGAAAATAGCTAAACAAACGTAAACAAACGATAAACAAACGATTCCCACCAAGAAGTTGTCAATTTCTAATTTTGGGTTTGGCTGCCGTGAAGTTGGCCCGACCCAAATAGGAGTGCTGTGTATAGTATGCAGAGATGTAAACAAACGTTGAAAATAGCTAAACAAACGTAAACAAACAATTCCCACCAAGAAATTGTCAATTTATCATTTTGGGCTTGGCTGCCGTGAAGTTGGCCCGACCCAAATGGGGGTGCTGTTTATAATATACAGAGGTGTAAACAAACGCTGAAAATAGCTAAACAAACGTAAACAAACGATAAACAAACGATTCCCACCAAGAAGTTGTCAATTTCTAATTTTGGGTTTGGCTGCCGTGAAGTTGGCCCGACCCAAATAGGAGTGCTGTGTATAGTATGCAGAGATGTAAACAAACGTTGAAAATAGCTAAACAAACGTAAACAAACAATTCCCACCAAGAAATAGTCAATTTATCATTTTGGGCTTGGCTGCCGTGAAGTTGGCCCGACCCAAATAGAAGTGCTGTGTATAGTATGCAGAGATGTGAACAAACGTTGAAAATAGCAAACAAACGTAAACAAACGATTCCCACCAAGAAATTGTCAATTTATCATTTTGGGCTTGGCTGCCGTGAAGTTGGCCCGACCCAAATGGGGGTGCTGTTTATAATATACAGAGGTGTAAACAAACGCTGAAAATAGCTAAACAAACGTAAACAAACGATAAACAAACGATTCCCACCAAGAAGTTGTCAAATTCTAATTTTGGGTTTGGCTGCCGTGAAGTTGGCCCGACCCAAATGGGGGTGCTGTTTATAATATACAGAGGTGTAAACAAACGCTGAAAATAGCTAAACAAACGTAAACAAACGATAAACAAACGATTCCCACCAAGAAGTTGTCAAATTCTAATTTTGGGTTTGGCTGCCGTGAAGTTGGCCCGACCCAAATAGGAGTGCTGTTTATAATATACAGAGATGTAAACAAACGCTGAAAATAGCTAAACAAACGTAAACAAATGTAAACAAACGATTCCCACCAAGAAGTTGTCAATTTCTAATTTTGGGTTTGGCTGCCGTGAAGTTGGCCCGACCCAAATAGGAGTGCTGTGTATAGTATGCAGAGATGTAAACAAACGTTGAAAATAGCTAAACAAACGTAAACAAACGATTCCCACCAAGAAATTGTCAATTTATCATTTTGGGCTTGGCTGCCGTAACGTTGGCCCGACCCAAATGGGGGTGCTGTTTATAATATACAGAGGTGTAAACAAACGCTGAAAATAGCTAAACAAACGATAAACAAACGATTCCCACCAAGAAGTTGTCAATTTCTTTTGGGTTTGGCTGCCGTGAAGTTGGCCCGACCCAAATAGGAGTGCTGTGTATAGTATGCAGAGGTGTAAACAAACGTTGAAAATAGCTAAACAAACGTAAACAAACAATTCCCACCAAGAAATAGTCAATTTATCATTTTGGGCTTGGCTGCCGTGAAGTTGGCCCGACCCAAATAGGAGTGCTGTGTATAGTATGCAGAGATGTAAACAAACGTTGAAAATAGCTAAACAAACGTAAACAAACGATTCCCACCAAGAAATTGTCAATTTATCATTTTGGGCTTGGCTGCCGTGAAGTTGGCCCGACCCAAATGGGGGTTTTGTTTATAATATACAGAGGTGTAAACAAACGCTGAAAATAGCTAAACAAACGTAAACAAACGATACCCACCAAGAAGTTGTCAATTTCTAATTTTGGGTTTGGCTGCCGTGAAGTTGGCCCGACCCAAATAGGAGTGCTGTGTATAGTATGCAGAGATGTAAACAAACGTTGAAAATAGCTAAACAAACGTAAACAAACGATTCCCACCAAGAAATAGTCAATTTATCATTTTGGGCTTGGCTGCCGTGAAGTTGGCCCGACCCAAATAGGAGTGCTGTGTATAGTATGCAGAGATGTAAACAAACGTTGAAAATAGCAAACAAACGTAAACAAACGATTCCCACCAAGAAATTGTCAATTTATCATTTTGGGCTTGGCTGCCGTGAAGTTGGCCCGACCCAAATGGGGGTGCTGTTTATAATATACAGAGGTGTAAACAAACGCTGAAAATAGCTAAACAAACGTAAACAAACGATAAACAAACGATTCCCACCAAGAAGTTGTCAAATTCTAATTTTGGGTTTGGCTGCCGTGAAGTTGGCCCGACCCAAATAGGAGTGCTGTGTATAGTATGCAGAGATGTAAACAAACGTTGAAAATAGCTAAACAAACGTAAACAAACAATTCCATCCAAGAAATTGTCAATTTATCATTTTGGGCTTGGCTGCCGTGAAGTTGGCCCGACCCAAATGGGGGTGCTGTTTATAATGTACAGTGGTGTAAACAAACGCTGAAAATAGCTAAACAAACGTAAAGAAACGATAAACAAACGATTCCCACCAAGAAGTTGTCAATTTCTAATTTTGGGTTTGGCTGCCGTGAAGTTGGCCCGACCCAAATAGGAGTGCTGTGTATAGTATGCAGAGATGTAAACAAACGTTGAAAATAGCTAAACAAACGTAAACAAACAATTCCCACCAAGAAATTGTCAATTTATCATTTTGGGCTTGGCTGCCGTGAAGTTGGCCCGACCCAAATGGGGGTGCTGTTTATAATATACAGAGGTGTAAACAAACGCTGAAAATAGCTAAACAAACGTAAACAAACGATAAACAAACGATTCCCACCAAGAAGTTGTCAATTTCTAATTTTGGGTTTGGCTGCCGTGAAGTTGGCCCGACCCAAATAGGAGTGCTGTGTATAGTATGCAGAGATGTAAACAAACGTTGAAAATAGCTAAACAAACGTAAACAAACAATTCCCACCAAGAAATAGTCAATTTATCATTTTGGGCTTGGCTGCCGTGAAGTTGGCCCGACCCAAATAGAAGTGCTGTGTATAGTATGCAGAGATGTGAACAAACGTTGAAAATAGCAAACAAACGTAAACAAACGATTCCCACCAAGAAATTGTCAATTTATCATTTTGGGCTTGGCTGCCGTGAAGTTGGCCCGACCCAAATGGGGGTGCTGTTTATAATATACAGAGGTGTAAACAAACGCTGAAAATAGCTAAAGAAACGTAAACAAACGATAAACAAACGATTCCCACCAAGAAGTTGTCAAATTCTAATTTTGGGTTTGGCTGCCGTGAAGTTGGTCCGACCCAAATGGGGGTGCTGTTTATAATATACAGAGGTGTAAACAAACGCTGAAAATAGCTAAACAAACGTAAACAAACGATAAACAAACGATTCCCACCAAGAAGTT
This sequence comes from Agriotes lineatus, assembly GCA_940337035.1. NCBI lineage: Eukaryota > Metazoa > Arthropoda > Insecta > Coleoptera > Elateridae > Agriotes > Agriotes lineatus. The sequence continues at coordinate 333,785 of CALNHX010000107.1, read as the reverse complement.
GTCAAATTCTAATTTTGGGTTTGGCTGCCGTGAAGTTGGCCCGACCCAAATAGGAGTGCTGTGTATAGTATGCAGAGATGTAAACAAACGTTGAAAATAGCTAAACAAACGTAAACAAACAATTCCCACCAAGAAATTGACAATTTATCATTTTGGGCTTGGCTGCCGTGAAGTTGGCCCGACCCAAATAGGAGTGCTGTGTATAGTATGCAGAGATGTAAACAAACGTTGAAAATAGCAAACAAACGTAAATAAACGATTCCCACCAAGAAATTGTCAATTTATCATTTTGGGATTGGCTGCCGTGAAGTTGGCCCCACCCAAATGGGGGTGCTGTTTATAATATACAGAGGTGTAAACGAACGCTGAAAATAGCTAAACAAACGTAAACAAACGATAAACAAACGATTCCCACCAAGAAGTTGTCAATTTCTAATTTTGGGTTTGACTGCCGTGAAGTTGGCCCGACCCAAATAGGAGTGCTGTGTATAGTATGCAGAGATGTAAACAAACGTTGAAAATAGCTAAACAAACGTAAACAAACAATTCCCACCAAGAAATAGTCAATTTATCATTTTGGGCTTGGCTGCCGTGAAGTTGGCCCGACCCAAATAGGAGTGCTGTGTATAGTATGCAGAGATGTAAACAAACGTTGAAAATAGCAAACAAACGTAAACAAACGATTCCCACCAAGAAATTGTCAATTTATCATTTTGGGCTTGGCTGCCGTGAAGTTGGCCCCACCCAAATGGGGATGCTGTTTATAATATACAGAGGTGTAAACGAACGCTGAAAATAGCTAAACAAACGTAAACAAACGATAAACAAACGATTCCCATCAAGAAGTTGTCAATTTCTAATTTTGGGTTTGACTGCCGTGAAGTTGGCCCGACCCAAATAGGAGTGCTGTGTATAGTATGCAGAGATGTAAACAAACGTTGAAAATAGCTAAACAAACGTAAACAAACAATTCCCACCAAGAAATTGTCAATTTATCATTTTGGGCTTGGCTGCCGTGAAGTTGGCTCGACCCAAATGGGGGTGCTGTTTATAATATACAGAGATGTAAACAAACGCTGAAAATAGCTAAACAAACGTAAACACACGTAAACAAACGATTCCCACCAAGAAGTTGTCAATTTCTAATTTTGGGTTTGGCTGCCGTGAAGTTGGCCCGACCCAAATAGGAGTGCTGTGTATAGTATGCAGAGATGTAAACAAAAGTTGAAAATAGCTAAACAAACGTAAACAAACGATTCCCACCAAGAAATTGTCAATTTATCATTTTGGGCTTGGCTGCCGTAACGTTGGCCCGACCCAAATGGGGGTGCTGTTTATAATATACAGAGGTGTAAACAAACGCTGAAAATAGCTAAACAAACGATAAACAAACGATTCCCACCAAGAAGTTGTCAATTTCTAATTTTGGGTTTGGCTGCCGTGAAGTTGGCCCGACCCAAATAGGAGTGCTGTGTATAGTATGCAGAGATGTAAACAAACGTTGAAAATAGCTAAACAAACGTAAACAAACAATTCCCACCAAGAAATAGTCAATTTATCATTTTGGGCTTGGCTGCCGTGAAGTTGGCCCGACCCAAATAGGAGTGCTGTGTATAGTATGCAGAGATGTAAACAAACGTTGAAAATAGCTAAACAAACGTAAACAAACGATTCCCACCAAGAAATTGTCAATTTATCATTTTGGGCTTGGCTGCCGTGAAGTTGGCCCGACCCAAATGGGGGTGCTGTTTATAATATACAGAGGTGTAAACAAACGCTGAAAATAGCTAAACAAACGTAAACAAACGATACCCACCAAGAAGTTGTCAATTTCTAATTTTGGGTTTGGCTGCCGTGAAGTTGGCCCGACCCAAATAGGAGTGCTGTGTATAGTATGCAGAGATGTAAACAAACGTTGAAAATAGCTAAACAAACGTAAACAAACGATTCCCACCAAGAAATAGTCAATTTATCATTTTGGGCTTGGCTGCCGTGAAGTTGGCCCGACCCAAATAGGAGTGCTGTGTATAGTATGCAGAGATGTAAACAAACGTTGAAAATAGCAAACAAACGTAAACAAACGATTCCCACCAAGAAATTGTCAATTTATCATTTTGGGCTTGGCTGCCGTGAAGTTGGCCCGACCCAAATGGGGGTGCTGTTTATAATATACAGAGGTGTAAACAAACGCTGAAAATAGCTAAACAAACGTAAACAAACGATAAACAAACGATTCCCACCAAGAAGTTGTCAAATTCTAATTTTGGGTTTGGCTGCCGTGAAGTTGGCCCGACCCAAATAGGAGTGCTGTGTATAGTATGCAGAGATGTAAACAAACGTTGAAAATAGCTAAACAAACGTAAACAAACAATTCCCACCAAGAAATTGTCAATTTATCATTTTGGGCTTGGCTGCCGTGAAGTTGGCCCGACCCAAATGGGGGTGCTGTTTATAATGTACAGTGGTGTAAACAAACGCTGAAAATAGCTAAACAAACGTAAACAAACGATAAACAAACGATTCCCACCAAGAAGTTGTCAAATTCTAATTTTGGGTTTGGCTGCCGTGAAGTTGGCCCGACCCAAATAGGGCTGCTGTGTATAGTATGCAGAGATGTAAACAAACGTTGAAAATAGCTAAACAAACGTAAACAAACAATTCCCACCAAGAAATTGTCAATTTATCATTTTGGGCTTGGCTGCCGTGAAGTTGGCCCGACCCAAATGGGGGTGCTGTTTATAATATACAGAGGTGTAAACAAACGCTGAAAATAGCTAAACAAACGTAAACAAACGATAAACAAACGATTCCCACCAAGAAGTTGTCAATTTCTAATTTTGGGTTTGGCTGCCGTGAAGTTGGCCCGACCCAAATAGGAGTGCTGTGTATAGTATGCAGAGATGTAAACAAACGTTGAAAATAGCTAAACAAACGTAAACAAACAATTCCCACCAAGAAATAGTCAATTTATCATTTTGGGCTTGGCTGGCGTGAAGTTGGCCCGACCCAAATAGAAATGCTGTGTATAGTATGCAGAGATGTGAACAAACGTTGAAAATAGCAAACAAACGTAAACAAACGATTCCCACCAAGAAATTGTCAATTTAACATTTTGGGCTTGGCTGCCGTGAAGTTGGCCCGACCCAAATGGGGGTGCTGTTTATAATATACAGAGGTGTAAACAAACGCTGAAAATAGCTAAACAAACGTAAACAAACGATAAACAGACGATTCCCACCAAGAAGTTGTCAAATTCTAATTTTGGGTTTGGCTGCCGTGAAGTTGGCCCGACCCAAATGGGGGTGCTGTTTATAATATACAGAGGTGTAAACAAACGCTGAAAATAGCTAAACAAACGTAAACAAACGATAAACAAACGATTCCCACCAAGAAGTTGTCAAATTCTAATTTTGGGTTTGGCTGCCGTGAAGTTGGCCCGACCCAAATAGGAGTGCTGTGTATAGTATGCAGAGATGTAAACAAACGTTGAAAATAGCTAAACAAACGTAAACAAACAATTCCCACCAAGAAGTTGTCAATTTCTAATTTTGGGTTTGGCTGCCGTGAAGTTGGCCCGACCCAAATAGGAGTGCTGTGTATAGTATGCAGAGATGTAAACAAACGTTGAAAATAGCTAAACAAACGTAAACAAACAATTCCCACCAAGAAATTGTCAATTTATCATTTTGGGCTTGGCTGCCGTGAAGTTGGCCCCACCCAAATGGGGGTGCTGTTTATAATGTACAGTGGTGTAAACAAACGCTGAAAATAGCTAAACAAACGTAAACAAACGATAAACAAACGATTCCCACCAAGAAGTTGTCAAATTCTAATTTTGGGTTTGGCTGCCGTGAAGTTAGCCCGACCCAAATAGGAGTGCTGTGTATAGTATGCAGAGATGTAAACAAACGTTGAAAATAGCTAAACAAACGTAAACAAACAATTCCCACCAAGAAATAGTCAATTTATCATTTTGGGCTTGGCTGCCGTGAAGTTGGCCCGACCCAAATAGGAGTGCTGTGTATAGTATGCAGAGATGTAAACAAACGTTGAAAATAGCAAACAAACGTAAACAAACGATTCCCACCAAGAAATTGTCAATTTATCATTTTGGGCTTGGCTGCCGTGAAGTTGGCCCCACCCAAATGGGGATGCTGTTTATAATATACAGAGGTGTAAACGAACGCTGAAAATAGCTAAACAAACGTAAACAAACGATAAACAAACGATTCCCACCAAGAAGTTGTCAATTTCTAATTTTGGGTTTGACTGCCGTGAAGTTGGCCCGACCCAAATAGGAGTGCTGTGTATAGTATGCAGAGATGTAAACAAACGTTGAAAATAGCTAAACAAACGTAAACAAACAATTCCCACCAAGAAATTGTCAATTTATCATTTTGGGCTTGGCTGCCGTGAAGTTGGCTCGACCCAAATGGGGGTGCTGTTTATAATATACAGAGATGTAAACAAACGCTGAAAATAGCTAAACAAACGTAAACACACGTAAACAAACGATTCCCACAAAGAAGTTGTCAATTTCTAATTTTGGGTTTGGCTGCCGTGAAGTTGGCCCGACCCAAATAGGAGTGCTGTGTATAGTATGCAGAGATGTAAACAAAAGTTGAAAATAGCTAAACAAACGTAAACAAACGATTCCCACCAAGAAATTGTCAATTTATCATTTTGGGCTTGGCTGCCGTGAAGTTGGCCCGACCCAAATGGGAGTGCTGTTTATAATATACAGAGGTGTAAACAAACGCTGAAAATAGCTAAACAAACGTAAACAAACGATACCCACCAAGAAGTTGTCAATTTCTAATTTTGGGTTTGGCTGCCGTGAAGTTGGCCCGACCCAAATAGGAGTGCTGTGTATAGTATGCAGAGATGTAAACAAACGTTGAAAATAGCTAAACAAACGTAAACAAACGATTCCCACCAAGAAATAGTCAATTTATCATTTTGGGCTTGGCTGCCGTGAAGTTGGCCCGACCCAAATAGGAGTGCTGTGTATAGTATGCAGAGATGTAAACAAACGTTGAAAATAGCAAACAAACGTAAACAAACGATTCCCACCAAGAAATTGTCAATTTATCATTTTGGGCTTGGCTGCCGTGAAGTTGGCCCGACCCAAATGGGGGTGCTGTTTATAATATACAGAGGTGTAAACAAACGCTGAAAATAGCTAAACAAACGTAAACAAACGATAAACAAACGATTCCCACCAAGAAGTTGTCAAATTCTAATTTTGGGTTTGGCTGCCGTGAAGTTGGCCCGACCCAAATAGGAGTGCTGTGTATAGTATGCAGAGATGTAAACAAACGTTGAAAATAGCTAAACAAACGTAAACAAACAATTCCCACCAAGAAATTGTCAATTTATCATTTTGGGCTTGGCTGCCGTGAAGTTGGCCCGACCCAAATGGGGGTGCTGTTTATAATGTACAGTGGTGTAAACAAACGCTGAAAATAGCTAAACAAACGTAAACAAACGATAAACAAACGATTCCCACCAAGAAGTTGTCAAATTCTAATTTTGGGTTTGGCTGCCGTGAAGTTGGCCCGACCCAAATAGGGCTGCTGTGTATAGTATGCAGAGATGTAAACAAACGTTGAAAATAGCTAACCAAACGTAAACAAACAATTCCCACCAAGAAATTGTCAATTTATCATTTTGGGCTTGGCTGCCGTGAAGTTGGCCCGACCCAAATGGGGGTGCTGTTTATAATATACAGAGGTGTAAACAAACGCTGAAAATAGCTAAACAAACGTAAACAAACGATAAACAAACGATTCCCACCAAGAAGTTGTCAATTTCTAATTTTGGGTTTGGCTGCCGTGAAGTTGGCCCGACCCAAATAGGAGTGCTGTGTATAGTATGCAGAGATGTAAACAAACGTTGAAAATAGCTAAACAAACGTAAACAAACAATTCCCACCAAGAAATAGTCAATTTATCATTTTGGGCTTGGCTGGCGTGAAGTTGGCCCGACCCAAATAGAAATGCTGTGTATAGTATGCAGAGATGTGAACAAACGTTGAAAATAGCAAACAAACGTAAACAAACGATTCCCACCAAGAAATTGTCAATTTAACATTTTGGGCTTGGCTGCCGTGAAGTTGGCCCGAACCAAATGGGGGTGCTGTTTATAATATACAGAGGTGTAAACAAACGCTGAAAATAGCTAAACAAACGTAAACAAACGATAAACAGACGATTCCCACCAAGAAGTTGTCAAATTCTAATTTTGGGTTTGGCTGCCGTGAAGTTGGCCCGACCCAAATGGGGGTGCTGTTTATAATATACAGAGGTGTAAACAAACGCTGAAAATAGCTAAACAAACGTAAACAAACGATAAACAAACGATTCCCACCAAGAAGTTGTCAAATTCTAATTTTGGGTTTGGCTGCCGTGAAGTTGGCCCGACCCAAATAGGAGTGCTGTGTATAGTATGCAGAGATGTAAACAAACGTTGAAAATAGCTAAACAAACGTAAACAAACAATTCCCACCAAGAAGTTGTCAATTTCTAATTTTGGGTTTGGCTGCCGTGAAGTTGGCCCGACCCAAATAGGAGTGCTGTGTATAGTATGCAGAGATGTAAACAAACGTTGAAAATAGCTAAACAAACGTAAACAAACAATTCCCACCAAGAAATTGTCAATTTATCATTTTGGGCTTGGCTGCCGTGAAGTTGGCCCGACCCAAATGGGGGTGCTGTTTATAATGTACAGTGGTGTAAACAAACGCTGAAAATAGCTAAACAAACGTAAACAAACGATAAACAAACGATTCCCACCAAGAAGTTCTCAAATTCTAATTTTGGGTTTGGCTGCCGTGAAGTTGGCCCGACCCAAATAGGAGTGCTGTGTATAGTATGCAGAGATGTAAACAAACGTTGAAAATAGCTAAACAAACGTAAACAAACAATTCCCACCAAGAAATTGTCAATTTATCATTTTGGGCTTGGCTGCCGTGAAGTTGGCCCGACCCAAATGGGGGTGCTGTTTATAATATACAGAGGTGTAAACAAACGCTGAAAATAGCTAAACAAACGTAAACAAACGATAAACAAACGATTCCCACCAAGAAGTTGTCAATTTCTAATTTTGGGTTTGGCTGCCGTGAAGTTGGCCCGACCCAAATAGGAGTGCTGTGTATAGTATGCAGAGATGTAAACAAACGTTGAAAATAGCTAAACAAACGTAAACAAACAATTCCCACCAAGAAATTGTCAATTTATCATTTTGGGCTTGGCTGGCGTGAAGTTGGCCCGACCCAAATAGAAATGCTGTGTATAGTATGCAGAGATGTGAACAAACGTTGAAAATAGCAAACAAACGTAAACAAACGATTCCCACCAAGAAATTGTCAATTTAACATTTTGGGCTTGGCTGCCGTGAAGTTGGCCCGACCCAAATGGGGGTGCTGTTTATAATATACAGAGGTGTAAACAAACGCTGAAAATAGCTAAACAAACGTAAACAAACGATAAACAGACGATTCCCACCAAGAAGTTGTCAAATTCTAATTTTGGGTTTGGCTGCCGTGAAGTTGGCCCGACCCAAATGGGGGTGCTGTTTATAATATACAGAGGTGTAAACAAACGCTGAAAATAGCTAAACAAACGTAAACAAACGATAAACAAACGATTCCCACCAAGAAGTTGTCAAATTCTAATTTTGGGTTTGGCTGCCGTGAAGTTGGCCCGACCCAAATAGGAGTGCTGTGTATAGTATGCAGAGATGTAAACAAACGTTGAAAATAGCTAAACAAACGTAAACAAACAATTCCCACCAAGAAGTTGTCAATTTCTAATTTTGGGTTTGGCTGCCGTGAAGTTGGCCCGACCCAAATAGGAGTGCTGTGTATAGTATGCAGAGATGTAAACAAACGTTGAAAATAGCTAAACAAACGTAAACAAACAATTCCCACCAAGAAATTGACAATTTATCATTTTGGGCTTGGCTGCCGTGAAGTTGGCACGACCCAAATAGGAGTGCTGTGTATAGTATGCAGAGATGTAAACAAACGTTGAAAATAGCAAAAAAACGTAAACAAACGATTCCCACCAAGAAATTGTCAATTTATCATTTTGGGCTTGGCTGCCGTGAAGTTGGCCCGACCCAAATGGGGGTGCTGTTTATAATATACAGAGGTGTAAACAAACGCTGAAAATAGCTAAACAAACGTAAACAAACGATAAACAAACGATGCCCACCAAGAAGTTGTCAATTTCTAATTTTGGGTTTGACTGCCGTGAAGTTGGCCCGACCCAAATAGGAGTGCTGTGTATAGTATGCAGAGATGTAAACAAACGTTGAAAATAGCTAAACAAACGTAAACAAACAATTCCCACCAAGAAATAGTCAATTTATCATTTTGGGCTTGGCTGCCGTGAAGTTGGCCGGACCCAAATAGGAGTGCTGTGTATAGTATGCAGAGATGTAAACAAACGTTGAAAATAGCTAAACAAACGTAAACAAACAATTCCCACCAAGAAATTGTCAATTTATCATTTTGGGCTTGGCTGCCGTGAAGTTGGCCCGACCCAAATGGGGGTGCTGTTTATAATATACAGAGGTGTAAACAAACGCTGAAAATAGCTAAACAAACGTAAACAAACGATTCCCACCAAGAAGTTGTCAATTTCTAATTTTGAGTTTGGCTGCCGTGAAGTTGGCCCGACCCAAATAGGAGTGCTGTGTATAGTATGCAGAGATGTAAACAAACGTTGAAAATAGCTAAACAAACGTAAACAAACGATTCCCACCAAGAAATTGTCAATTTATCATTTTGGGTTTGGCTGCCGTGAAGTTGGCCCGACCCAAATGGGGGTGCTGTTTATAATATACAGAGTTGTAAACAAACGCTAAAAATAGCTAAACAAACGATTCCTACCAAGAAGTTGTCAATTTCTAATTTTGGGTTTGGCTGCCGTGAAGTTGGCCCGACCCAAATAGGAGTGCTGTGTATAGTATGCAGAGATGTAACCAATCGTTGAAAATAGCTAAACAAACGTAAACAAACGATTCCCACCAAGAAATTGTCAATTTATCATTTTGGGCTTGGCTGCCGTGAAGTTGGCCCGACCCAAATGGGGGTGCTGTTTATAATATACAGAGGTGTAAACAAACGCTGAAAATAGCTAAACAAACGTAAACAAACGATAAACAAACGATTCCCACCAAAAAGTTGTCAATTTCTAATTTTGGGTTTGGCTGCCGTGAAGTTGGCCCGACCCAAATAGGAGTGCTGTGTATAGTATGCAGAGATGTAACCAAACGTTGAAAATAGCTAAACAAACGTAAACAAACGATAAACAAACGATTCCCACCAAGAAGTTGTCAATTTCTAATTTTGGGTTTGGCTGCCGTGAAGTTGGCCCGACCCAAATAGGGGTTGTAGTTATAGTATACAGAGGAGTAAACAAAAACTGAAAATAGCTAAACAAACGTAAACAAACGATAAACAAACGATTCCCACCAAGAAGTTGTCAATTTCTAATTTTGGGTTTGGCTGCCGTGAAGTTGGCCCGACCCAAATAGGGGTTCTAGTTATAGTATACAGAGGAGTAAACAAAAGCTGAAAATAGCTAAACAAACGCAAACAAACAATAAACAAACGATTCCCACCAAGAAGTTGTCAATTTCTAATTTTGGGTTTGGCTGCCGTGAAGTTGGCCCGACCCAAATAGGAGTGCTGTGTATAGTATGCAGAGATGTAAACAAACGTTGAAAATAGCTAAACAAACGTAAACAAACGATTCCCACCAAGAAATTGTCAATTTACCATTTTGGGCTTGGCTGCCGTGAAGTTGGCCCGACCCAAATGGGGGTGCTGTTTATAATATACAGAGGTGTAAACAAACGCTGAAAATAGCTAAACAAACGTAAACAAACGATTCCCACCAAGAAGTTGTCAATTTCTAATTTTGAGTTTGGCTGCCGTGAAGTTGGCCCGACCCAAATAGGAGTGCTGTGTATAGTATGCAGAGATGTAAACAAACGTTGAAAATAGCTAAACAAACGTAAACAAACGATTCCCACCAAGAAATTGTCAATTTATCATTTTGGGCTTGGCTGCCGTGAAGTTGGCCCGACCCAAATAGGAGTGCTGTGTATAGTATGCAGAGATGTAAACAAACGTTGAAAATAGCTAAACAAACGTAAACAAACAATTCCCACCAAGAAATTGTCAATTTATCATTTTGGGCTTGGCTGCCGTGAAGTTGGCCCGACCCAAATGGGGGTGCTGTTTATAATATACAGAGGTGTAAACAAACGCTGAAAATAGCTAAACAAACGTAAAGAAACGATAAACAAACGATTCCCACCAAGAAGTTGTCAATTTCTAATTTTGGGTTTGGCTGCCGTGAAGTTGGCCCGACCCAAATAGGAGTGCTGTGTATAGTATGCAGAGATGTAAACAAACGTTGAAAATAGCTAAACAAACGTAAACAAACAATTCCCACCAAGAAATTGTCAATTTATCATTTTGGGCTTGGCTGCCGTGAAGTTGGCCCGACCCAAATGGGGGTGCTGTTTATAATATACAGAGGTGTAAACAAACGCTGAAAATAGCTAAACAAACGTAAACAAACGATAAACAAACGATTCCCACCAAGAAGTTGTCAATTTCTAATTTTGGGTTTGGCTGCCGTGAAGTTGGCCCGACCCAAATAGGAGTGCTGTGTATAGTATGCAGAGATGTAAACAAACGTTGAAAATAGCTAAACAAACGTAAACAAACAATTCCCACCAAGAAATAGTCAATTTATCATTTTGGGCTTGGCTGGCGTGAAGTTGGCCCGACCCAAATAGAAATGCTGTGTATAGTATGCAGAGATGTGAACAAACGTTGAAAATAGCAAACAAACGTAAACAAACGATTCCCACCAAGAAATTGTCAATTTAACATTTTGGGCTTGGCTGCCGTGAAGTTGGCCCGACCCAAATGGGGGTGCTGTTTATAATATACAGAGGTGTAAACAAACGCTGAAAATAGCTAAACAAACGTAAACAAACGATAAACAGACGATTCCCACCAAGAAGTTGTCAAATTCTAATTTTGGGTTTGGCTGCCGTGAAGTTGGCCCGACCCAAATGGGGGTGCTGTTTATAATATACAGAGGTGTAAACAAACGCTGAAAATAGCTAAACAAACGTAAACAAACGATTCCCACCAAGAAGTTGTCAAATTCTAATTTTGGGTTTGGCTGCCGTGAAGTTGGCCCGACCCAAATAGGAGTGCTGTGTATAGTATGCAGAGATGTAAACAAACGTTGAAAATAGCTAAACAAACGTAAACAAACAATTCCCACCAAGAAGTTGTCAATTTCTAATTTTGGGTTTGGCTGCCGTGAAGTTGGCCCGACCCAAATAGGAGTGCTGTGTATAGTATGCAGAGATGTAAACAAACGTTGAAAATAGCTAAACAAACGTAAACAAACAATTCCCACCAAGAAGTTGTCAATTTCTAATTTTGGGTTTGGCTGCCGTGAAGTTGGCCCGACCCAAATAGGAGTGCTGTGTATAGTATGCAGAGATGTAAACAAACGTTGAAAATAGCTAAACAAACGTAAACAAACAATTCCCACCAAGAAATTGACAATTTATCATTTTGGGCTTGGCTGCCGTGAAGTTGGCCCGACCCAAATAGGAGTGCTGTGTATAGTATGCAGAGATGTAAACAAACGTTGAAAATAGCAAAAAAACGTAAACAAACGATTCCCACCAAGAAATTGTCAATTTATCATTTTGGGCTTGGCTGCCGTGAAGTTGGCCCGACCCAAATGGGGGTGCTGTTTATAATATACAGAGGTGTAAACAAACGCTGAAAATAGCTAAACAAACGTAAACAAACGATAAACAAACGATGCCCACCAAGAAGTTGTCAATTTCTAATTTTGGGTTTGACTGCCGTGAAGTTGGCCCGACCCAAATAGGAGTGCTGTGTATAGTATGCAGAGATGTAAACAAACGTTGAAAATAGCTAAACAAACGTAAACAAACAATTCCCACCAAGAAATAGTCAATTTATCATTTTGGGCTTGGCTGCCGTGAAGTTGGCCCGACCCAAATAGGAGTGCTGTGTATAGTATGCAGAGATGTAAACAAACGTTGAAAATAGCTAAACAAACGTAAACAAACAATTCCCACCAAGAAATTGTCAATTTATCATTTTGGGCTTGGCTGCCGTGAAGTTGGCCCGACCCAAATGGGGGTGCTGTTTATAATATACAGAGGTGTAAACAAACGCTGAAAATAGCTAAACAAACGTAAACAAACGATTCCCACCAAGAAGTTGTCAATTTCTAATTTTGAGTTTGGCTGCCGTGAAGTTGGCCCGACCCAAATAGGAGTGCTGTGTATAGTATGCAGAGATGTAAACAAACGTTGAAAATAGCTAAACAAACGTAAACAAACGATTCCCACCAAGAAATTGTCAATTTATCATTTTGGGTTTGGCTGCCGTGAAGTTGGCCCGACCCAAATGGGGGTGCTGTTTATAATATACAGAGTTGTAAACAAACGCTAAAAATAGCTAAACAAACGATTCCTACCAAGAAGTTGTCAATTTCTAATTTTGGGTTTGGCTGCCGTGAAGTTGGCCCGACCCAAATAGGAGTGCTGTGTATAGTATGCAGAGATGTAACCAATCGTTGAAAATAGCTAAACAAACGTAAACAAACGATTCCCACCAAGAAATTGTCAATTTATCATTTTGGGCTTGGCTGCCGTGAAGTTGGCCCGACCCAAATGGGGGTGCTGTTTATAATATACAGAGGTGTAAACAAACGCTGAAAATAGCTAAACAAACGTAAACAAACGATAAACAAACGATTCCCACCAAAAAGTTGTCAATTTCTAATTTTGGGTTTGGCTGCCGTGAAGTTGGCCCGACCCAAATAGGAGTGCTGTGTATAGTATGCAGAGATGTAACCAAACGTTGAAAATAGCTAAACAAACGTAAACAAACGATAAACAAACGATTCCCACCAAGAAGTTGTCAATTTCTAATTTTGGGTTTGGCTGCCGTGAAGTTGGCCCGACCCAAATAGGGGTTGTAGTTATAGTATACAGAGGAGTAAACAAAAACTGAAAATAGCTAAACAAACGTAAACAAACGATAAACAAACGATTCCCACCAAGAAGTTGTCAATTTCTAATTTTGGGTTTGGCTGCCGTGAAGTTGGCCCGACCCAAATAGGGGTTCTAGTTATAGTATACAGAGGAGTAAACAAAAGCTGAAAATAGCTAAACAAACGCAAACAAACGATAAACAAACGATTCCCACCAAGAAGTTGTCAATTTCTAATTTTGGGTTTGGCTGCCGTGAAGTTGGCCCGACCCAAATAGGAGTGCTGTGTATAGTATGCAGAGATGTAAACAAACGTTGAAAATAGCTAAACAAACGTAAACAAACGATTCCCACCAAGAAATTGTCAATTTACCATTTTGGGCTTGGCTGCCGTGAAGTTGGCCCGACCCAAATGGGGGTGCTGTTTATAATATACAGAGGTGTAAACAAACGCTGAAAATAGCTAAACAAACGTAAACAAACGATTCCCACCAAGAAGTTGTCAATTTCTAATTTTGAGTTTGGCTGCCGTGAAGTTGGCCCGACCCAAATAGGAGTGCTGTGTATAGTATGCAGAGATGTAAACAAACGTTGAAAATAGCTAAACAAACGTAAACAAACGATTCCCACCAAGAAATTGTCAATTTATCATTTTGGGCTTGGCTGCCGTGAAGTTGGCCCGACCCAAATAGGAGTGCTGTGTATAGTATGCAGAGATGTAAACAAACGTTGAAAATAGCTAAACAAACGTAAACAAACAATTCCCACCAAGAAATTGTCAATTTATCATTTTGGGCTTGGCTGCCGTGAAGTTGGCCCGACCCAAATGGGGGTGCTGTTTATAATATACAGAGGTGTAAACAAACGCTGAAAATAGCTAAACAAACGTAAAGAAACGATAAACAAACGATTCCCACCAAGAAGTTGTCAATTTCTAATTTTGGGTTTGGCTGCCGTGAAGTTGGCCCGACCCAAATAGGAGTGCTGTGTATAGTATGCAGAGATGTAAACAAACGTTGAAAATAGCTAAACAAACGTAAACAAACAATTCCCACCAAGAAATTGTCAATTTATCATTTTGGGCTTGGCTGCCGTGAAGTTGGCCCGACCCAAATGGGGGTGCTGTTTATAATATACAGAGGTGTAAACAAACGCTGAAAATAGCTAAACAAACGTAAACAAACGATAAACAAACGATTCCCACCAAGAAGTTGTCAATTTCTAATTTTGGGTTTGGCTGCCGTGAAGTTGGCCCGACCCAAATAGGAGTGCTGTGTATAGTATGCAGAGATGTAAACAAACGTTGAAAATAGCTAAACAAACGTAAACAAACAATTCCCACCAAGAAATAGTCAATTTATCATTTTGGGCTTGGCTGGCGTGAAGTTGGCCCGACCCAAATAGAAATGCTGTGTATAGTATGCAGAGATGTGAACAAACGTTGAAAATAGCAAACAAACGTAAACAAACGATTCCCACCAAGAAATTGTCAATTTAACATTTTGGGCTTGGCTGCCGTGAAGTTGGCCCGACCCAAATGGGGGTGCTGTTTATAATATACAGAGGTGTAAACAAACGCTGAAAATAGCTAAACAAACGTAAACAAACGATAAACAGACGATTCCCACCAAGAAGTTGTCAAATTCTAATTTTGGGTTTGGCTGCCGTGAAGTTGGCCCGACCCAAATGGGGGTGCTGTTTATAATATACAGAGGTGTAAACAAACGCTGAAAATAGCTAAACAAACGTAAACAAACGATAAACAAACGATTCCCACCAAGAAGTTGTCAAATTCTAATTTTGGGTTTGGCTGCCGTGAAGTTGGCCCGACCCAAATAGGAGTGCTGTGTATAGTATGCAGAGATGTAAACAAACGTTGAAAATAGCTAAACAAACGTAAACAAACAATTCCCACCAAGAAGTTGTCAATTTCTAATTTTGGGTTTGGCTGCCGTGAAGTTGGCCCGACCCAAATAGGAGTGCTGTGTATAGTATGCAGAGATGTAAACAAACGTTGAAAATAGCTAAACAAACGTAAACAAACAATTCCCACCAAGAAATTGACAATTTATCATTTTGGGCTTGGCTGCCGTGAAGTTGGCCCGACCCAAATAGGAGTGCTGTGTATAGTATGCAGAGATGTAAACAAACGTTGAAAATAGCAAAAAAACGTAAACAAACGATTCCCACCAAGAAATTGTCAATTTATCATTTTGGGCTTGGCTGCCGTGAAGTTGGCCCGACCCAAATGGGGGTGCTGTTTATAATATACAGAGGTGTAAACAAACGCTGAAAATAGCTAAACAAACGTAAACAAACGATAAACAAACGATGCCCACCAAGAAGTTGTCAATTTCTAATTTTGGGTTTGACTGCCGTGAAGTTGGCCCGACCCAAATAGGAGTGCTGTGTATAGTATGCAGAGATGTAAACAAACGTTGAAAATAGCTAAACAAACGTAAACAAACAATTCCCACCAAGAAATAGTCAATTTATCATTTTGGGCTTGGCTGCCGTGAAGTTGGCCCGACCCAAATAGGAGTGCTGTGTATAGTATGCAGAGATGTAAACAAACGTTGAAAATAGCTAAACAAACGTAAACAAACAATTCCCACCAAGAAATTGTCAATTTATCATTTTGGGCTTGGCTGCCGTGAAGTTGGCCCGACCCAAATGGGGGTGCTGTTTATAATATACAGAGGTGTAAACAAACGCTGAAAATAGCTAAACAAACGTAAACAAACGATTCCCACCAAGAAGTTGTCAATTTCTAATTTTGAGTTTGGCTGCCGTGAAGTTGGCCCGACCCAAATAGGAGTGCTGTGTATAGTATGCAGAGATGTAAACAAACGTTGAAAATAGCTAAACAAACGTAAACAAACGATTCCCACCAAGAAATTGTCAATTTATCATTTTGGGTTTGGCTGCCGTGAAGTTGGCCCGACCCAAATGGGGGTGCTGTTTATAATATACAGAGTTGTAAACAAACGCTAAAAATAGCTAAACAAACGATTCCTACCAAGAAGTTGTCAATTTCTAATTTTGGGTTTGGCTGCCGTGAAGTTGGCCCGACCCAAATAGGAGTGCTGTGTATAGTATGCAGAGATGTAACCAATCGTTGAAAATAGCTAAACAAACGTAAACAAACGATTCCCACCAAGAAATTGTCAATTTATCATTTTGGGCTTGGCTGCCGTGAAGTTGGCCCGACCCAAATGGGGGTGCTGTTTATAATATACAGAGGTGTAAACAAACGCTGAAAATAGCTAAACAAACGTAAACAAACGATAAACAAACGATTCCCACCAAAAAGTTGTCAATTTCTAATTTTGGGTTTGGCTGCCGTGAAGTTGGCCCGACCCAAATAGGAGTGCTGTGTATAGTATGCAGAGATGTAACCAAACGTTGAAAATAGCTAAACAAACGTAAACAAACGATAAACAAACGATTCCCACCAAGAAGTTGTCAATTTCTAATTTTGGGTTTGGCTGCCGTGAAGTTGGCCCGACCCAAATAGGGGTTGTAGTTATAGTATACAGAGGAGTAAACAAAAACTGAAAATAGCTAAACAAACGTAAACAAACGATAAACAAACGATTCCCACCAAGAAGTTGTCAATTTCTAATTTTGGGTTTGGCTGCCGTGAAGTTGGCCCGACCCAAATAGGGGTTCTAGTTATAGTATACAGAGGAGTAAACAAAAGCTGAAAATAGCTAAACAAACGCAAACAAACGATAAACAAACGATTCCCACCAAGAAGTTGTCAATTTCTAATTTTGGGTTTGGCTGCCGTGAAGTTGGCCCGACCCAAATAGGAGTGCTGTGTATAGTATGCAGAGATGTAAACAAACGTTGAAAATAGCTAAACAAACGTAAACAAACGATTCCCACCAAGAAATTGTCAATTTACCATTTTGGGCTTGGCTGCCGTGAAGTTGGCCCGACCCAAATGGGGGTGCTGTTTATAATATACAGAGGTGTAAACAAACGCTGAAAATAGCTAAACAAACGTAAACAAACGATTCCCACCAAGAAGTTGTCAATTTCTAATTTTGAGTTTGGCTGCCGTGAAGTTGGCCCGACCCAAATAGGAGTGCTGTGTATAGTATGCAGAGATGTAAACAAACGTTGAAAATAGCTAAACAAACGTAAACAAACGATTCCCACCAAGAAATTGTCAATTTATCATTTTGGGCTTGGCTGCCGTGAAGTTGGCCCGACCCAAATAGGAGTGCTGTGTATAGTATGCAGAGATGTAAACAAACGTTGAAAATAGCTAAACAAACGTAAACAAACAATTCCCACCAAGAAATTGTCAATTTATCATTTTGGGCTTGGCTGCCGTGAAGTTGGCCCGACCCAAATGGGGGTGCTGTTTATAATATACAGAGGTGTAAACAAACGCTGAAAATAGCTAAACAAACGTAAAGAAACGATAAACAAACGATTCCCACCAAGAAGTTGTCAATTTCTAATTTTGGGTTTGGCTGCCGTGAAGTTGGCCCGACCCAAATAGGAGTGCTGTGTATAGTATGCAGAGATGTAAACAAACGTTGAAAATAGCTAAACAAACGTAAACAAACAATTCCCACCAAGAAATTGTCAATTTATCATTTTGGGCTTGGCTGCCGTGAAGTTGGCCCGACCCAAATGGGGGTGCTGTTTATAATATACAGAGGTGTAAACAAACGCTGAAAATAGCTAAACAAACGTAAACAAACGATAAACAAACGATTCCCACCAAGAAGTTGTCAATTTCTAATTTTGGGTTTGGCTGCCGTGAAGTTGGCCCGACCCAAATAGGAGTGCTGTGTATAGTATGCAGAGATGTAAACAAACGTTGAAAATAGCTAAACAAACGTAAACAAACAATTCCCACCAAGAAATAGTCAATTTATCATTTTGGGCTTGGCTGCCGTGAAGTTGGCCCGACCCAAATGGGGGTGCTGTTTATAATATACAGAGGTGTAAACAAACGCTGAAAATAGCTAAAGAAACGTAAACAAACGATAAACAAACGATTCCCACCAAGAAGTTGTCAAATTCTAATTTTGGGTTTGGCTGCCGTGAAGTTGGCCCGACCCAAATGGGGGTGCTGTTTATAATATACAGAGGTGTAAACAAACGCTGAAAATAGCTAAACAAACGTAAACAAACGATAAACAAACGATTCCCACCAAGAAGTTGTCAAATTCTAATTTTGGGTTTGGCTGCCGTGAAGTTGGCCCGACCCAAATAGGAGTGCTGTGTATAGTATGCAGAGATGTAAACAAACGTTGAAAATAGCTAAACAAACGTAAACAAACAATTCCCACCAAGAAATTGACAATTTATCATTTTGGGCTTGGCTGCCGTGAAGTTGGCCCGACCCAAATAGGAGTGCTGTGTATAGTATGCAGAGATGTAAACAAACGTTGAAAATAGCAAACAAACGTAAATAAACGATTCCCACCAAGAAATTGTCAATTTATCATTTTGGGCTTGGCTGCCGTGAAGTTGGCCCCACCCAAATGGGGGTGCTGTTTATAATATACAGAGGTGTAAACGAACGCTGAAAATAGCTAAACAAACGTAAACAAACGATAAACAAACGATTCCCACCAAGAAGTTGTCAATTTCTAATTTTGGGTTTGACTGCCGTGAAGTTGGCCCGACCCAAATAGGAGTGCTGTGTATAGTATGCAGAGATGTAAAAAAACGTTGAAAATAGCTAAACAAACGTAAACAAACAATTCCCACCAAGAAATAGTCAATTTATCATTTTGGGCTTGGCTGCCGTGAAGTTGGCCCGACCCAAATAGGAGTGCTGTGTATAGTATGCAGAGATGTAAACAAACGTTGAAAATAGCAAACAAACGTAAACAAACGATTCCCACCAAGAAATTGTCAATTTATCATTTTGGGCTTGGCTGCCGTGAAGTTGGCCCCACCCAAATGGGGATGCTGTTTATAATATACAGAGGTGTAAACGAACGCTGAAAATAGCTAAACAAACGTAAACAAACGATAAACAAACGATTCCCACCAAGAAGTTGTCAATTTCTAATTTTGGGTTTGACTGCCGTGAAGTTGGCCCGACCCAAATAGGAGTGCTGTGTATAGTATGCAGAGATGTAAACAAACGTTGAAAATAGCTAAACAAACGTAAACAAACAATTCCCACCAAGAAATTGTCAATTTATCATTTTGGGCTTGGCTGCCGTGAAGTTGGCTCGACCCAAATGGGGGTGCTGTTTATAATATACAGAGATGTAAACAAACGCTGAAAATAGCTAAACAAACGTAAACACACGTAAACAAACGATTCCCACCAAGAAGTTGTCAATTTCTAATTTTGGGTTTGGCTGCCGTGAAGTTGGCCCGACCCAAATAGGAGTGCTGTGTATAGTATGCAGAGATGTAAACAAAAGTTGAAAATAGCTAAACAAACGTAAACAAACGATTCCCACCAAGAAATTGTCAATTTATCATTTTGGGCTTGGCTGCCGTAACGTTGGCCCGACCCAAATGGGGGTGCTGTTTATAATATACAGAGGTGTAAACAAACGCTGAAAATAGCTAAACAAACGATAAACAAACGATTCCCACCAAGAAGTTGTCAATTTCTAATTTTGGGTTTGGCTGCCGTGAAGTTGGCCCGACCCAAATAGGAGTGCGGTGTATAGTATGCAGAGATGTAAACAAACGTTGAAAATAGCTAAACAAACGTAAACAAACAATTCCCACCAAGAAATAGTCAATTTATCATTTTGGGCTTGGCTGCCGTGAAGTTGGCCCGACCCAAATAGGAGTGCTGTGTATAGTATGCAGAGATGTAAACAAACGTTGAAAATAGCTAAACAAACGTAAACAAACGATTCCCACCAAGAAATTGTCAATTTATCATTTTGGGCTTGGCTGCCGTGAAGTTGGCCCGACCCAAATGGGGGTGCTGTTTATAATATACAGAGGTGTAAACAAACGCTGAAAATAGCTAAACAAACGTAAACAAACGATACCCACCAAGAAGTTGTCAATTTCTAATTTTGGGTTTGGCTGCCGTGAAGTTGGCCCGACCCAAATAGGAGTGCTGTGTATAGTATGCAGAGATGTAAACAAACGTTGAAAATAGCTAAACAAACGTAAACAAACGATTCCCACCAAGAAATAGTCAATTTATCATTTTGGGCTTGGCTGCCGTGAAGTTGGCCCGACCCAAATAGGAGTGCTGTGTATAGTATGCTGAGATGTAAACAAACGTTGAAAATAGCAAACAAACGTAAACAAACGATTCCCACCAAGAAATTGTCAATTTATCATTTTGGGCTTGGCTGCCGTGAAGTTGGCCCGACCCAAATGGGGGTGCTGTTTATAATATACAGAGGTGTAAACAAACGCTGAAAATAGCTAAACAAACGTAAACAAACGATAAACAAACGATTCCCACCAAGAAGTTGTCAAATTCTAATTTTGGGTTTGGCTGCCGTGAAGTTGGCCCGACCCAAATAGGAGTGCTGTGTATAGTATGCAGAGATGTAAACAAACGTTGAAAATAGCTAAACAAACGTAAACAAACAATTCCCACCAAGAAATTGTCAATTTATCATTTTGGGCTTGGCTGCCGTGAAGTTGGCCCGACCCAAATGGGGGTGCTGTTTATAATGTACAGTGGTGTAAACAAACGCTGAAAATAGCTAAACAAACGTAAACAAACGATAAACAAACGATTCCCACCAAGAAGTTGTCAAATTCTAATTTTGGGTTTGGCTGCCGTGAAGTTGGCCCGACCCAAATAGGAGTGCTGTGTATAGTATGCAGAGATGTAAACAAACGTTGAAAATAGCTAAACAAACGTAAACAAACAATTCCCACCAAGAAATTGTCAATTTATCATTTTGGGCTTGGCTGCCGTGAAGTTGGCCCGACCCAAATGGGGGTGCTGTTTATAATATACAGAGGTGTAAACAAACGCTGAAAATAGCTAAACAAACGTAAACAAACGATAAACAAACGATTCCCACCAAGAAGTTGTCAATTTCTAATTTTGGGTTTGGCTGCCGTGAAGTTGGCCCGACCCAAATAGAAATGCTGTGTATAGTATGCAGAGATGTGAACAAACGTTGAAAATAGCAAACAAACGTAAACAAACGATTCCCACCAAGAAATTGTCAATTTAACATTTTGGGCTTGGCTGCCGTGAAGTTGGCCCGACCCAAATGGGGGTGCTGTTTATAATATACAGAGGTGTAAACAAACGCTGAAAATAGCTAAACAAACGTAAACAAACGATAAACAAACGATTCCCACCAAGAAGTTGTCAAATTCTAATTTTGGGTTTGGCTGCCGTGAAGTTGGCCCGACCCAAATAGGAGTGCTGTGTATAGTATGCAGAGATGTAAACAAACGTTGAAAATAGCTAAACAAACGTAAACAAACAATTCCCACCAAGAAGTTGTCAATTTCTAATTTTGGGTTTGGCTGCCGTGAAGTTGGCCCGACCCAAATAGGAGTGCTGTGTATAGTATGCAGAGATGTAAACAAACGTTGAAAATAGCTAAACAAACGTAAACAAACAATTCCCACCAAGAAATTGACAATTTATCATTTTGGGCTTGGCTGCCGTGAAGTTGGCCCGACCCAAATAGGAGTGCTGTGTATAGTATGCAGAGATGTAAACAAACGTTGAAAATAGCAAAAAAACGTAAACAAACGATTCCCACCAAGAAATTGTCAATTTATCATTTTGGGCTTGGCTGCCGTGAAGTTGGCCCGACCCAAATGGGGGTGCTG
Organism: Agriotes lineatus; assembly: GCA_940337035.1. Lineage (NCBI taxonomy): Eukaryota > Metazoa > Arthropoda > Insecta > Coleoptera > Elateridae > Agriotes > Agriotes lineatus. The sequence continues at coordinate 311,938 of CALNHX010000107.1, read as the reverse complement.
TTTATAATATACAGAGGTGTAAACAAACGCTGAAAATAGCTAAACAAACGTAAACAAACGATAAACAAACGATGCCCACCAAGAAGTTGTCAATTTCTAATTTTGGGTTTGACTGCCGTGAAGTTGGCCCGACCCAAATAGGAGTGCTGTGTATAGTATGCAGAGATGTAAACAAACGTTGAAAATAGCTAAACAAACGTAAACAAACAATTCCCACCAAGAAATAGTCAATTTATCATTTTGGGCTTGGCTGCCGTGAAGTTGGCCCGACCCAAATAGGAGTGCTGTGTATAGTATGCAGAGATGTAAACAAACGTTGAAAATAGCTAAACAAACGTAAACAAACAATTCCCACCAAGAAATTGTCAATTTATCATTTTGGGCTTGGCTGCCGTGAAGTTGGCCCGACCCAAATGGGGGTGCTGTTTATAATATACAGAGGTGTAAACAAACGCTGAAAATAGCTAAACAAACGTAAACAAACGATTCCCACCAAGAAGTTGTCAATTTCTAATTTTGAGTTTGGCTGCCGTGAAGTTGGCCCGACCCAAATAGGAGTGCTGTGTATAGTATGCAGAGATGTAAACAAACGTTGAAAATAGCTAAACAAACGTAAACAAACGATTCCCACCAAGAAATTGTCAATTTATCATTTTGGGTTTGGCTGCCGTGAAGTTGGCCCGACCCAAATGGGGGTGCTGTTTATAATATACAGAGTTGTAAACAAACGCTAAAAATAGCTAAACAAACGATTCCTACCAAGAAGTTGTCAATTTCTAATTTTGGGTTTGGCTGCCGTGAAGTTGGCCCGACCCAAATAGGAGTGCTGTGTATAGTATGCAGAGATGTAACCAATCGTTGAAAATAGCTAAACAAACGTAAACAAACGATTCCCACCAAGAAATTGTCAATTTATCATTTTGGGCTTGGCTGCCGTGAAGTTGGCCCGACCCAAATGGGGGTGCTGTTTATAATATACAGAGGTGTAAACAAACGCTGAAAATAGCTAAACAAACGTAAACAAACGATAAACAAACGATTCCCACCAAAAAGTTGTCAATTTCTAATTTTGGGTTTGGCTGCCGTGAAGTTGGCCCGACCCAAATAGGAGTGCTGTGTATAGTATGCAGAGATGTAACCAAACGTTGAAAATAGCTAAACAAACGTAAACAAACGATAAACAAACGATTCCCACCAAGAAGTTGTCAATTTCTAATTTTGGGTTTGGCTGCCGTGAAGTTGGCCCGACCCAAATAGGGGTTGTAGTTATAGTATACAGAGGAGTAAACAAAAACTGAAAATAGCTAAACAAACGTAAACAAACGATAAACAAACGATTCCCACCAAGAAGTTGTCAATTTCTAATTTTGGGTTTGGCTGCCGTGAAGTTGGCCCGACCCAAATAGGGGTTCTAGTTATAGTATACAGAGGAGTAAACAAAAGCTGAAAATAGCTAAACAAACGCAAACAAACGATAAACAAACGATTCCCACCAAGAAGTTGTCAATTTCTAATTTTGGGTTTGGCTGCCGTGAAGTTGGCCCGACCCAAATAGGAGTGCTGTGTATAGTATGCAGAGATGTAAACAAACGTTGAAAATAGCTAAACAAACGTAAACAAACGATTCCCACCAAGAAATAGTCAATTTACCATTTTGGGCTTGGCTGCCGTGAAGTTGGCCCGACCCAAATGGGGGTGCTGTTTATAATATACAGAGGTGTAAACAAACGCTGAAAATAGCTAAACAAACGTAAACAAACGATTCCCACCAAGAAGTTGTCAATTTCTAATTTTGAGTTTGGCTGCCGTGAAGTTGGCCCGACCCAAATAGGAGTGCTGTGTATAGTATGCAGAGATGTAAAAAAACGTTGAAAATAGCTAAACAAACGTAAACAAACGATTCCCACCAAGAAATTGTCAATTTATCATTTTGGGTTTGGCTGCCGTGAAGTTGGCCCGACCCAAATGGGGGTGCTGTTTATAATATACAGAGTTGTAAACAAACGCTAAAAATAGCTAAACAAACGTAAACAAACGATTCCTACCAAGAAGTTGTCAATTTCTAATTTTGGGTTTGGCTGCCATGAAGTTGGCCCGACCCAAATAGGAGTGCTGTGTATAGTATGCAGAGATGTAACCAAACGTTGAAAATAGCTAAACAAACGTAAACAAACGGTTCCCACCAAGAAATTGTCAATTTATCATTTTGGGCTTGGCTGCCGTGAAGTTGGCCCGACCCAAATGGGGGTGCTGTTTATAATATACAGAGGTGTAAACAAACGCTGAAAATAGCTAAACAAACGTAAACAAACGATAAACAAACGATTCCCACCAAAAAGTTGTCAATGTCTAATTTTGGGTTTGGCTGCCGTGAAGTTGGCCCGACCCAAATAGGGGTTCTAGTTATAGTATACAGAGGAGTAAACAAAAGCTGAAAATAGCTAAACAAACGCAAACAAACGATAAACAAACGATTCCCACCAAGAAGTTGTCAATTTCTAATTTTGGGTTTGGCTGCCGTGAAGTTGGCCCGACCCAAATAGGAGTGCTGTGTATAGTATGCAGAGATGTAACCAAACGTTGAAAATAGCTAAACAAACGTAAACAAACGATAAACAAACGATTCCCACCAAGAAGTTGTCAATTTCTAATTTTGGGTTTGGCTGCCGTGAAGTTGGCCCGACCCAAATAGGGGTTGTAGTTATAGTATACAGAGGAGTAAACAAAAACTGAAAATAGCTAAACAAACGTAAACAAACGATAAACAAACGATTCCCACCAAGAAGTTGTCAATTTCTAATTTTGGGTTTGGCTGCCGTGAAGTTGGCCCGACCCAAATAGGGGTTCTAGTTATAGTATACAGAGGAGTAAACAAAAGCTGAAAATAGCTAAACAAACGCAAACAAACGATAAACAAACGATTCCCACCAAGAAGTTGTCAATTTCTAATTTTGGGTTTGGCTGCCGTGAAGTTGGCCCGACCCAAATAGGAGTGCTGTGTATAGTATGCAGAGATGTAAACAAACGTTGAAAATAGCTAAACAAACGTAAACAAACGATTCCCACCAAGAAATTGTCAATTTATCATTTTGGGCTTGGCTGCCGTGAAGTTGGCCCGACCCAAATGGGGGTGCTGTTTATAATGTACAGTGGTGTAAACAAACGCTGAAAATAGCTAAACAAACTTAAACAAACGATTCTCTTTGAAGTATTATTAAATCTTTGTCTGGGTTTGGCCAACTTCACAGACATTAATACGCCTCCTTTTCTCTAAGAGTTAATAAATTACGTCTTTGCTTTACTTTAGTAATACAAACAACATTGGCATACGAATATATAGTCTAGTGTATTTTCGAAATTATTGTCTTTCGGTATATTGTATTTTCGAAGAGTTGTTTTTCGAACAACTTTTTTTGATGACAAATTTTCGAACAATTATTTTCGTTCAATTTTCCGCAACCCTATAAAAGTATTTCTAGGTAGTTAATTATTTTGAAAGAATAAATTAATTAGCAATTAAAAAGTACAAGGGGGGATTTATACATTAAAAGTACAACATAAATATTTGAGAATTGTTTAATGAATGATACATTAGATATAATTACTGTTAAATTGTGAATAGTTTATTAAAAAGGTTAGAGCATATAAATTGATTTAGTTGGGATAGTTGTTTGGTAACATCACTGACCTAGCGTATACGAGTCAAAAATTTGGCAGCAAGATACCATATGAACGAAAACTTTTAACCTCTAGAGAGCTGTGGATTTTTAAAAAAAATTAATTTATGTTGGCAGTGATGAGTAAAGGTACTTAATAATATAACCTATACAATTTTGACAGAATCACTTTCATTTTACAGGAATATTAATACCGAACACAATGTGGTGCTGTGTATAGAAAATGCAGGGAATCATTTTGAACAGCTGTAGTTGTTTTTGTTACTAACATTTTTATGTATTCAACAAAAATGTTCGTATTTCTTAAAATGACATTCCTGATATAACCTTAAACTGACAGATATAAAATGCCAATGTGACTTTTATTACCATGACTGCCAACAACATTTTTTGACAAAATAATTCCACAGCCCTCTAGAGTATAAAGGTTTTCGATTATACCAAAGAGCATATAATTAAAAAAATAAAAATATATATGCTCTTTGATCATACTGTACAGGGTGAGCGAAACTCGATGTCTCGGCTCTACTATAAGAAAAGGAAAAACGATAGACTAAATCTGAAAAGAGGTTCTTAAATGGGATTGAGTAAGGTCCATTTTAAGTCAAATTTTCATATTTTTCCATATTTGTAAGCTGTAGTAATGACGTCATCGAATTTGTTTTTTCCGGAAACATACCTATATTTTGGCATATTTAAAAAGAGCTAATTTTTATGAACACATTTCGTGAAGAAAAAAGTTTGCTATCTTCTTCCGTTCGAAAATTATAAGCAAATTTGTAAAAAAAAGTATTATCAAAAATTCGCAATTGTCACGATTTAAACAAGTAGCCTTGGAAACAAATAGCAAAGTCGCATCTGTCAATTGGAATCAGAGCCACTAGATATAGGAGAGTACCGCCACGTCCGTCATGTTTATTCCTCTGACATATGCGTCACTTTGAGGTTTGTAACACAATTCCGTCAAAGTGACGTTTGTTGGCAATCAAACACTTTACTTAAAATTGGCAAGACTGTAAGTCTATGTCAAATTCGAGGTTAGCAGGTTAGGTTTTGCGTCAGTTCTGACACAAACTGATGCAAAACATAACCTGCTGACCTCGAATTTGACATAGACTTACAGTGTTGCCAATTTCAAGTAAAATTTTAGACATAACTCAATCAGTTATTGCTGATGGGAACAAAAATGGCGGCGAAGGCGGCATTTTTACGGATCAAAGAATGGCGGTACTCTCCTATATATACTGGCTCTGATTGGAATAACACGTTCGGGGTATCTCTGGGCGTATAACTGAACTGCTCTTCTAGAGTTCTTTTGAGATCCCCATAAACTAATAACATGTCAACTTTTTCGTTGTGCGTGAACATATTTCAAAGGCAAATGACGACAAAAGAATATTTGTCAACCATTAGTTTAATTATTGACAGATGCGACTTTGCTATTTGTTTCCAAAGGCTACTTGTTTAAATCGTGACAATTGCGAATTGTTGATAATACTTTTTTTTACAAATTTGCTTATAATTTTCGAACGGAAGAAGATAGCAAATTTTTTTCTTCACAAAATGTGTTCAAAAAAATTAGCTCTTTTTAAATATGCCAAAATACATATATGTTTCCGGGAGAAACAAATTCGATGACGTCATTACTACAGTTTCCAAATATGGAAAAATATGGAATTATGGCTTAAAATGAACCTTACTCAAACCCATTTAAGAACCTTTTTTCAGATTTTGTCTATCGTTTTTCCTTTTCTTATAATAAAGCTCAGACATCGAGTTTCGCTCACCCTGTACATGAGAATGTTTAACCATTGTGGGTTTTAAACATTTTCTAATTTGGCAACATTAGGTATTGTTTTGTGGTGGCAACCTTGATTACATAACTTTCATAAGTAATAATAGATTTTAATTTGATGTTTTGTCAAATTAGACAGGTGTGATTCTGTGATTATTAATTAATCAAATCAGCTTTCTCACCTCGCATCTTATTAAATAACTGACTTCAACTCTCTGACAACGTTGACGTTCAAAATCTCTGTTTAGTTACACTTGAGTGTCTGTTGCAGCAAGACACATTTGAAACTGAGGTTAAGTGTTGTGTAGGTTCAGGCGAACAGTTATTAACTATTATTCTTTACTTTACAGATGTTTAAAGGACCACTATGTTATTATTAAAGTAGTTCCTGATCGTTACAACTAATCTATAAAGACTTCGCTCTGGTCGTTTAAGGTAAACTGCAAACGGTGAACACTAGAAGAAAATCGGTTGCTACTTTTACCAAATATTGGTTATCTTGTATTGTACGTCGCCCACTTTGAACTACCGTTCCTAAAGCTAGTAATGCAGGTGGGATTGAAATATGACAATATGTTTTGTACAAAGGTAAGAATTTAGGTTAGCTACAGTTTAAGATTTCTATGTAGGTACTTAGTACAAACATTCCTGTGTAATGTCGAAAATGTGTGTAGACTGTAACAAGCAAGTAAATTTATGTCTCCTTCCTATATTACTGGCACTAGGCGTTCCTACCGTTGTAGTTCAAAGTTAGAGTGGCTCCAAGAAGCTGTAGTGCATGCAGCGGCCATACCCTGGTACATTGTCTTGGCCAGCAGGCAAAACCTGGAAGAGGGGGATTCCAAATTGTAGGGATCTAAACATGGTAGTCACACCATTATGCATAAAGCCTAGTACGGGATCGTTGATCATTGCTAGCTTACGGATTCGATTTGGACCAAAAAGATCTTTGGCAATGGACAAATGGCGACGGGGTAAAGTCTAATGTTTCTGCACCTAGTCAGATGTTTACACAAAGGCGGTCATGGGAGAGTGGTCGCTCATGCATTTACAGTAGGTAAAAATGCAAGCTCGGCAGCACCTATGGCCACAAAGCAGCCCTATTTAGAGAAACGCTGCTTTCCCCAGTCAGGGGAGGTAGTGGAGTGCAATTCAATTTCTGTCTTTCATTTTGTGGGCACAGGTTAAAATGTTTGATGTAGCCAGCATTATTTGTTGTAGCCAGCATTATTTGTTGTGTCACTGCTATCATAAATCTGCGAGTCGTCAAAAAATCATCCAGTGCATATGAGCGTTACCCAAAAAATTGAGTTAATGACACCTAGAGATCCTGTATATATCGAGAGATCCAAAAAAACTCATCCTCAGCGGGCTGTGAAATTCAAACGTTTGAATAATATGTTGGTAGCACTGTAAGTCTATGTCATATTCGAGGTTAGTAGTTTAACCTGCTAACCTTTAGTGATTATTGCCCAAGACGAAGTCTCGGGCAATAAACTTCACTCGCGGGATCAAATGATGCACTTTTGTCCCTTGGTGGTATATAATATACTATTCTGTAGGGTTTACATTTCAAAAGTGAGACTTAATTTAAAAAAATTCATTGGCTCTTATGGGCAAACAAATTTTGAAAGTGGGGTTTCTCGGTTTGGATATGTTGAAATTTTAATTATTTTTAAACAACTTTTACGTTTACATCGTCATATTTCGAGAACTACTGCAGCAATGAAATCGTGATTTTCTTAGAAAGATGGAGTGGTTCTTTTAGAAGATGATTGTATATTTTCTTGAATTTTAGGTAAATATTAAATGTTAAATATTTTAATAAATAAAATTCAATGCAAATTACACGTCTCTGACTGCTGCATTGATGGCTTGCTAAACCGTCGCGTTCCCACTATTGCACTCAACTGTTACATTACAAACGAAGCTAAGAGTGTATAAAGCAGCCGTTATTACCACACTTATGTGTGGATCTGAAACCTGGTGTGTATATAGGCACCACAACAAAAAACTGGATCAGTTCCATCTGAAATGTATTCGTTCTATAATGAACATGAAATGGCAAGACTACACGTTTCCAATACTGATGTCTTAAGGAGAGCTCATATGCAAGGTGTGGAAACCATTCTTATGCAACTACAGCTGCGTTGGTATGGGCATGTCCTCCGAATGCCCTGTAGCAGATATCCGAAACAACTACTTTATTCTGAGCTATTGTATGGAGAACGCAAAGTAGGAGGGAAAACTCTTAGATATAAGGATGTGATGAAACGCCACATAAAAATATGGAACATACCCTTAGCCACCTAGGAGTGTGATGCTATTAATCGTAATTTCTGGAAGAGATATATTAACTCCAGGGTTGAAGAATATGAGCAAGGTCGACTTCCTGAACCAGACAGGAAGAGACGGGACTTAAAACAAAGGCAGACACATTATTATATACACCTATGATGAAAACGGAAATTTGTACTGTTCTCACCATTGGCGTAACTAGGATTTTTGGCTGGGGAGGGCCAGGCCCCCCAACCAACCATAGTCAATACCTATGTATACCTATGAAGACATGAATTTACGTACATACATAACTTTTTCGCATACATTTATTTGGATGTTCTTTGACGCTGTTATACGACGGTAGCCCAGTAAATTTCTGCAATCTAATAAAACAAAAGTTTTGTAGCCAAAATTAGTTTTTATTATTTTTTTTTCAAAATATTTGCCCTTAAACTCGCATTCGGTAAAACCAATTTTCAAAACAAATTCCACTCTTCTTGAGTCACTAGAAAAACAAGGTTTTTGAAGCTTTCCGCAGCATCTTCGTGAGTTCAAAATCGCACATCACGCATTTTATCCTTTAATGGAGGAAATAGAAAGTAAGGTGATAGGTCGGAACTGCATGGGGGATAACTTCGAAATTTTAACCTGGAAGTCTCTAAAAGTTATTTAGTTTGATATGCGGTATGACTTTTAGCATTGACATGGTGAAGAACGATTTCACTCCTTGGGCCCTGTAAACGAGCTTTTTGAATAACGTTTGGCAGCCATTCTGTTGTGTACCATTCTGCAGTAACCGTACGTCTATTTTCAAGCACGACACTTGCGATAGGTCCTGATTTCGAGAAGAAGCAAGCAATCATTTTCTTACCAACTCTTCGAGATCTCTTCATTTTAACTGGATTAGGATCTGTTGGAAACATTCATTGTGCAGACTGTCGCTTAGATTCGAGTTCAAATGCATATATCCAGCTTTCGTCACCAGTTATGATGTAAACTGCCTTATATCTACCTTCATCATATTTCTTTTACCAATCCACATGCTGTTGTTGTGTTTCTGTTAAACTGTGTGGTATCTACCCACAACAGACTTTTCTTACACCCAAATGATTATGTAAAATCTGGTTTATTGTAGTCATGTCAATGTCCAAGACGCTTTCAATAATTCTATACTTGACTCGATTGTCTTACTGAATCATTTCGCACAGCGTTTATGTTCATATCGATAACTGCAGCAATGGATTCTCCTTCTCAAAAATCGTCACTAACTGAAACTCGTTCAAATTTAAATTCATTAAACCAACAATAGACAGTCCTCTGATGCGAAGACACTTGGTCATCAAAGCAGCACGAAGTCATCCAAAACTTTCTTTCGGAGATATGGGACTTTAAAGGCATAGCAAATCATGACTCTAAAATTCTCTCTCGTTAAATTCATTTTGATGCACAACACTTACTTCAAAATTAACTATGTAATAACTGTTACAATTATCAAAACTAAATTTGAACTGTTAAACTAGAAAACAACAAAATTTGTTTCATGGCAAGTTTCAATCCATGGTGCACTTGATTTGTTGCTTTGCAGAAATTATGGGTGCTACCCTCGTAATACTATTTGTCTGAGTAGCATATTAATAAATTATTTCTAGGTTCATAAACAACATAAAAACAGTATAGATTACTTCTTGCAACTCAATGAGGTTGGCGGTAAAAAATATTATTCCAGGAGAAACAGATTTTTTTGGGAAACATTACTTGGTTTCCATTTACACGTTTTTTAGCCACAATTTTTAGTTTTTCTCAGTATCGTCGAAGCAAATACTTTCTTGAAAACGTCAATATCCTCTTAATTGTTATTGTGATTTCTCTTTGTTCTGTCTTGAGCTAGCAACTGTGGAAATTCAAGCACCACAAAATTTACTTTGCTTACATAGAACACTATTAAACATAAAATTCTGGATCGTACTCTTTAAAGCTATAAACTCAACTCTTTAGGCAAGGCAAACATCCAAATAGCAAGTCAACGTAAGTCTGAACTGGATGAGCCTATAATAGGTAGCTAGCTGTATGTGTTCAGGGAGTAGTTAGCGATGCAGTCAAGTTATCAGTTCATTTAGTTACCCGCATATGAAATAATTGCATTTATATTTTCCTGTGCACATAAATTGGTTCTTTATTTATAGAAAACTTAAGAGAAAGTAACTAAAATGGTGCACAATTATCTAAAAAAAAATATTCAGACGAAAACAGTTTTTTCAAAGTAATTATTAGCTAACTAATAATGTTTCCTCTTGCATATTATTATTCATTAGAGCCATCCCAGTAGGTTTTGACTTCAGAAACGTATGTCTATTAAAATTGAGAAAAAATGCGCTATGACAGTAGTCAATGACGTTTCATTGTGTTGCACGAATTAATCAAAGACATAACATTTTGTTTTTCAAAGCAACTGGGATGACGACTGTTTATGAACACCCGTTATAATGTTTTTAAGCAAAAAAAGGTAATAATATAACCAGAAAATGTAAGAACGTGTGGGGTTCGATAACCAACCTCTTAGTTTAAATGGGTTAATAATAAAAGCAGATTTTTAAATTTATTTAACTCCTATTTTTCTGGGGTGGGCCAGACGGCACTCTGGGGAGCGCCCGGCCCCCCTGGCCCCCCCGCTAGTTACGCCAATGGTTCTCACTGTAGCAGAAGCTTTGGAAATAAATCGGGGTGGCACATACACATTTCAAAGTGGGCGACGTACACTGCAAGATTATGGAAATATTTAAATCCCATGCACACGAATAGAAGAATAGAACAAATGAAAAAATAACATCTGACTGTTTAACGGCTGCTTTAGCTAGTAAAACGGAGCGAGAGCTAGGGTATCCAGCACTTGTGGCTACATGTTATTTCCCATTCCTAATGTTATAGATTCATATCCTACAATATGTAAAAAGAACATGACGAAATAAATTAATAGTTATTTACTATACAAGTGGGATAAGAGCATCATTAATATACGTGTGTGTGTGTAAGCACAGAAGTATATTAATGATGCATTATCACACATGTATTTTATCTAGAACTCCCCAAAATTGAGAAAGTGCATTAAGAGAAATGTCAGATCTCTCATTTTCAAAAATATTTTAGTAGGAAGAATGTCAAAATGTCAGTGGCGTAATAAGTCCTTATCCAAGCAGTTGTAGATAAATAAACATATATCATTATAGCAATATACAGTATTATTTTAAATTAACAATATTTCTTTTATAAATATAAAACATTCAAGTCGCTTAGTTTGGGTGCCCCTGAAAAAATATATAAAATTGCACTAAACACATTCATTATGTAATTTTGAACTCAAAAAGTCAAAAAATATTATTTTGAGCCCCTAAAGGCTTCCGTGCGTGGTATACACCACCTGCACCAACCCTAGTTCCTTCTCTGCTAGTGAATCATTGTACTTATTCAATGCCATAGTTTTGTTTAAAATACTAGTTTTAAGGTAACTCCGGCTTTATTTATAGCACAGTATATAAATGTGATTATAATTTTCTAATCTGTCAATTAGTTGCAATAATACATACTTGTTTCAGGTATGGCATCTCAACTGTTCCTGTAATCCTATATTGAGCTAAAAAGTATTACTTCCAAGACAATCTTAAACTGGCCATGACTACCACTAATCAAGAAACAGTAGTTAATCATTTATTTTCTAATAGTTCAACAACAACTTCAATGCACCAATTAAGAGACTTAGATCACAATGAAGATATTAACAAATTATCTATCAAACAAGAAACCATGAGAAGTAGTAACCACATCAGTGCTCATTCGGAAATTGATATTAAATGCGAGTTTGAAATTCCAGACCCAAGTTATATGGCTCACGATTCAACAGCACAAAAACAGGGTTTGGTTATGAAGCCTACTACAGGTGAAAAAACATTCTCCTGTTTTGTTTGTGAATATAGCGCAGAGAAACCTTATTCTTGTTCAGTTTGTGATTATAAAACTACCGTAAAACATAGTTTAGTTAATCATGTGAGAATTCATACAGGCGAGAAACCTTATGCTTGTTCAGTTTGTGATTATAAAGCTGCCCAAAAACCTAATTTACTTACTCATGTGAGAACTCATACAGGCGAGAAACCTTATTCTTGTTCAGTTTGTGATTATAAAACTACCGTAAAACATAGTTTAGTTAATCATGTGAGAACTCATACCGGCGAGAAACCTTATTCTTGTTCTGTTTGTGATTATAAAGCTGCCCACAAACATAGTTTAGTTAATCATGTGAGAATTCATACAGGCGAGAAACCTTATGCTTGTTCAGTTTGTGATTATAAAGCTGCCCAAAAACCTTATTTACTTACTCATATGAGAACTCATACAGGCGAGAAACCCTATTCTTGTTCAGTGTGTGATTATAAAACTTCCAAAAAACTTGATTTAGTTAGGCATATGACAACTCATACCGGCGAGAAACCTTATTCTTGTTCAGTTTGTGATTATAAAACTACCGTAAAACATAGTTTAGTTAATCATGTGAGAACTCATACCGGCGAGAAACCTTATTCTTGTTCTGTTTGTGATTATAAAGCTGCCCACAAACATAGTTTAGTTAATCATGTGAGAATTCATACAGGCGAGAAACCTTATGCTTGTTCAGTTTGTGATTATAAAGCTGCCCAAAAACCTTATTTACTTACTCATATGAGAACTCATACAGGCGAGAAACCCTATTCTTGTTCAGTGTGTGATTATAAAACTTCCAAAAAACTTGATTTAGTTAGGCATATGACAACTCATACCGGCGAGAAACCTTATTCTTGTTCAGTTTGTGATTATAAAACTACCGTAAAACATAGTTTAGTTAATCATGTGAGAATTCATACAGGCGAGAAACCTTATTCTTGTTCTGTTTGTGATTATAAAGCTGCCCACAAACATAGTTTAGTTAATCATGTGAGAATTCATACAGGCGAGAAACCTTATGCTTGTTCAGTTTGTGATTATAAAGCTGCCCAAAAACCTTATTTACTTACTCATATGAGAACTCATACAGGCGAGAAACCCTATTCTTGTTCAGTGTGTGATTATAAAACTTCCAAAAAACTTGATTTAGTTAGGCATATGACAACTCATACCGGCGAGAAACCTTATTCTTGTTCAGTTTGTGATTATAAAACTACCGTAAAACATAGTTTAGTTAATCATGTGAGAATTCATACAGGCGAGAAACCTTATTCTTGTTCTGTTTGTGATTATAAAGCTGCCCACAAACATAGTTTAGTTAATCATGTGAGAACTCATACAGGCGAGAAACCTTATTGCTGTTCAGTTTGCGATTATAAAACTGTCGGAAAACATAATTTAGTTAGGCATATGAGAACTCATACAGACGAGAAACCTTATTCTTGTTTAGTTTGTGATTATAAAACTGCCGTAAAACATAGTTTAGTTAATCATATGAGAACTCATACAGACGAGGAACCTTATTCTTGTTTAGTTTGTGATTATAAAACTGCCCTAAAACATAGTTTAGTTAATCATATGAGAACTCATACAGACGAGAAACCTTATTCTTGTTCAGTTTGTGATTTCAAAACTGCCCAGAAACCTAATTTAGTTAGGCATGTGAGAACTCATACAGGCGAGAAACCTTATGCTTGTTCAGTTTGTGATTATAAAGCCGCCCAAAAACCTAATTTACTTACTCATGTGAGAACTCATACAGGCGAGAAACCTTATTCTTGTTCTGTTTGTGATTATAAAGCTGCCCACAAACATAGTTTACTAATGCATGTGAAAACTCATACAGGCGATAAACCCTATTCCTGTTCAGTTTGTGATTATAAAACTGTCGGAAAACTTAATTTAGTTAGGCATATGAGAACTCATACAGACGAGAAACCTTATTCTTGTTTAGTTTGTGATTATAAAACTGGCGTAAAACATAGTTTAGTTAATCATATGAGAAGTCATACAGCCGAGAAACTTGAAACAAATCTTTAGCTCCTGCTATTTGTTTCACCATTTATTCATCTATTCCGGGCCAGCCTGTATATGTTCACTTGAGTTATAACCCGCTGTATTTCAATTCATATCAAGCTAGTCCGCGCAAAAGCGCTGATTTTGGTTTTTCCGAAATTCACTTGTTATCTCCTTGCACCAGCCGCCGCGGTCCGCGACCTCATTTTACATTTCGCTTTTGGTTGGAGCAACTTGTTACAAGAAGGCATTTTGCGTGCTATAGCACCGCAATATTAAATTTGTTTGTGGGCTGATGAATGGAATCAGGTATGTTTACGCTACTTGGTTTGATATTCAATTGTAGTAATTCCTCGTTTTTTTATTAGCTCTTTCTTTGACGTTATTTTTTCAACGTCACCTCTTAATTACCGCTTTTAAATACCGCTTTTAACGCTGTATTTTTGGGCGATTTCTCATTTGGATTGACGCCACGTTAGCTGTCCTAATTGGCATATGGCGTGGACCTGCAGCTCCTTCTGGAATGCCATTTTGAACCTGCCGTTACTGACGTGAGGCGTCCGTTTCCTTATCAATTTTGGCCACGAGGTTACGATTTTTCTGGACCAATTATTCATCGCCTACATGCGACTTTTTTTTGTCACAACCAGGTTAGTCTCAGATATCTACGACGTTCCATCACCGTTAACCGATTTACCAATTTTAAATTTAATTTACACTTTATAAGTTGGAAACTTAATATATGAATTGTTTCAATTTACAATTTACAAATTTAAAGCTAAGTTTTATAAATTCAAAACATGATGTACTAATTGTTCTATGATTTACATCTCACAAATTTAAAGTTTTGCTTAATGAATACGTATTAAAAATCTTGTAAAAAGTGCCTTCACGCCATTTTAATATCACTACCGAGATAACGGTTATTACATATGACAGTGGTAAGCTTATCCCTTCATTGAATTGCAATCTAAGAGCCTAAAAGAGGTTCACATATTTTCGCTGTGCGTGCTGCATTTTCAGCTCATGTAATTTATTGTATTCAGATCATTTAATATTGTGATAAACAATTTACCGACGTATTACTGATGTTGCCACCAAATATGACCTGCTGATTAAATAAACTTAATTGTTTGTTATTATCTTATTTATTTCTTGAAATCTGTGATTTCTGGCGCCCTGTGTTTTTTTGACTATTATTAAAAGAGCTTGCAGCCGATCAGCTGATGTTAGAAATCTGCGACCTAAGGCCATCGACTTTGACGCTAGCTAGGCCATTGCGGTGAGTAAGTACATTTCTGAGCTACCGTGGTGTATAAATGATAAGGGGGTTGATCTGCGATTATACTACCATTGGTTATTATTAGTAATCAATCGCAGGTTGGCTTCTTTATTGTTTCAAACTTTATTCTTGTTCAGTTTGTGATTATAAAACTGCCCAAAAACCTAATTTACTTACTCATGTGAGAACTCATACAGGCGAGAAACTTTATTCTTGTTCAGTTTGTGATTTTAAAACTGCCCAAAAACATAGTTTAGGTAATCATGTGAGAACTCATACAGGCGATAAACCCTATTCTTGTTCTGTTTGTGATTATAAAACTGTCGAAAAACGTAGTTTAGTTACTCATGTGAGAACTCCTACTGGCGATGAACCTTATTCTTGTTCAGTTTGTGATTATAAAACTGCCCGAAAACGTGATTTAGTTAATCATGTGAAAGCTCATACAGGCGAAAAATCTTAATGTTCTGTTTGTAATCATGCAACAGCATACAAACGCTGTTGAGTTACACGTGTGGATTCTCACACAGATGAAAAACCTGTATGTTATGGGGTATTACTTCTTCATTTCGAATGTACAGGGTGACAATAACGTTTCCAGACTTTTTCTAATTCATTTTTTCACACATGAAAGCTGTCAAACCAACTTGTACTTTGTATCTGAAATCAAGATGGCCTAGTGAAGTGTTACTGTTTTGTAATTATTCGATGTTTGCATTGCTGTAATTAGTAAATCATGTCGGATGTGCTATATTTATAAACTTATTTTCGGATAGTCTCAAATAGTGTGAAATTGTTAGAAGACTTTGAATAAACCAATACATTTACAACGGAGACATTTTGGGGAGTGTTGTATTATCCTGGGCGGAACAGCAGTTTGGTGATGAAAACTAGATATACCAACAAGATTTTGCACCTTCTCATCGGGCTCGAAGTGTTCAAGGTAGGTGCAGAACCAATTTGCCTATTTCATTACTGCTGAAAAATAACCCCCCACCCTAGTCAACCATTTAAATCCAATGGGTTATAGGGTATGGTCCATCCTAGAGTCTTAAGCTTGTACGAAACCTCACCAAAATTTGGATTCTCTAAAAGCCTCATTACTTGAAGGGTGGAATACAATTACTGTCGAGGAGTACCGGAACATAATCGACAATTTCACTAAATGTTTATAGGTGTGTATCAAAGCTAAACGCGGATATTCTGATAATAAGTAGTTCTACTATTTTGTGAACCGTTGAGTTATAATTTGTTGGTTATTTTTAAAATTAAAAGCTTTGCAATTCAGTATATTACTTTATTTGAATAAGTCCGAGAGCTTTATTGTCACCCAGTATATACCTACAAAGTGACATGCAGATAAAAATTATGTTAATTGTCGCAATATAAGAGTTCCCTTATCTGTAACAAAGTTATTGTTTTGAAAATTAAAATGTTAGAAAATTGTTTTAAAAGTTGTGTCTAAAATGATCATCTAGAGAATGTAATACTTATTTCAATAAAAAAAATTAAAATTTTAAATTTTCGTATGTTTTTTTAACTAAATGTTTTTGGTTTATTGAGGTCATTTGTTAGACAACGTAAGAGTGGGGATACGTAACGCAGCTGTTGACAGTGTGACCATTTGTCACTAATAGGTACAGAGTTTCCCATAGACAGAGCATATATGTGCAATATTTAAGTGCTGGATTTAATATGTTAAAGGAATAACAATACGAGTCGTTTGGTAAAATTTATAATACGGTGTAGCGATATAACAGTGTCGGAAACCACTGGCTGAAGAGCTGGTTACACAACGTGGCAACAGCGTGTTTGATTTCGGACCAGAACTGTTTATTTTTTTAGTTGTGTGAGAGAGCTGGGTGTGTTCAGTTCGTTGGTCACGAGAGGTGACACAAGCTGTTCTGTGGTGTGCATATGGTCTTGTTTGTTGTATGTTATGTACAATCGTTTACTATACCTACCCGCTTAGAAATTAAATGCATTAAAATAGTGTGTCTGTTTGATTTCCTATTCGAATCGTCTACCACTTTACAACGGGTAGTTGCGTTGTGCTGGATACAACAAACAGCATATTTAATATTAAGTCAATAAATTACTCCAGAAAATTGTTTTTCTCTGTAAATTTAACTTCTACCTACTGCAGATGCACACAATTTTGATCGTATTGACCTGAAATTGTAAGGACATTTTTAGATTGAATGAACGTACGGCTAATTAGCGTTTTTTCCTAAATTACGACCCCACTTGTATATTGATTTTTCGAATTATTCCGCATGAATTTGAGCATATCCAGTTTTGTGCAGGTATTCAGTGGCTTTCTAGTGCACACAGCTGTGTTATTCGCTTACAGCCAACGGTTCTAAAGGCACCCATTCTATCTTACCCTGGTCAGATCTGTTGGTGCGCTAAGAATATCCGCTGGTTGGAATATTGATTCGTCTATGACTTGCTTTCCTGCATGTTTTTGGCGTGAATTTAGGAAACGGATGCCATGTGCCCGAGAGAGCGAGCTTCAGTTCTTGCGTCCCACCATTTTTACGATCGCGCGGTCGGCGCGCATTTTTCGAGACAGAATCGATCCGGCGTCCGAAGCAACAGTTGGTTTTTGAATTGGTCTCCCGCGACGTTCTCCCTTCTGGGGATTGCGTTCGCGATGGATTTTGACTTAATTATTACGTGTTTACCGGCTAACGTTTGTGCCCTTGAGTATGTGTGTACCGCTGTTTAGTTATGATTTGAACTGCGTGGCTTCAACGTCAGTTTTGTGTTCCGCCTTGTTTTGAACTAAAGTTGAGCCACGTTACGCAGGCGAACCATGTAATCAAAGATTCTGACAGATTAATCCCCTGGTTCCGCCGCATCTTCACGTGGAGTTGGTACAGTCATCCATGTATGTGGTGTCTGGGAACAGCAGCTGATTGCAGTAGCATGGGACATCAATTTGCCGCACAGCCAAGCTCTTTAAAGGTACCGTTTGTATTATTATTAACGTTTAGAGTGCAACTTAAGTATACAGAGTGATTCGACCAAGTATCTGACAGTTAAGGTAACGCTGCAGTCGTTTAACTCTTATTGTGTGCCTTTTTACATTTGTCTAACCATTATAGTTGTTTACATGTCATTACAATTCATTTACCGTCAGTTTTCATGATTCTGTTTGACTTTATGTAATAGCATTTGTAATGTGTCACAGGCCGCAACTTGTTTAGTTGAATGTTAGTTGATGTTCATATCGTTTTTTCAGTAATCTCAATAGTTGTCAAGTTTACCGAATATTTTAATAGATTTACGGCGGGTCTTATAAAGGCCGCTAATCTGAGGTTAACTTCAGTTCGTTGTTAAAATAAACAAAAGCGGATCAAAATTTGTTTACTAATGAATAAAATGTCATAAGCATTAGCGTTTTGATGCGCTTTGGTTTATGTTAACAACGAATTAAAGTTAACCTCGGATTAGTGGTCTTTATAAGACCGGATGTAAGACGTTACGCATTTTACATAACTACCATTTGCTAACCCGTTTCATATTTTTATGTGCATTTATATAATGTTATGATACGACATCATGCTCGTGGTTTAAATAAAAATTTGTTAAAGAAATTGGGATGTTATTACAACCCATATCAACCCATTGTAATAGTTGATGATGTTAAAATAGTTTCCTGAATAAATCTGAGATAAGGCAAATTAGTATTTGGAAGATACGAGGGTACGGTGAAAAATTCTTGGCCTGACAATGAAAGACTGCGATTTTCAGTTAAAAAATTATTTTATTTTTGTACATAATCTTGTACACACTTGGTCCAGCGTTCCTCCAATATCAGTATTCCTTCCCGGAAGTGAGAGTCTGGAAGGCTGTGGAAATATTCATCTACGGCCCTCTTAACTTCTTCATTGGACGCGAAGCGCTTTCCAGAAACAAATTTCTTCAAGTTTGGGAACAGATGGAAGTCGGAGGGTACCAAATCAGGAGAATGGCCGAGAAAATCGTACCCCAAATCCCGCAGTTTTCCCATCGCCGACGCACTCTTGTTAACAGGTGTGTTGTCCTGGTGAAAGATGATTTTTTTCTTCTTCAAGCCAGGCCTCTTCTCCCGGATCTTGGCATCCAACTGGTCAAGAAGGTTGGAGTAATATTCGCCTGTAATTGTTCTGCCTTTTGCAAGGTAATCAATTAACAGGATCCCTTCGCATCCCAAAACACGCTGGCCATGGCCTTTCCAGCAGATGCGATCGACTTCGCTTTCTTTGCGCTGAACCACCGGCTTCCACCCACTGCTTCGACTGCTGCTTCGTTTCTGGGGTGTAGTGGTGAACCCATGTCT
The DNA here is from genome assembly GCA_940337035.1 of Agriotes lineatus. NCBI lineage: Eukaryota > Metazoa > Arthropoda > Insecta > Coleoptera > Elateridae > Agriotes > Agriotes lineatus. The sequence continues at coordinate 292,589 of CALNHX010000107.1, read as the reverse complement.
CATCCATGGTGACAAATCGCCGTACAAAATCGGTCGGATGCCTATTGAATCGGTCCAAACATTGCTGCGAAACTCGTTTGCGCATTTGCTTTTGATCGGCATTCAGCAAATGCGGCAGCCATCTCGCGCAGAGCTTTCTCATCCCTAATTCTTGCAGATGTTTCGCACCCTTTCTTCCGATATCCCCACCGCCTCAGCTATCTCACTGACCTTCACTCGCCTATCGTCCAACACGACATCATGCACTTTTTCGATGGTTTCCAATGTGGTTGCGGTTTTCGGCCGTCCTTCACGTGGGTCATCTTCGCGGGACGTGCGACCATGTTTAAATTCAGCTGCCCCCTTTTTAACGGTTGACATGGAAGTAGCAGAGTTCCCGTAAACTTTTGTCAACTTCGGATGAATTTCCTTAGGGGTTAATCCATCCAAAACGAAGAATTTTGTGACCGCACGATATTCAAATGTATCCATTTTAACGAAAAACACGCAAGACGTCTACGGCAAAAATTCGTGTAAACAAACTACTTGAGAGAACAAGTTGAAACTTGTCATACGAACTAATAACACTTGCACGCAGGAAAAATAAAATTTTGCAGATTGGAACGCCATCTTTTGTCAAGGCCGAGAACTATTCACCTTACCCTCGTAGCTATTGGAAGGTTTCAGGTGGATTAAAAATAAATAAAAATATTTAAAATACGGTTTGAGAATCAATGACAAGTGCAAAATTCTAATAAGGGTAGAATTAAGTAGGTTAATATCAAATAAGAATATACTAGAAGGCATTAATAATGAAATGGGGGTAGTGAATGAAATTGTTTTAGAGAGAAAAAATAAACTGAAAACATGTAAAAAACTAAGTTTTGGTATCATTAAAAAAATATGGAAGACCACCCTGTGTTATTAGTATATTAATGGTTTGGATGAATAGGGAGTATTAACAAAATTTAGGTGGTGTTATAAAAAGGAAATTTAAAAAGAACAAGCATAAGAAGAAGAATTAGCTGAAGAAGATTACTGGTAAATAGTCGACGAAACTAATGGATAGAAGAATAGTAACATACAAGTAAAATACTAAAGAGGCATATTGGGTTAGTTTTATTTTGCGTATTACATTTGACGTATGACGGGAGTAAAATGGTATTGCGCAAGGATATCTGTTTATGAGTGGGGATTTCAAAAGGGGTAGCATCTTGGAGTAAATGGGAGTTCCAGGTAGCAGTGGACTGTGGCAGCTGGAGGGCCAGGTTTGCTGATATCTTACTAGAGGTCGGAATTTGTTGCTGCTGGGCAGTAGGAGCTAGCTGTCTGTTAGAGAGAGGTGCATTGCAGCAGGAAGACAAAAGGGGTAGAGCTGCTGACTTCAAATAGGTTGCTGTCTTGGAGCTTGTGTAAGAACGAGAAGGTGCGTGATTTCTTAGAGTATACCAACTAGAAAGTAAATAAAGACGTTAATAAGGTGAAATTGATAACAAATAAGGACTTACTGTGTTGTTAAATATTATAATGTACCATTCCAATGATTGGGCATGTGTCATTGAAGTTTGAAAGTTGTTCTTGACATTTGGTTGACTTACAATTTGAATGAGCTTTTAAAATATTGGAAGACCAATTTTTCAGTATCAAGTAACTAGATAACGGATCCCACCCCTGTAAGAGTTTCAGGCGCTATCATGACATTATTATTCAAGGAGGGCAATTTGTAATTTAAAATACCTAATTAATATCAATATTTGAAAATTTGCATATTTAAAGGCACACAAAAAGGGTAGCCAGTGCAATATATATATATATCTATATAACAAAGTCCTTTTCACAGCTCGGTGGTTACTACACAAGGCGAAGAATTTGACTGGGAAAGGGGTTATAGTCAACACCAATCTCAGTACTTGGGCAACGATTACAAGAGCTATTAATGGTTTGTTGAAATAAAACCACTTGATGCTAAGGTCGACAAGTTTCGAAATATATTTATTCCATTCTCAAGACCTACGGAGAGGTTACAGATAAGAAGCGATGTTTGTACAATGTAATTAGTTTAGATCTTACCTAACAACTTGCGGCACAAAACCGAAAATGCACATGTAGTTCACAAAACATGTGACTAGATTTCAAATTTTAAATTTACAAAAGCAGTACAGCGAATGCAGCATATCACACAACAAAAGTAATGCTAGATTTTTTTCTGATTGTTGCTGAAGAGGTTTTCTGACGCTTTGATGTAGCCTCGTAAATGCACTGGTGTCACTTGGTGTTGAAGGCATTTTCTTAAGAAAATCCTCCTGTTGCGTGCGGCTGCCAGCTTCCTGCTGCTGTTCTGCCACATTTTCATGTGGGTGACTGCTTCATGTCCATACTCCCTGTTGATCATTTGGTAGAAATGCATCCAAAATCTAGCATTACTTTTGTTGTGTGATATGCTGCATTCGCTGTACTGCTTTTGTAAATTTAAAATTTGAAATCTAGTCACATGTTTTGTGAACTACATGTGCATTTTCGGTTTTGTGCCGCAAGTTGTTAGGTAAGATCTAAACTAATTACATTGTACAAACATCGCTTCTTATCTGTAACCTCTCCGTAGGTCTTGAGAATGGAATAAATATATTTCGAAACTTGTCGACCTTAGCATCAAGTGGTTTTATTTCAACAAACCATTAATAGCTCTTGTAATCGTTGCCCAAGTACTGAGATTGGTGTTGACTATAACCCCTTTCCCAGTCAAATTCTTCGCCTTTTATCTATATATATATATATTCAAATATTTTGCTAATACATTTCGTGTTTATTTTAACTGTTGTTTTCGCTGCTCTTGTACATGCGATGTGCGTATTTTACAGTGTAAGAGGAGTTTGGGCAGTTGATCAAGTGGATTTTCGAAAGGTAGGTCCGATGGTGCTGAACCGGCTCGCTGACCAGAATATTGCCAAGCTTAAAGTTGAAAGGTGAACTCATTATGATAACACTTTTTCTCAGCGGGTTTACTTATGCATTTTCTAGTGTAGGAAACATGGTGGCGCCTTATCATTTTAGATCTGCTTACCGTTTATTAGGCCGTTGTAAACCCTTTTGTAGCGGGCGTGGGGCAGCGGCCTTATGTGATACATTCCCGATTTTGAGTTATTTTACGCGCTAGTCGTTTAGCTTTATTTTGGCTTTTCGAAAATTCCGTGTCGTACCGTTACAAACTGGCGCGTTGTCGTAATTGTCTGTTTAGCCCGTTGCAAAATGCACCACTGTACAGGTACAGATACACACGTAACTTGAACTCATAGCTACAACTAAAGCAAGACAGCGGCCGCGTAAGCAATACCTGACGTGTATACCTATTATCTTCCTATGCCTATGGAATAATGGCTCCATGGACGTGTTACTTTATATTCGATTAGGGTTGCCAGTTGCCATACATCCCGATTTTTCGGAATTGTACCGATTTGGAGCTAGTTGTCCCGCAACGAAATTCTGTTTAAATTTTCGAAGAAAATTTTACGTTTTACTGATTTCGAGCAATTTCTGCAAATTCTGGTTCACTACCTCAAATGTAATTTACAATCAGTTGTTTAGCAAATAACAGCTATTCTAGAATCTCGGTTCCAAGGGCTCTTTTTAAATAGGTAGGCGCTTAATTATCGGTTTATGCGAGTAACACCTTGATCTACAGTCGTGTTCAAATAAATCTGGGGCAATGTTTTTTTCATATGTAGGTTCAGTTAAGAATTGAAGAATATCTCCATGTATTTCCTGCTATCAGAAAGAGTTACATTAAACTTAAACAGTTAATGATATCTGTAACTCTTTCTGCTAAGAGGAAATCTATGTAGATATTCTTCAATTCTTAACTCTACCTACATATGAAAAAAACATTGTCCCACATTTATTTGCACACGACTGTACATTTAATATTGTTACGTTTTTGCGTTCTGGCTATTTAAAAATTATACGACGCTTCTTGTATTAAACGTTTATTTACAATGATTAATTATTATTATTTACAAACACACGAATTAACAAGGCAGAACACAAATTACTTAAACTAACGAACTACAGGCACTATTTCTAACAACGATACATTTATTTATTTATATGCGCTGGATTAAACATCAATTATTTATTTGGCTATTTACGACATAAACACTGACGATTTATATGGTTATTTATCTGTTATTTATTTACACTGGATTATATACACATGGTTTATTTATATGGGAGCTCTACGCGCTTCGCTGCCAAATTCGAACTCGATGAGAACTGAATTAGAACTGCCCGCTATTCCCTGCGGGCGTGTATTTATATTGCCAGATAGTTCCTTCTGGAAAACGTCTCGAGTTCGCTCGACCTTTCTGGCAACTCTGACGTGTCACGCGGAAGGTCGTTTCTGGAATGTTCGGGAAGGCTGACTCACGCCGTCCCATGCAGCTGGCTCCAAGGTCGTTCTGCAATGCTGTCGCACGGGACGCTGAATCATATTTCTGGGGCGACGGCCTAGCCCCAGGATCGTTACAATATAATTAGTTAAGTTCCACGAAATATGATTGATACAAGAATACAAATGACTATTCAACACTATAACATATAAGCCAATCACATTGCAGACATTTGCTTTTTTTCAACCAATAACAGCAGTATATCACTGAATATTGGGCACCATGCAAAATATTCACAAAACAATGTACGTACTCAAAAAATAAATAGCCTTGTTGCGAAGTATCGCTTAGCAACGATGTTCTGTCCTTAGTAATATCGCTAGGTTACGTAACACTAAACCCCAACAAACTGTGTGGCTTGTTTGAAAAATTTTAAAATGTTGTGTTTTGGAAGTATTCCGCTGAATTTAATTGAGAATGAATAATTATATTAATTGTTGGATTATTTTTCAATCAAGTTAATCGTTATGTATTAATATTGTTAAATAGTCGTCCCAAATACCACTCGAAGTGGATATATATTTTTTATATATTTTGCCATTTCCATAGAAATTATTGCAAATTTCACTCAACAAAATCACATTTAAATGTCACTCGCCTTCGGCTCGTGACATTTTTGATGTGATTTGGTATCGTGAAATTTAAACGCAATAATTTACATGGAAACGACAAAATATTTGTCAAAAATATATCCACTGCTTGTGGCATTACCCTTGAAAATACTGCTGCTACAACAGAAACAGATCAAAGGTGAACTGATGCTAGAGGTAATGTCTAATATATTAATAATCATCTATTGTGAAATTACCATTTCTATTAGAGCTTCATATTAGTATTCCTGTTAATAGTTATTTAACAAACAAGTGTGTTAATCAGAGCGATTAATAAATACAAGGGCGTAACAAGACGGTTTGGCGCCGGTGTGCAAGAATAAATGATAGGCGCTGTAGACAAGACGTTTCAGAAAAAAGAGGGGGGGGAATTGGTCATGCAACACTTTAAATTTAAAAGAAAATTAATTAGCTCTTTTCTTAACATGAAAGGTTACTTACTACAAAATAAAACACATTTAGATGTTTCAATCTTTTATTAAATATAACATAATAATAATATTAATAATAATAATCTCATTATTACCTAATGGGACATGGGGTATTCGTAGATTCTCTCCAGCTGTCATTTTTCTTTGCTATTTGGCTCAGTTGCGCTATAGTCTTTCCTGCCTCTTGTTTTACAGTTCTCCTCCACGTTTTTCGCGGGCGTCCTCTGTTTTTGAAACCCTAAGGGTTTGTACCCCCTTTTTATAACTTACCTTGGAAGGCTCACGCGTCTCCGACTAGCTCAATACACGGCTGCTATTAGGGTCTAATGACTATGGGCTTTTAGTTTGCTTCACTTTCTCATAAAGATATTAGTTCCGTAATAAGAAGAAATGGGCGCCATAACTTTATTATCAAGTGTTAATTTTTTAAGACTTACAATCGGTTGTATACTCAATCTTAAAATTCATTAATTATCTTTCATTAATTAAAGTTTATGCCTTTTTGCTATTACACATGTTATGCAATTCCTACCTAATTTCAGTTTATATCTGACGTATATCTGAAGTTAGAAATGTCATTCATTATTAGTTTTAGTTAATTAACCTGTGATTATCCAGGAGATTTCTTATACTTATCCAACTAACAATCTCTTTCGCATTAGATGAAAATATAAAGAGCTCTCTATACCTTCGCAATCCTCTTTCTAACACTTTAATCCCAATTAACAATCTATATTTAGTTTAATTTAAGTTACTCCAGGGAGTATAAGAAAAGTCCCTTATGGTTAAAAGCTTACTACATGACAATTGATATATACTAACTTGACAGCTGCAAAACTGCTCAAGTCCCCGTTCAGGATTATTAGGAGGTAAGTAACAATTCTTTTACTTTGAAACTAGTTTGGTATCTATTAGCATCATGGCTTATGCCCTTATTTAACGATATCCAAGCTATGACGGTGGTCTAATTATATAAACAATATCTAACCAATTTTAACTCATTTAGGATTGACATACGGTTAATGCAGAGAACCCTTGAATCTGGATCTCTTCATCTTCCCAATATTAAGAAGAAAACCCCATCGTCGAACCAAAGAAGCGGCTTTTGATTGGTGAGTAATCTTCTAACAATTAATAAGTTTTTTTAACAAAGTTCTCCTTCCTCTTTTATTTCTCTCATTGCGTCCTCCCAATCATCTTGGAGCACATCAATACACCCCTCCATGATGAACATAGAACTAACCAGGAGCTGGGAACTAGCGAGGAGGCCTAAGAGCTGAACCAAGGAAAACCCCCTGATTAAGATTTGTATGTATTAGCTTCCTAGTTACCTACCAGTTAAATAATAACTGCCCTTTTCCGAAAGCAAATGTTCATTGGATTTATCCTATCTGCTTGAAAAATTATTATATCTTAATATAATGTTGAATTTATTGATTAAAGCCTTACTATTTTCTTTGTATCCTTTTTAAGCTAGGATTTATAAGTAGTATCGCTTCTCGTTGACTCAGAGAAGCTTCTTTCTGCTTTCTCAACCAAACAGGAAATAATAATTTTTGTTATATTCAATATTGTTTAGAAAAATTAGTCAGCTAATTATCTTCTTATAATAATATATTTGAAGTTTCGTCAGCTCAGCTGACTTCCTCAGAAAATACACATTACGTTGAAATACAATAGACTAAAAGGAAAATGAGATTAAGGTTAGATCACTTAAACAATGTATATTTACTCTTACCTTATGTAATGTCGATTGAAATTTTTTTTTAGATTGTGAAGTTGTAAAATGTTCTAAGGTTAATAATAATTCTTACAATATAACTTGAAAAGAATATTTAAAACGATTTTGTAGATATAAAATGTCAGATGTCAAAATTTGAAATCTAAATGTTCTTATTTTAAAGGTATAACTTGATACAAAAATTGTATTGTAAAAGATATCTTGATATTAAGTTTATCGGTTTCAGGATATTAAGCCTTTGTTTACATATACAAAAGTAGGCTGGTAACTAGATCATAACTTATCTGTAGGGTTAAAGAATATTACCCTACATGGCAACCATAACCATATAGCAACCGATAAACTATTGAACAAATCACGTGTAATTTAAATGATGTTTTTTTCTTTGTTAATTATAGAAGAAAATTTTGAGAAGATTATAGTAAATGGAATGAAGATTTTCTATGTCGGTTTTGTATTTTTTTTTTATTTCAGTCATTTCATATATAAGGCGTTTTTGTAAAATATTTTCTTTTTGCAATATTTTAGGTGAGTTAAAATTAAAATTATGATAATTATCAACTGCATGATCAGAGAGGGCAGTATTTGGTCTATTTGGGTTTAAAAATTTTTGTTTTTATAGAATTTTTATGTTGAGTTAATCTTTTTTTTAGATTTTGTTTTGTTTGTCCTATGTATTTAGCATTGAAATTATTACAATTAATTTGGTAAACAATATTTGATTCAGATTGAATTTTTGTTTTATGTTTTAGATTGTTAAAAAATTGATTTCATATTGTATTGTAATTTTTAAAAGAAATATTAAAATTATTTTTGTTTGTTAATATTTTACTTAAACGTTGTGATAGTTATGGTATGTATGGGATGGAAATGTAAAACGGATTTTTAATGTTTTGATTGTAATTAAATTCTTGTCCTAAACAGCTAGGGTATAAATTGATAGTTGCATTATTATTTGTGTTATTATTTTTAATTTTATTTATTCTTTTCTTAATGATGGTGTTAATGAAGTCAATAGGATAATTATTTTTTAATAATATTTTCTTAATTTTTATCATATTATCAATATGAAATTTATTTGAAGATAATAAAATTGCACGGTCAATTAAGCTATCAATTACGCTTCTTTTATATTTTATATATGTTTGAGAATTATAGTTTAAGTATCTATCAGTTTTAATTTCTTTTCTATACCAATTTGTTTCAGTATTATTATTTTCTGTTTTTATTAAGGTTAGATCAAGAAAATTTATAGATTTATTTATATTTTCATTTTCAATTGTGAATTTTAATCTTGGGTGGTAGTTATTAAATGTTTTAAAATTTTTGTTTATTTGGTTTTTATTAGTACAAATAATTATGTCATCTGCAAATCGTTTATAAAAACTAATTTCGTTTACGTTAATTAAAATTTCAGATTCAATTTTTTGTAATACCAAATCTGCAATAGTACTAGATAAAGGCTGTCCCATTGCAACACCAAAATTCTGTTTGTATGTTTGATAGTTAAAAGCAAAATATGTAGATTGTAAAATATATTCAACTACTTTTATAAATTCTTGTTTAGGAATATTGGTAAATTTTTCTGTTTGATACCAAAATTGTTTTACGGTTTTGATGGCTAAAGTTATTGGAATGTTTGTATAAAGTGATACAACATCTAAGAAGGATAAAACATGTTCTTTTGAAATTGTTATTGTATCAATAAATTTTTTAAACGTCTATGAGTCCTTTACACTATATTGGTTTCTTTGGGTAACATTAATTAGAATATTTGAAAAATATTTGGATAATTTATATAATGGGCTCATATATGCAGCAACTATTGGTCGTAAAGGGTAGTTGTTTATATGTAATTTAGGTAAACCATAAATTTTTGGTAGCAGTCCATTATGAGTTATTAATTTTTTATAAGTGTTATTATCTATATAATTATTGTCATTCCAATATTTTAAAGTGTTGTTATTAAAATTTTGAAGTTTGTAGGATCTTTGTTTTCTTTACTATAAGTTTCTGTGTCATTTAAAAGATCCATCATTTTATTGATGTAATCCGTTTTGTTAATTAAAACTGTAGTGTCTGATTTATCAGCTTTTGTTATTAGTATATCATTATTATTTTTCAAAAATGTTTTAGTGTTATTTATTTTATGTAACAATTTATTATTTTGTATATTTTCATATGAATTTAATAAGGTATTTTTATGTTGGTGGTTAGTTAAAATATTGCAAATAGATGTTCTTATTTTGTTTTGATTTTATAAGTCCAAAACACTAATTGCATTTTCAATATTTACTATAAATTTGTCATTTGGAATTTTATTTTTAGGATTATATGTATTAAAATTTGGTCCTAGCTTCAATATATCTTCTACATCTTGTGGTAGTTGTATATTTGTTAAGTTTTTAATCCAATTATCATTTCTTTCAATTTTGTTTTTATTTTCAAATTTATTAAGTTTTGATTTTACATTTTGCTGAAGTTTTAAATTATAATTTTTTTTAAAATGCCTTATTTTTATAGTGTTTGTAAAATTTTTTATTTGTCTACAAAATCGTTTTAAATATTCTTTTCAAGTTATATTGTAAGAATTATTATTAACCTTAGAACATTTTACAACTTCACAATCTAAAAAAAAAATTTCAATCGACATTACATAAGGTAAGAGTAAATATACATTGTTTAAGTGATCTAACCTTAATCTCATTTTCCTTTTAGTCTATTGTATTTCAACGTAATGTGTATTTTCTGAGGAAGTCAGCTGAGCTGACGAAACGTCAAATGTATTATTATAAGAAGATAATTAGCTGACTAATTTTCCTAAACTATATTGAATATACCTAAAAGACAGCTGTTATAAACAAATATAATTATAATTTTTGTTATTTATTGTTTTAATAATATAACCACGACCCTTCTGAAATATTTACTCTTGATTTAATAAAAGGGTAGGCAACCCCGTGTACTGATTCTGCACTTTAAGTTGCCTATCTATCAGGTTTTAATAATACCTAGCGGTATCCTTGTAGTAGTTAAGCTATGTACTGCTACAGGTTCCAATCAAAACTTTTCTGCAAATTTCAGTTTCATTTTTTCGCAGTGTATGCCCTAACCATCCATATTTTCTTCTTCTAATTTCTATATTAATATCCACCTGATTTGTCCGATCCCAAAGATCTTTGTTCGAAATAATGACTGGCCACCAAACACCTATTTACAAACACCTGCAATTTCTGCTTTACCAGTTCTGTAACCGTCCACGATTCCGACCCATAAAGTAGAACAGCTTTTACCATTACATCAAACACTCGCAAAATATAACAAGAAACAAAAATATGTAATGAAAATACAAAAACAAAAACCAAGTAAAAGGAATACAAATTTAAATAATTCACAAGAAAAATAAAATATAGAGATATATAAATACAGTATGGCTATTAATTTACAGTACTGAAACGGTAGGCCTACTGTTGCTTAAACCTCTAACAATTGACACTGTAATTTGACATAAACATTGACGTTTGGTTTTGGTTAGATGTACTAATATGTTTGCAAGTTCTTAATAATGATATCTACTGAAGAAAAAGTATTTTTAGTTGAGCACTATTTTCGCTCATACGTTTTAGGTAGACAAAATGGTCCAAGCATTAAATTCTTCCGCGAACAATTTTCGGTGCATTTCAATAAACAGGCACCAAGTAATCCTATTGTACTGAAGATTATAACCAAATTTAGAAGAACTGGAAGTGTGCTACACCACGGAAAAGGTAAAGCTGGACGACAATACAACAGTTAAAAGAGAAAATTACAGAAGCGATACGACAGATGCAACAGCCTCTATTTTCAAATATGGCCACAAATATGCAAAAACGATACGAACTGTGCGTCCAACGTAATGGAGGGCACTTAGAACATGTTATTCGTAAAGCTAATACTTAAGTGTTAATTTATTATTACACTAGCTGAAACCCACGGCATATGCCGCAATTAAAATGTAGGACGAATTTAATAACTTTTTTATTATACCTGCATCAGAATCGCCGTTTAAAGCACGCCTGAGCGTGCGAAAACAGGCGATTAAAGCACGCCGAGCTTTAAAAGTTGTCAAGGAAACGACTGAATGCAACAACGGACGTGGACGCGACAAAAACGTAAACAATTCTCGTAACTATAGTAGCAATATTTTTATGCCCTCTCGATTTAGCACGACAAAAATTATTTCTAAGTTTTTAGTGCGTAATTTATTTCCAGTATTACAGGTATAATAAAAAAATAGCGTAAAGTATTCGTAGATAACTGGTCTTTAAAACACTTGCTATTTCGCGTGTGTTTTAAAGGCCTTGTTATCCACTCATACTTTAATATACTATTGTTGCACTAAAGAAAGCTTTAAAAGCACGCTAGAGATTGGCAGTAAGAAAAAGTTCCAAAAAATATATTTTCAAATGGAAAGTCTCTGGAAAGGAAACGTTCGCCTCTGGAAGGCGTCCTAATTAATAGGTACGACGTTGTTGGAACGCAGTCAAAAAGAAATTCCGTAAAAGAATTAATGCTCTTATGAGATTATATGCGAGAATTATTTGCGCCAGCGAAATAATTTTCAGCTGCCTGCAATCTGTGTTTCTTTTCAGGTTTAAGCCGTTGAGGCGTTAAGCGTCATAAAAATATAAATGCGGTAACTCAAGTCTCCAGTTACGCCGTTACTGATATTGTTAAATAACTCGATTAATTATTATTTCTTTGTCATTTTAAACACAAGAAGCCGAGTAGCGCAGATGGGTAAGCGCTTGCCTTGCATTAAGCAAGTCCTCGGTTCATATCCCGCGAGGTCCGGAATTTTCCGCAGCCTTGCGATTTGAACCGGGCTCGGTGAGACCATTCACAGTTGGGCCGCAGTATATTTACACATGCGTAAATATACTGTGGTTGGGCACCAAATTGACCCGGGTGTAGTCGCGCGTCCTAAACTTCCGTTAGTGGTCGCGCCCCGGGCCGGTTCAACCGCAGTTAGTTTTTTAACAGGATGTGTGTAAATTAATAAAAATCTTTTTCATAACACCTACTTGTTATTTGTTAATAGCAGAACTGTCAACCTGACTGAAAAGTTTCTCATAACAGCCATGGCCATGGCTCGGATTAATTCATTAGCATCGGCCTGAAGGCATCGGCCACAAATTTATCCTCGTTTGTTAGATGCCTACTAACGGCCTTATATCGTTAATAACTATAGCATTTCTCTTGCACTTTATTAGGAAAGCATAATAAACGATTTTACAGCGTAGCATTAATTTATAACACCAGATAAATGAAAAAATAATAGAGTTACGTTAGAGGTCGCGTCCCGGTCGAATCAACCGCATTAACAAAAAAACGGCTTTTAAATTTTTTTTAAATGTGCTGAAATGTCACTAAAAATAGCAAAACTGCATTGTAGGGGAATTTTTAAAAGTTCAAGTTGCAAAGGAGCTGCATTAGAAAGCTACAGCAATTTTTTAAAATGTGCGGTTGAATCGACCATAGCGCGACCACTTCCGGGTTAACTGTGCTTTACTCAGAACCACAGACCTAAGAGATAGAGTAACAAGGTCAACATAACACACACAGGACATCTTACACAATGGGTGCTGTGCAAGCATAAAAAGGCGCGCTCCAACTTTGTATCCCGAATCCGGGGCAAGTTGAGCATTGTACCGCCAGATGCAAGCACATAAAGCACCAGCCTCTACACCGCAAGTAAAACGAGGTTATCGATTATACTTATACATACATACATAATACATTTTAAACTGGCATTATTATTATTATATCTATAATAGCAACCATAAGTAACTGTTATAATGTTTATATGCTAGCGAGTTAATTTTCTTCTTAAATCGCTAGTGAATTAATAGTACATTGTTCTACAAGTTAAGAAAAGTGAGAGTTTTCCAGCGAATGTAAAAGTTTTACGTGAGCATGGAATTTTCCAATGTGTTGAACATGCAAGTTTTCCGTGTAGCTGACAAAAATATCGTTTTAAATAATTTTGGTCCAAGTATGGAAGCGCAATGTTTACTGTACTGTGTAAATATAAATAACCAGTATGCATTATAGAATAGACCTTACTTGAAAATGAATGAATCTGTTATTAATTCATTTAGTTTCAATTTAAACTGCAGTGTTCTATAGCATTCGGTTACTTATTTCAAGTTTTTGTTAAAATATTGTTTTTAAATTAAAAAGTTCCTTCATATTTTTATTTCGTAGCCTCTTTTACCTTTCGGTGTCGGGGACCATTCATCTTTCATCTCTTTTTATTTACTATGTAGTTGTATATTTATTTTAAGACGGTTTATTTAAGCTGCTCACGGATTACGGAGGCGGTTGCCCTTAATAAAGGGATCCGACACCAAGTTCCTTCCCCCGCATAACCGTTATTTGCAATTTGTTGACATGCGGTTTTACTTACAGCATCAGGTCTTCGATCTCTTCCTTGAATTCTTGTATTCTAGCCGTCATTACTTGCAGAATTTATTGTCCAGTCCAATTTTCCTGCCAAAACACCCGTGGCCTTTGTAATTATTCATTTTGCGTTGTTCTTAGTGGTGTGTGAATCAACATGGTAAGTAAAATGTCCATTTTATTACCTACTTTTTTTACAAAAAAATACCTGATTGGCTTAAACAAAGGGTTCATCAAACAAAAACCTTAATTCACTTGGTGTATAATATTTATTAAAAATAACTTACTTTACGCTTTTCATGCAATTGTGTTTTAATACTATTTATTTGTTTATAAAATCCTGATAGATTTTGTTGTGAGTGTAGAGTAAGGATTCATAGTCGGATAATTCTTCAGTTGTGTGAGTATTAATTTGTTATTTACCTCTTGTCTGTAAGCGTATTTTGGACAAAGTTACGGAACCTTTATGTTTGAAAGTAAACTTGATTAGTTAAATTACAAATTTTCTTTTTAGAGATATGTCCCTCCTAAAAATTACATTTTCCGGTGTGGCAATACGACATCCGTACCTGCACCGTGATACGTTGTTGCGAGTGCAATTTTCTGATCTGTGGTATGTATTACAATTTACTGCTAGGCATCCATCTTTAAAAATATGATCATTCGTCATTTTGATTATTTACCAAGTAATCGACTATCCTAATTAAAGAAATAAAATTCAAAAGTTTGACTTTTTGTGGAATTAATTTGACTACTCCCTTTTTCAATTTAGATTTCCAAAAATATTGCGACGGGTGTGGGAACACCAGAGAATTTTCTTTCAGAAAGGTAGTTGACATGGGGCAGCAGATAGCTTCCAATCGAGCAAAAGCGTTGGCTCGTCAAAGAGAGAACCAAAAAAAGAAGCAAGCGGTAAGATTAAATAATTAGTGTAAATTAATTTGATTAAATAATTGGTTATAATAAATCATTTTTTACTAAATAAATGTATTGCTTATATGATATAATATACAGGCTGTTCAAAGTTAATTGTCCAGTATTTCTAACTTGGTTATCAATATTTCGATTAATTAGCAAATCTGTAGTATAACTCACCTATAGTCTGTTCAGTAAACATAAAAACACAAAGTGGCCTTTGATTTCCAAAAGTTCATGAGTGTACTTCCAAAATGCATCTTTGTCTCGGAATGCACTTACAAAAAGTTACTAAGACAAATAGGTTAAGGGTATGACATTTATCTAGCATCTAGCAAAAAAAAAACTGTTTTTGTGTTTACTGATGCCCTATAGATCACGATGGAAAAAAAAGAAAAACAATTGATTATCAGTTTTTCAAATTATTCACAAAAATTTAAAAAAAAGAAATGACACCCTGTTTATTTTTGCTTATTGTAAATACTCCTATGTAATAATTTGTTCCATTTAAAAAAAAATTAATTTTGCGAATAACCCGAAAGTCTGATGCTCAATTGTTTTTCTGTTTTTGCCATCGTAATCTACGTGGAACAGTACTACAAATTTGCTAATGTAATCGAAATCGTAGCTTTAACTTTGAGCACCCTGTATGTTAGGCTGTGTGAACCATACTTTTTTTGAACCGAACTTTTCTAGTAAATGTTCAAACAAACATTTCAACCGAACTCGTATTAAATTTTTTAGTTTTCAAAAATACATGATCTTTTTGCCCCTAAATTAAATTCACAAAATAAATAAGGTTTTTTCCATTTCATTATAATACAAGAACAACAAATATAATCCTGAGAAAAAAACTAAAATGAAAGTCTCTTATTAAATATGAAAACATAAAAGATCGGCGATTTTGACTAATATTTTATATTCAACAGACAATGCTCACGCGCCTTTTGAAAGTTTTATAGTTAATTATAGTAACTTTAAATACAGTTAAAAAAAGTTAGTGCTTTTAGCGAATTTACCATGTAACTATAATTAAAAACATTAATTATTTATGTCATCTGTTACGGTATCACATCTGGCCAGCAGACCTCAAACTGTTCCTCCACAAAAGAAACTGAAAATAGAGGACTTGCTGGTTTGTACATTGCTTGTAAATAAAACACTAAAACGACTCGGAACTGATTTGAGGAGCGAGAAAAGTGAATCAGAATAAAACAAATTCATATGAAAAATTTTAAATGATACATGAGTATACCAGTGCTCAAACCATTTCTGAGTACACTCTCAAAATTAAAACTTTGTAAATTCATCCTTTTAATTCAACTTACTTATTACAGACTATTGATGACGATATGTTTGAGGTGAGTTTTAACAGCAAAAGTCAACAGATTACTGTAAAACCTTTAAAGTGAATTTTGATCATTAATAATATAAGCACACACTAATGTGTCAAGGTTTATTTTGAAGGATGTGGGCGTCATCGAGGTACTTAATACTTCTGAAGTGGAAGCAACTGAAGCTGAAGCTAATGCGACAGTAGGCTCTCTGTTGGTAGGTTATCAAAAATAATTTGTAAATATTAATTAAGTAGGTACCTAATCTTATTATTTCGTTTTATAGGACCAATCCGGCAACAGTGATGATAGAATGGTGAGTTTATCACGTTACTAAACGGTAACGTTATTACACATTTATATTTGTCAATAAATTGCCTGAACATATTCCACCCAGGAGATTTAAAAGACTGCTAGTATTATTGCATTTTTTTTCAATTGATAATTGTTGATTTTCCACAATCCTTCCAAAATTAATTTTCGAAAACTTTACTAAAACCTCTTTCAAAGATACTATAAAACTGCCACCTCATACAGATAATTAATTTCATCGCATTTACAAAGTATTTGAAACATTTCATAATTGTAAGTATTTACTTTGGTTCTTAATATTAAAAATAATATGTTTTATTAAATATCACTATTTTAAATAAATTGAGCAATTTAATTAATTCTCGATTTTATTGCAATTTGTCATCTCAATCTTATCTCCTGTAGAGAATTATCACATCTATAACAACTAATTTGCCATGTTTTTCAAAATTTGCAGAACAATTCTACTGTAGTGAAAGAGGAGCTATTGGTAGTGGAAGAAGAATTAGTGGTAGTAAGTATTAAAAATTAGTATTAAATTACCTAATAATAAATTATTTTATTACAGGAGACACTGGAGTGAGTGCCAAATAGTAGCAGTTAAAATGTAATGATTATTCATTATAAAAATAAATATATACACTGTGGTTTTTTATCTCGTTACAGCACATATTACGTGCATCGTTTTTTCATGTGTTTAAAATGTTGGTAACATTTGAAATAAACTAATTTCATAGATGCCACTGCGGCAACTATGAAATTTGTTTATTTCAAATGTTATCAAAATTTTAAACACTCGGAATGTAAGGACCTATTAACATTTGAGGTAGGCAAGTACAAGCCAAGGCAAAGCCGCGGTTTGTTGCCTGCCGAAAATGTTAATAGGCGATACATTCCGACTTATCTTATTATATTTTTCCCGCTGCTTATAAAAATTTTCCTAGATTATTGAAAAAATAGTTTGGTTTGTCACCTGACACCAGGATTAATATTCGTGAGTCGTGTTACCTGTGAGTGTCACATGTCACATAAACACTTACAATTATAAACAAAACGTCTAAGTCTGGATCTTGCGTTGCTAATTTTATTATCCTAGGAAATTAATAATAATATTAAGTTCCGTTGTCAAGGAAAAGCAGCAAACAAATATAATCACTGACTTACACTTTTGTTACTAAGGCTGTATCACTGACTTACATGAACAGCAGCGGGAAAAATGTTTTAAGTGTCTTTATTTTAATATAAAAATAATCTTTTTGTGAACCATTATACATTTTCTGAATAAATTTACTAAATGTGTTTGAATTAAAGTGTTTTTAAATAAATTTTGACCATAAAATGTTATTTCATGTTATCAAAGCTATTTTTTATCAATAGTTAAGTCATATTTATTTGCCATGTCAGTGAATTTAATTACTGTAGATTCTTTTGATGGATGACGGAAGACAACATATGACATGACATACGATAGTCCGAATGCATTATTTGATCGTTTAAAAAATAGACCTGCGTTTTTCACATATCGCAGCAGTCGTGCTTTTAAAAACATGATGTTTGTATTTACTTATTTTATAGTACTGCAATTAAAGTGATAAATAAAGCAATCATACACGTTTCATATCAGGACCCTTACACAAACAATATATACTGTTACATACTGTCCAGTATACCTACGATTTACTTTTTCTAATTTGGCTTCAAGCGAAGCAACCTTGGCACAAGCCGTTTTTACTTCTTGCCTTAAGTCGTGCAACGCTTCGGAAATTACTTTATTCACGACAACTTTAAAGTCATTGGATTGCAGTAGAAGTGCAACAACTTGCTTTGCGATTTCGGTAGCATCTACACTACCATCACTAACAGAAGCTGCTCTAGTTTTTCATCGTCATTTTAAAATTAGTACTTCATTTATTTAAGGAAAATACAGAGCACCGCAGAAACGTGTGTTACTCGCTTCACAACATACGACCGAATCCATTGCTTCGGTTTCATGCTAGAATTTATAAATTGTAACACACATTATGGATTATAAGAGGACAAATAACTTACGAATGAAACTCCTTTCAGCCTGACGTCAATGTCCCTCTTTGCTTAGGGTGATACCAATTTGTTGTGCGACTTTAATCACGGTTTTGTCTAAATTTTCATTCTTATTTTCTTGGACACCAAACATTCGTAGACTGTTGCCCCTGGAATACTGTTCTTGAACCTTGGCACAAGCCGTTTTTACTTCTTGCCTGAAGTCGTGCAACGCGTCGGATATTAACATTTCCAGGATTAGACGATGTAATAGGTGCTGCATTCAATGTATTTATCCCATCAACGTTAGTTTTAATTTGCGATACTTCAAAGTGATGCTGCAGCAAATAAGAAGCAAAAATATTGTAGGTACAAAATTCAGCGCTTCAATGCTTTATTATTAGCGTCGTGTCATACAGGCTTTACATACCTCGATCGTAGCTGTAGAGTTGGATGTTGATGGTACAGATTCGAAACGTGCAGAAACATTTCAGGAATAGAGGATGCAAGAATAGTAGGTACTAGCATTCAACTTCAATGTTCTAATGCCATCAGCGTTAGTTTTAATTTGCGATACTTTAAAGTGACGCTGCAGAAAATGAGAAGCAATAAGATTGTAGGTACAATTTTATTCAAAACTACTTACCTCACATAACTGTGAAGCATTAGTCGGAGCCTAATTCTTGCTTTTGCAAAAATTTAGACCAATAATCTCGTTGTTGCAAATTGTTGGGAAATCTGAACAACGCTATTCCCTTACCTTGCTTTGTACTACAATTATCTCATGCACAGTAGACCATTGTCACAAAATTAATACTTGTAGCCACTGCTAGAAGACATTAGTTATTGTTTTGTGTAGAAGACTAATCAACACAAAGGAAACACGAGGGAAGAAATTTATAGGTTAGGTTATGTAGCGTAAAAAAAGGGAGACGCTTTTACACTATGTTAAAACGTACGGCTTGGATTAGGTCCTTGGCAGGGTTCAATAACTCTCTTTATTATTAACCAAAAAGCACCTGCCTTTGAAACTGTGTCAATAGTTTTAAAAAACGCAAGTAATAGGCATAATAAGTAATTGTTTTCTGTGATAATATCGTTTTTAAAAGTACTGGGAAGTTTGTTTACAAAACCCAGAAAATAGAAACGGTTGATTGCGACCATGGTACTTTTATCGTGTAAACACGGCCTGTAGTGTTCTGCATTATGCAATAGGTATGATATTATTTTAAGTGAAAAAAGTTTGACATTTTCAGTACTATAAATATAGCCGTACTGTATGTAGGTATAGCACTTTAATTAAACTCTCTTGTGCGAGACTTTGCTAAAGCTAACATAATCTATCAGTGAATTAAAACCAAGCGTACTGGCTCGTACTTTCTCGATACTCAGTAATGCAAAACTCTTTAGGCGTACCTGGCTCATCTTACTTAGCAAAAAGTTTTTAATAATTTTTAATTTAGAAAAAGATCTCTCAGTGAAGGCTGTAGTGACGGGATGTAAAAAATAGGATATAAGCTGTATACAAATCTGGAAAGCTAGCCAATGATTAGTGATTAGACGGACATTTTTCTCCCCACTTCCTTCACTGATAAGCAAGATTTAAAACTAGTTGTGTACGGAGATCGAAATTGTACAATTTGCTTTAGTAAGCCGTCATCGAGATCAGTTTCATACGTAGCTTGAAATAATTTGACACTCTCTATGACCTCTCTATCTGAGGCAATTGTCAGAAATTTGCGGTTTAAAACTTTGAATTTATATTGTTACTATGTACTATGCACTATAAAATCTAAGAATCACAAACACACACTAGAGCTGGAACTTCTAATCTACTCAAAAGGAGAAAAATACTGCGCACTCAATAGAATTGGCAAAATTTTCGAAACGGTTATTTATAACCAAATGATAAATTACCTTGAAAAAAACTCTATCCTCAATCCGCAACAATATGGATTTAGAAAAGGTTTTTCTACTTCTAAAGCCATCACGGATCTTTCAATTCGTATCACAAAAAATTTCGAAAGCGGCAATTACTTAGGATGCTTATTCTGTGACCTGAGTAAGGCGTTTGATTGTGTGTGCTACGAACTATTGATAGACAAACTGACATTTTACGGGTTTAGCAAGAATACTATAAGCCTGATAAACTCTTTTCTTACAGACAGAGTTCACTTTGTTCAATTCAAAACCAATACATCCGACGTCCCGCTCTGTTCGGCATGGAATCCCGCAAGGGGTCAGTTTTAGGCCCCATAATTTTTTTATTATATATTAATGAATTGCCAAATTATGTGCCCTCCGCAAGTTTTATATTATTTGCGGACGATACAACGGCCACAAATTCTAGTAAAACACTTCCGGACCTGCACAGAGCGATGGAATACACGCAATCGAAGGCCTCAGAATGGTTCACTGCAATAGACTTACGCTAAATGCTGCAAAGACGGAAAAAATGATCTTTAGTCTTCGTAACAACACGGATTTTGAAACCCAGAAAAAGTTAAGTTTTTGGGTGTATATATTGACCCCACGCTAACATGGCGAACTCATGTTGAGTACTTAGCAAAAAAACTTTCGAAAAACATATTTGTCTTAAGAAACCTAGTAAAATTGTCTCTTCAAAGGTAGTCGTTACTGCGTATCACTCGCTGTTTCATTCGCAAGTTAAATACGCTATATTAGCGTGGGGACACTGTGCCGATAGTGCCAGGATTTTTGGCCTGCAACGAAGGGCAATTCGAGTAATCGCCGGGCTTGGATTTCGGGAGGATTGCCGACGTGTTTTTCAAGACAGAAAAATACTTACTTTCCCGTGCATGTTTATATATGAATGTTTGGTATATGCAAGGGAGCACGTCGGCGGTTACCCCAAATTCAAGCATAGGTTTGATACTCGACATAAAGATAATATCTGTATTGAGTACCTCCGACTCAATAAAAGCCGAAACGGGCCATTGTACCACGCACCAAAGTTTTTTAATCTGTTACCCCCGCACATCCGCATGATGTCAATTAATAAATTTAAAGCAACAATAAAATTGTTCCTGGTAAAGCACGCTTTTTACAGCTACGAAGAGTTCTGCGCCCGCATTGGCGACCTTGCACCTTTCTAGCGTTTAAGATTTGATTATTTTACCTGTTTTTACCTGATTTGTCTTGTACGTATATTATATTTATATTATTCTGACTTGTGTAAATACTATGTATACCTAACACCAATAAATTAACATAACATAACATAACATAACCAGTGGCGCTAGTAATGTAATGTGTCATCTCTGATAACGAGTCATGTGCTATTGATGTAATGTGTCATCCCTGATAACGTGTCATGTGCTGTATTCTCTGAAATCCCCATGACGTCAATTGAAACCAGTAATTTCCATCCTTAGATAAGAAATGTTATAAATATTGCTGTTGTATGTTTTTAGAGTTAGTTCAAATTAGCCTGTTCGAGTGCGTTCATAGATTTGTGTCCTGTAGAACGTTACTCTGTTAAAATTTGTAACTCCTACATTTAATTAAAGCTTTGTGTAGTAAAACAAATAAAGTTTTTTTTCGTTAAGTCCACGCTTGGCAACTTAACTGGCGCAGTCGGTAGGATACTTGGCAAAAGGGCACTACGAATTTTTGAAAAAAATTTTTTTTTTCATTTTTCGCTCTTTTGTGTATTTTAATACTTAACCAAGTATTCCTAAAACAAACTTAACACCGGTACGAAGCAACGCAACTTTGAGGACAAACATCGCCTAGGAGAAGCACCGCCAACTGCTGGTCCAGTCTATCGAAGACATCAGTCTATTGAAGACACCTGCTCCATCGAGAAGTTCCTGATCATCGAGATCACCTGTACGACCAATCCAGAGGAAGTCTACATCTTTAATCAACTACGAATCAACTGTACGACCAATCCAGAGAAAGTCTACACGTTCATCAACTACAAATATGAAGTAAGCAACCTTTCACGTATTAAAGTGTGTGTTTTTTAAACAAATTATAAACCCAATAACATAGTTTTAAATATTTATTTATACGTTCAGGCAGAACGTAGTAAGCTTGACCAATCACCGCACATATTTTGTGTGCTTAATCTGTGTTTGTGCTTGCGTTTCTGTGCGTAGGTTTCTATATACCCCTAGTATTAAGTTTCCCCTAGAATAATATTGTTTACTAACATAAAAATCAATCGTTAAAAATAATAGTGAAGTTTTATGCTCAGACCACCACGTTTATTATTAAATCAACCACCAGCAAATCAAAACATGACAGATTTATTCCCACCAGGTTTTTCTGTACGAATGATTTCTGAAATACCAACGTATGATGGTAATCCACTAAATTTATCAGAATTTATTAGATCTGCTGAGCTAATTTTATCTCAATTTTTAGTACCAGCCCAGCCAGAAGCTTACATTAATAAATTTTTACTTTCATCAATTAGAAATAAATTAAGAGATAAAGCATTAGAAGTTGTTACCGGTTATGAATTTAATAACTGGAATGAATTAAAACAGACACTGATTAATAACTTTGGAGATCAGCGATCAGAATTAAATTTAACCATAAATCTAGCTAAAATGAAACAAAATTAAAAAGAATCCCCTATTGACTTTTATAATAAAATTAGAACACATTTAGCAATTTTTAATTCAAAAATTTCTCTTGGTCCTGAAGTTAGAGCTGTAAAGGATTATAAATTATTAAATTCAAAAAATTTAGCCCTTAGAGCCTTTTTGAGCGGTTTAAATAAACCATTTGGTACTTTGTTACGAGCTAGAAATCCCAACAGTTTAGAAAATGCTATTGCAATTGTTAGAGATGAATTAGATATCCGTTATTCTCAAAATGCATATCGTAATTATTCACCAACTGAAAGTACTAATAAACCAATAATGCATCATCAGAATACCCAAAATAATCCATGGATTAAACACAATAACTTTATACCTAATCAAAATTTTCAACGACAATCAATTCAACAGTTTTCTAATAGATTTAGAAGCCCTCAGAATCCCAATTTACAACGTAACTTTTTTCAACCCCCTGCACAATTTCAAACCCCAGGCTGGTATCTACAACCTTTTGAAAGAAATGTTTTCGCTCCGAAACGAAATTTTGTGCCAAATAATCCAGTTGAACCGATGCAAACATCTACTATACATGCAGCCATCCCAAAAAGACCGTTAAATAGTAACATTCAAAATTTAAATTCAAATAAGAGACCAAATTATCGTTCCAATCATTTACAAGTAACTCAACCAGATAATTATAATCCCGAAGAATTACATCACGAGGACATTGACACAAATTATTTAGAATGTGATAACCCACTTCCTGAAGATAACGCAATTGATGACTCTCAGAATTGGTATGCTGATTATTCACCAGAATACATTGACATTGACCACGAAAACAACAGTGATAACGTAAATTTTTAAATAGAGCCTCGGATAGAATTGAAACATTTACTTTAGACACAATTAAATCAAATTTACCTTACATTTTAATACCAGGTACACAAAATAAAATACTGATTGATACCGGCGGTAGTAAAACACTAATATCACCCTTATTTGTCGAAAAACATTTTCCAAATTCAATTCACAATTACCATTTTCAAATAACTACACCCCATGGTACTACTACACATAATCAAGTAGCCCATATTCCAATAAACTCATTATTTTTAGAACCCGGAAGTCATATGTGCTATATGTTTAATTTCAGTCCCGATTATGTTGGATTAATAGGATCTGATTTATTAGCAAATATAAATGCAAACATTGATTTTAAATGGATGCACATTCAAACCGAGAAAAATATTATACCATTTTATTATAATCAATCTAAACTTAAACAAGAAGTACAAAAGAGAAACGAATGCAATTTTTCTAAAATCAATCAACACTCGCAGCCCATCAAACGAATATACAGTGTGTCCAAGATAAGGAGGGCCAGTATGGGGATCTCGGTAATGGTAAGAGATACAAATTTGGTTAAATGGGAAGAAAGTTGCGCAATTAAAGGACTAAAAAAATGACTTCTAGAAATCCTTGATATGATTTTTCCTTTTTGAATTATCTCAAAAAAACCGAATTTTTGGATTTTCTTTTTTATTTTTTTCTGACGTTAATATTAAAGTTAGAGCGAAACTGATTAAACTTCTTTATAGCAACTTTTAGTGGACTTAATGATTACGTTATCAATTTTTTTATCCGACGTTTCGTCTTCGAGAAACCATCATCAACTTCATTTTTTTAAATACGGTCCTGGTTTTTTGATGCCAAATTTGCAAAGCCCTTGTTACTCTGAATTCAACAATGTGCCACATATTATGGTTTAATTACGTTTTGAGCTTTTTTCTGATCATCATCAGAATTTTTTTTAGATACGGACCTGCATTTCTCATAATTTTGTAAAAATAAGCTCATACAGTAAGTTAGACCTTTTTACATGCCGTTAAAATATTAAAATGCACATCATAATGTCATAATTCTGATACATTAATTTAATAACCAACCAATAACTATTAACAATAAACAACAAATAAATGAACAAAAGATAGACAGAAAGAATAACAAAACGAACACCGAAACCATTTAATAGGTATTAAATTTACAGAAGGTATTCAAAAAGGTTGCCATCATTTTCTATGCATAAATAACATTTAACTGTAGAATCTAAAACATTATTCAGCAATACTTGCGTTATACTTTGAAAGGCTTCAAGAACCAATCTTCTAAGTTCTTCTTCTAATTCAAAACGTTAAATACCTATTACATTGTTTCGATGCTCGTTTTCTCATTATTTCTGCCTATCTTTTGTTCATTTATTTGTTGTTTATTGTTAATAGTTATTGGTTGCTTATTAAATTAATGTATCAGAATTATGACATTATGATGTGCATTTTAATATTTTAACGGCATGTAAAAAGGCCTAACTTACTGTATGAACTTATTTTTACAAAATTATGAGAAATGCAGGTCCGTATCTAAAAAAAATTCTGATGATGATCAGAAAAAAGCTCGAAACGTAATTAAACCATAATATGTGGCACATTGTTGAATTCAGAGTAACAAGGGCTTTGCAAATTTGGCATCAAAAAACCAGGACCGTATTTAAAAAAATGAAGTTGATGATGGTTTCTCGAAGACGAAACGTCGGATAAAAAAATTGATAACGTAATCATTAAGTCCACTAAAAGTTGCTATAAAGAAGTTTAATCAGTTTCGCTCTAACTTTAATATTAACGCCAGAAAAAAATAAAAAAGAAAATCCAAAAATTCGGTTTTTTTGAGATAATTCAAAAACGAAAAATCATATCAAGGATTTCTAGACGTCATTTTTTTAGTCCTTTAGTTGCGCAACTTTCTTCCCATTTAACCAAATTTGTATCTCTTACCATTACCGAGATCCCCATACTGGCCCTCCTTATCTTGGACACACTGTATATACCCCCTAGATCAGAAAAACAAATTATTTTACCAACTGTAAATAGTAATGGTACATATTTGTGTGACAAAATACTATTTGACAAAGACTGTAGAACACCTAGAGCTATAGTTAAAGTCCACAATAATTATTTTTACACAACAGCAATCAACACATCTAATCAGACAAAAGAATTTCACATTTATAACCCACTGTTATTAGATGAATATAAACACTCAAATTTAATAGAAATAAATAACATCAATACTGAAAATCAAAATTTTAATTTGAAATCTCGTAATCAACTTCAAAATGAAAATTTAAAAAACATTAATACCACTCATCTAAATACTGAAGAAGCTCATGCATTAAAAACTTTATGTTACGAATTCAAAGATATTTTTCATCACCCAGAATTACCCTTGACTTACACAAACTTGACAAGACATTTTATACGTACAAAGAATGACATCCCAATATTTACAAAAAATTATCGCTACCCTCATGTTCATCGCGAGGAGGTAAAAAATCAAATAAATAAAATGCTTGCTGACGGAATCATTGAACATTCCGAGTCACCATATAATGCACCTATATGGATCGTTCCAAAAAAATTAGACAATTCAGGCAAACAAAAATGGAGAATTGTTATTGATTATAGAAAACTGAACGAGAATACTATAGAAGACAAATACCCGTTACCTCTCATAGAACAAGTTCTTGACAATTTAGGTAAATCTGAATATTTTACTACCCTTGATTTGGCCTCAGGATTTCATCAAATTAAAGTAAACAAAGCTGATAGAGAAAAGACAGCCTTTTCTACCGAAGAAAGTCACTTCAAGTTTAAACGCTTAGCTTTCGGGATGAAAAACAGTCCAAGCAGCTTTCAACGTCTTATAAATCAGGCATTGATTGGCCTAACGCCTACACAGTGTATGGTTTACCTTGATGACATAATTATTTATTCAGTATCCCTACAAGAACACATGATTAAATTACGACGTGTTTTTGAAAAATGTAGCAATGCTAACCTAAAAATACAACTAGACAAATCTGAATTCTTAAAAAAATCCATTGCCTATTTAGGACACATACTTACCAAAGATGGTGTAAAACCAAACCCAGATAAAATCAGTGCTATTATGAAATTTCCCTTGCCAAAAACTAGAACTGATATAAAATCGTTTCTAGGACTTTTAGGCTATTATCGTAAATTTATAAAAGATTATGCCAAAATAACAAAATTCCTGACTTTATGTTTAAAGAAAGATTCAAAAATTATACATGATCAAAATTTCATAGAACAATTTGAGAAATTAAAAATTTTGTTAACTAATGACCCTATATTAGCTTATCCTGACTTTACAAAACCATTTGAATTAACTACTGATGCTAGCAAATTTGCTATTGGAGCAGTATTATCACAAAATAACAGACCTATCAGCTATGCATCAAGAACCCTTAACCAAGCCGAAATTAACTATCCCACTATAGAAAGAGAATTATTAGCCATTGTTTGGGCCTGCAAACATTTTCGACCTTATCTATATGGCGTACATTTTACAATATTTACAGACCATAGACCTTTAATATGGCTTCCCAACATCAAAGAGCCTAATTCTAAATTAACCCAATGGAGTATAAAATTAGAAGAATTTAATTTTACCATTAAATACCTACCAGGAAAAACCAATAAGGTAGCTGATGCTTTAAGTCGAATTAATATAAACCCCCTATCAATCGAACGATTAGATACACCAGAACCTAGTTTTGATGATAATGCAAGTATGATGCCACAAAGACCATATACACCTGAATTGACTGACTTTACCATACCTACTTTTGTATCACCACCTGAAACCTTACCCATACAAAGAAAATCAAGTAGACATAAAGATACTGTTACAACAAATAAACAGACTAATTCACAGAATATTGCAGTTACTCCACCTACACAAGAAACTGAACCAATAGATAATCAAAATATTGACAGTGATGTAAATACTGTACATTCACAACATTCATCATCCCCAGTGATAGACATATCTGAACTACCCCTGCAATATCATAAGAACCAGTTAGAATTTGTTAACGCTGTAATTTCCAAATCAATTAGAATCACTAGATTCGATGGCTACACACATATAAGCATTTTTGTGAACAACAATAACTTTTACGAAAAGTTTGTACAGTTACTATTAGAATATTGTACACCAAATTCCCATCATTACTGTATATTTCAAGATAAAAATATTTTTGATAAATTTTCCAAATTTATTACTGAAAACAGTAATGAAAATTCTCCTCACTTCCATCGATGCACTAATCAAGTAAATTATGTTACTAATCCTGATCATCGTGAACAATACATTTCGGACTATCATTTAGGTAAAACTAATCACAGAAGAATTAAAGAAACTAGTGAACACCTTAAACGTACTTATTACTGGAAAGGAATTGATAATGATATTAAGCAATACATCAATAACTGTGATACATGTAAACGTGAAAAGTATCATAGACACCCAAATACATTGCCTTTTAGTTAAACGCCTACTTATGATAAACCTTTCTCTTGTATCAGTACATATATTTTCCAAATCAATCAAACTAAATATTTAACCGTAATTGACAATTTCAGTAAATTTACTCAAGCATACTTATTAGAGTCCCAAAATAAAATAGACATAACAAAAGCATTGTTAATGTTCTTTTCACATTATGCCGTACCTCAGAAAATCATCGCTGATAATGAACTCGATAACGCTGTAATAAAAGAATTTTTAAAATTACATAAAATACAGTTACATCTAACTACACCTTTACATCATGAGTCAAATTCGTTAATTGAACGAGTACACTCGACAATTTTAGAGCACTATAGATTATTAGAACATACTCCTGAAAAAGAAAGAATGTCTTATTGCATATTAGCCTATAATAATTCAATACATTCTAATTTAAAATTTACCCCTTCCGAAGTTTTATTTGGACATACAGACAGTCATAATCCATTTGAATTATGCAATGACAAATATTTTGAAACTTACATTAATGACCATAAAAATAAAATGTCGCATTTTTATTCTGAAATCCAGTCTAAACAAAATCAAGCCAAAATACAAAGAAATCAAAAAACCAATAAAAATAAAGAACTTGTATCTTTTAAAGTTAATCAAAAAGTTTTCCTTAAAAATGACAGAAGAAATAAAAGAAGTATGAAATTTAAAGGACCCTTCAAAATTATCAAAATCCTAGACAATAATACATATCTTGTTGAAGATTTAACTACTAAAAACACATTTAAAAGACATGCAAATGAAATACGCCAAACTGATGAAATAATACCTGTTACAGGTACTACATCTGGTTCTTCAGTTGCAGTATCCTCTTAGTTATAGGAGATGTAACAATTAAGGATCTATCAGACAACCCTGGCCTCTACCCTCAAAACTTAGAAAAAGCGCAAATTAAAGAAAGTGACTGGACTATTATAAAGACATTTGATTACACACCCTTATTAACAAACTATACTATCCTTAGACGTTCCTTATTAGACTCTATTCTTAAATTAAGAGATCGTGATTTCTATACAGTTAAAAACGAAGAACAAAGAAAATTAAATCATAATGACATGCTATTGTTGATACAGCAGTACATAGTAAGAATCGATAACATGATTGATCAAATATTTCCTTCAGATATAATCAGAACAAAACGCGGAGTAATAAATGGACTCGGTACTATATTCAAATTTTTGACAGGCAATCTTGACACTGAAGACGGAGAAAAATATGAGAATGCCATTGCGGATCTTCAATCCACAAGAGATATACACAATAAAATTTTAAATCAACATACACATTTAATAAATGATTCCATAAATGCTATATTTACCTTAACTAAAAATCAAGAACTTTTAAATATAAACTTACAGAAATTAATTGTACAAAATCGTGCTATAACCAACAATATAAATTCACTCTCTATTCAAAGTGTACTAGCAGAATCAATATTTTCGTTACAAATGTTTATAAATACCTGGCTCGAATTAGAAACATCTCTTACCTTTGCACAAAACCAACAAATGCATATGTCTCTACTTGATAATGCAGAACTATTATCTAATCTCAATCAAATCTCTATATACCTTTCTGAAAATTCAGACAGGATGCTTTCTTTGCCTTACCCTGTGCATCATAAAACCCTTCATCTTTATAAATCTATAATATTAATTAAAACTTATCAAATTAATAACAAAATAACATTTATCTTCGAAATACCATTAGTGCACAAAGATACTATTTACCAATTCATGCAATTAATACCATTTCCAATATACCGGGTGTCCGTTCTCAAAGTCGAACATAGGCGATTAACATTGTATTGAACGTTTTTGCCGATTCCTGCTCGCCAATTTAACTTACAGGGAAGATAATGGTATCAATGGAAAGATAAAATTATTACGCATCAAATCATATCAATAATAATATTCAAGATGCGATTTTTATTTTAAAATACTAATTTAAAACTTGGGAGTTTTTAAATATGCCATGCCTTGCTTTTCAAGTTCGATAGCATTTGTCAAGAAAATTGGTAATTATTTATTGTAAATCAGGTATTTTCTGTCAACGTCTGTTAAAATTATCTACAGAAAAATGAATTATTTCAATGAAGAACGAGTGAATGCACTAATGTTAATTGCCTATGTTCGACTTTGAGAATGGACACCCGGTATATTGATTCCAATTTATATCGTATCATTATTCCCACTTATAAAACTATACTCTTCAATCTTGAGACTTCAATACCTGTTGAACTTGACCATTGCAAATTAGTAACTACCAATTCATATTTTTGTACGAAAAAATATCACTTTTCCCTTATTAATAATCAGCTATGTGAAACTCAACTTTTATCTTTTGCCCCTAATAAAACTTGTTCTCCTTATTTGTTCAAATTATTAAAAGTTAAAATAGCTCAGATTGATGATTCTACTTGGTTAATTACTACTCCTAAAAAGGTAACTATTGATATTAAGTGTTTAGACATTAATTCAAGAAAGATATTAACAAAAACAAATGTAATTCATCTTACACCAGATTGCACGGCAATTATTGATCA
The DNA here is from genome assembly GCA_940337035.1 of Agriotes lineatus. NCBI lineage: Eukaryota > Metazoa > Arthropoda > Insecta > Coleoptera > Elateridae > Agriotes > Agriotes lineatus. The sequence goes on along the minus strand of CALNHX010000107.1, from coordinate 261,803 downwards.
TGATACCCTATTATTCCAAATTAGAACTTCTTCCACAAAAACTTTAAAATTACTAGTACCTAATATTGATATATTAAATATAGATAGTGATAAACACACTCAAATAGCTAGTTTAGATCTAACACCGATCAATATTAAAGAATTAATTAAAGACCAATCACAACTTGGAGAAATACAGAAAATACTTGAACCTGCCAATGTAACAGATTTGCATTATATTTCTGTAACCACGATTATAATGATAAGTATAATTGTCATAGTAATATTAAGTTTGTTATTGTATATCTATTGTAAACGCCAAGCCTTACAAGATAAATTCATGGCATATATAAAATCAAAAGTATTTAACGATGATATTCCTAAACCTTTTGAGTTCTTAGAAATCAAAACGTGAAATTCAAATGCTTTGAATTGTCTTATGAGGGGAGGAGTAATGTAATGTGTCATCTCTGATAACGAGTCATGTGCTATTGATGTAATGTGTCATCCCTGATAACGTGTCATGTGCTGTATTCTCTGAAATCCCCATGACGTCAATTGAAACCAGTAATTTCCATCCTTAGATAAGAAATGTTATAAATATTGCTGTTGTATGTTTTTAGAGTTAGTTCAAATTAGCCTGTTCGAGTTCGTTCATAGATTTGTGTCCTGTAGAACGTTACTCTGTTAAAATTTGTAACTCCTACATTTAATTAAAGCTTTGTGTAGTAAAACAAATAAAGTTTTTTTCGTTAAGTCCACGCTTGGCAACTTAACTCGCTCACGTATCATAGTCTGTTGCCGCTTTGAACCACTATTCTAGAAAAACTACCTACCGCGGCGCCTATATAGATTCGGCGCCGAGGTTCTTCGCACCCCCTGCACATATGATAGTTACGCCACTGCCTATACAAAAATCATTTATTAATGGAAAACCATTCATTAATACGATTGATAAACAATTTTCTATACATTAATGAAATGCATAAATAAACGATCAACGGAAATAGTTATTTAACCAACAAGTGTGTTAATGATTACTAATCGAAACTGTTTAAAGCACGAACGAGCGATAGCTAATGAGTGCCTTTAATAGTTGAGATTATTAATCGCCCATTAACAAACGAGTGGATTACAAAATTTTTTCGTTGACCACAAAATCTTTTTTTGTAGTGAAAAAATTTGTAAAATTGCGGTATTACTAATTTTGTTGTGAATATTAATATAAAACTAGCAGTCCAGTGAGACAAGTGTCTCATTTAATAAAACAAAAAAGACTGTTTTGCAAATAGAACGCGTATTAAATAAAAACTGTACCCAGACCTGGAAGGTGTCAAAGTGATTGCCTAACCGATCGACGTTTTAAGGCGCGGAGGGTCGCAGCTCCGTTTGGCTGCTGAAACATTTTTATTTAATACGCGTTCTATTTGAAAAACGGTCTTTTTGTGATTTCTCGAAAACCGGAAGTGTCACGAAATTCCGTTCCTGAGCTGACATGACCATTTCAGACATATAACTTTCATAACTTTTTTCTCTATCTCTTACGGTTTGGCTGCTGAAACAGCGTCCCAGACAGACAAAACGGCGTCCCAGAGAGACAAAACTGCGTCCCAGACAGACAAAACAGCGTCCCGGACAGACACGTCTATTAGATAAAAGATAATTATGTCAAGTACTCTAATTTGATTAATACAACTAACCTCCATGCAAAATATCATCAAAACGTCAAAATCACAAAAACAGTTAATTAATGAAAAAGAGTGTATTAATCAAAAACAGTGTATTAATGGCATCTATTAATCCATCCTTTTTTAGGAAACATAATTTATTAATATTGAAATTAACAAGCGGTCAACGAAAAATTTATTTTATTATTAGTGTCCTTTGCGAATAATAAATCATTTAAAGAGTTTCTTAGTATTTAGTTTCTAGTGTTGGTAAAATAAAGAAGAAATTTAAAAAAAAACGAATAAAATGTAAGCAGTGAATTACTTTTTCCCCACAAGAACTCCCTCCCAGTGTTGAATTCAGGCGGGAGACCGGAGGGAAATTCCCTCCCGGGCAGTACAGAATTCCCTCCTGGGAAAATTACCACACGATATTCAGGTTTTTTTAATATGTAAGTAATCAATATGTATCTTCCTATTTTAAATTTAAAAAAATACCATCCACAACTTCCATATAACCCCCCCCCCCCCCCCCCCCCCCCGCCCCGGAGAAAGCGATCTGAATTAAACACTGCCATCACCTTTATATCAACTCTATTCAAAGACATCATGCTTACCCATGATGGAATTCTGTATTTCAGCAAAGGAGATTATTTAAAATTTGCACATCATCTTTCAGAAAAACTGTTTTTTAATGAAGCAGTATGTGCGGAAATAGGCAAATATCTATAGCTTGCTGACAAAATTCTGTAGATCGAAGTAAATACATTGATTCGTAAATTTGTATGTAAGGGAATTTTCAATTTTTTTGTGAAAAAAGCCAGATGACTATGAAAGTTATTGAAGCAAAACGTTGAAGCTAGATCAGATAGAAACAGATGGATAGCAAGAGCAACAAATTGGAGCCCTATAGGAAGAGATTTAGTGCAAATTCGACATATTCTACATGTTTCCTCGAACTATTTCAAAGTGTTTTAATCAAGGCAGGTGTTACATTCACCTGCTTATCAGGAATCCGACGCCACTTTGATAAAACGCATCCCAGCTCCTTTTTATCTCATTGTTACATTACGAATTAAGCAAAACTTTAGATTTATTTTTTTCTAGCCCATAATAACGTTCAGATTGTTTTTATTTTAATACTTTCAATTGCGAAATGAAATGCTGTTTTTTCAACTGAATAATTTAATTCAGTCGTTAGTTTTTGCGCTTAAATTTTTTGTGTTTAAGGCTTTAGACATAATGTATCACCTGCTACTGTTTTTTGTAAGTTTTGTAATCAAATTATTTATACAGGACGCCCGAATTTCGTAGGGACAACATGGGTAACTTTTGTATTTTAAGAAATAGAGAGATGGTTAAATTAACAAAAAGATGCAGGTTTGAGAGCTCATTAAGAATTCATTTTGAAATTTTACTTGTCATGGCCCACTTGTTTAAAATTTAAAAAAACAAAATCTAATTTATTTTATTTGCCCTAACTGTTTTGTTACTTAAGATATTGAGATGCGATTTGAACTAATTTGTATGGTAATTTAAATACTTTTATTGGCACTTAATAAAACCATATTCATTTTTGGCTACAAAAACGAACTCAACTACAAAAACAATAATCAACAATATTAAATTACTCAACTAATACACAATTGTTTGCAATGCAAAGTTGGCACCGTTTCTGAACACTATTAATTGCTTTACGGATAGTATTGCCATTAACACTGTGAAATGCCTCAAGTAATGCTTCCTGCAATTCTTTAACGTTGTTGGATATGTAGGACCATATACTTTATTTTTAACGGTATCCCATAGAAAGGTATCACAAGGAGCCAAATCAGGTGCTCTTGCAGGACAACGTACCGTTCCATTAGTTGCAATTACCCTCTCATTAAATCGCTCATTTAAATAGTCCATAACGACACGAGTATTATGCGAATGAGCGAAGAACACCTATTCTGTTGAAACCACATCTGTCTAGTAGTTTCTAGTGGCAACCCTTCTATTAAATCTTCGATCTCCTCTTGTAAAAAAGAGAGATACCTTTGTCCCGTTAAACTACCATTAAAAATAATGAGGCCTATTAATCTATTATTTAGTATGCCACACCTAACATTGAAACCGAATCTAACTTGGTTTCGAACTGGAATAGTAATGGTTATTATGTCTATTAAAGATTCCACAATTGGTAAATATAGTTTCATCTGTCGACAAAATGATATTCTTGAAATTAGGATTTGCGTTGCCTAAATGTATTATGTATGTATGTATTATCTGTAACCTCATTTACCTTGCGGTGTAGAGGCTGGTGCTTTATACGCTTGCATCTGGCGGTACAATGCTCAACTTGCCCCGGATTCGGGTTACAGGATTGGAGCGCGTAATTTCTGCTTGCACAGCAACCATTGTGTGCGGTATGTGTCTTCGTGATGTGTTGACCTTGTTACTCTATCTCTTAGGTCTGTGGTTCTGAGTATAGCACAGTTAATTTGGCGCTCAATTGTGAATGGTCTCACCGAGCCTGATTCCATTCGCCAAGGCTGCGGAAAAATTCCAGCCACCGCGGGATTCGAACCGAGGACTTGCTTAATGCAAGCCTAGCGCTTTCCCAAATGCGCTACGCGGCTTCTCTTGGCCCAAATACCAGTTGCAAAAGTGCAGTCTTCTTTCTGCGTCTCCTGGTCTTAATCTTTAAGATGGTTTAAATTCATAATCAGTATTGAATTCAGACCGTTTCATCCGGGGGGAAAATGGAAGTTCTGGGGGGTATTTTAAAAAAATTTAAATATAAAGAAACATAGTGATTACTTAATTTACAGAAACAAAGCCGATTTAAATGGCATTACTTATTTCCGCACAATCCACCCATACTTTTACATATTAAGAAAACCTGAATATCATGTGGTAATGTTTCCGGGAGGGAATCTGTACTGCCCGTGGGGGAATTTCCCCCCCCCCCCCCGGTCACCCCCTGGATTCAACACTGTTTATAAAACTTGTACATGTGTTTCTTCAAAATCTCTGAAACTCCAGCCGTTACACAGTGGGTCGAAATAAACAGTTTTAGGGTGGTTTTATGGAGGTTGAAATCAAAAGAACTTAATTAAAATCTGAAATTTGGGGTTCGTTTTAAATGCAACCTTACAGTTAATGTAAAAATAGTGGAAACATTGCTTTTGTAAAATAGGGTGGTTTTAAGGGGTTGAAATCAAAATATTAGAATTAAAATCTAAAATTTAGTATTCATATTGTATTCCTATTCAGTCTGACAATTAACGTAAAAATAGTGAAAACATTGTCTTGATGAATAGGGTGGTTTTAAGAGGGTTGAAAGTAGTAAGTAAAAACTACAAAAAAATCAGAAACCACAAAATTCTGTTTGTAAACTTATGGATTTATTCGGGATGTTTTTTGCAAAAACGAATAAATGTATGGTACCAGAAATTACAAAATAATACAACTTACTAACAAAATTAAAATTAACACAAAATATGTTATTTACAAAATCTGAACCGAAATGATATTATTTTATAAAATACATTTTTTATTGTTAATCAATAATCACTTTCATAGTCACTTTGTGCCTCACTAGAATCACTTTCAAACATGGATGTACTAAATTCATCAACATCAGATGAAATTGGGGTTTCCATTGATGTTTGTGTACCTGATAGTACTTCTGTCCTATATCAGTCCTATATCAATATTTATTAACAAATAAAATCGGCATTTGCTTAAACTTCCGCAGTCTAGCTTATAAGTATAAATTACACCTTTAAATAGTCAAAAGTAAATCACTTTTTAAATTAAATTGGATCAATTGTTGGAGTATCACTCCTTAAAAAGCGAGGTTTTTCATTGCACCATTATGTTTAAAAGGTCATGGTTTAAAAAAGTGCAGCTAAGCGCAGCTAAAAGTTGTGGAACATTAAAGTCCACACTTTAACATACACAGATATTTTTTTTAACAAAGTCGAAGTTTGCCAAAGTAAAATTTAAATCAAAAAATAAAGTTAAATTCAGCTGTTTTTACCGGCGCGGTGCCCAATGCCCCTTTTTTTAAGATATGCTTTAAGTCACAAGCCATATATTACTGTGCGTTGGCACACCTACACCCTGCGAAATTTCTCTAGAAGAAACACACGTACTTATCCACATTAACACAAGCTAAAACGAATTCTTTCTTTTCTGCATTATTCTTATTGTACGTCTTTGATCTTGCTGCCGCAAACGAACCTGAATTCGTTAGATTCCTGTCTAATCGCAATATCGTTTTACGATCAAGTAATTGCCTTTCTGGATATTAAGCTCCGTATGTTTGACGTGTAAGTTCTACGTTCTTGTAGCACTTGATATACGTACAAAATTAATTATATTTTTCAAAATGTTCCATTATAAGTTGAAGTAATAACACTGACACACAGATAATGTAATAAACAAAAAAAATAGTTATTGTGATTTCCGTCCGTAAAAAGAATAAGCTCAGTTTTTCAAAATTTTGAAGAAGTTTTCATATCATGTGATACATCATTGCTTTCAGAAAAAAATCATCTCTTAAAAGGGCCAAAAAAATTGCATGGTACCAATTTCAAATTTTGAGGTTAGGCTAGATTACTAAAAAATTGCACAAATTGGTTGTATTAAGTGTCAATAAAAGTATTTAAATTACCATACAAATTAGTTCAAATCGTATCTCAATATCGTAAAAGTAACAAAAAGTTACGGCAAATAAAAGAAATTAGGAGATTTTGTTTTTTTTAAATTTTAAACAAATGAGCCATGACAAGTAAAATTTGAAAATGTATTCTTAATGAGCTCTCGCACCTGCACCTGTTTGATAATTTAACCATCTCTCTATCTCTTCAAATACTAAAGTTACCCACGGAATCCGGGCACCCTGTATATTAAATGCTATGCTACAAGCACTGTTAGTTCTTTCTTATTTATATAACAACATAAATTCACAAAGAATTAGTGTACTAATCGTAGTATACACCCCCGAATGCCATTTATTATTAAAACTTAAAAAATCGAATTTGGCGCCATTGCTAACTTGTTATAAATTGATTCAACAATTAACAGTAGAAGGGAATTGGAATATGAAACTTACCCAATAAAATATAGGCATTTTCAAAAAGACGTTAGAATTATAGTTACGGCATGTTTCGACGACAGGTCATCTTCCGGCAAATATTTTAAGAAGTCCAGCCTAAAGGAATGTAAGATAAAGACAATTTACCAGGTTAAATTGTAGGTTAGACCTTGAAGAGGTTAACAGTTGTACAAAACTATTTAGGCCTCCCCTGCCTAACACGTTGAAAAACGGCTGGTACTCCAAGAGTGCTTTATTAACCAGGGATAAGCTTTATCCAATGAGCTGTATACGCGTAACTGGAGAGGCTATCGATGCGATCGCCTGTGAAGCATTCAGGTGGGGTAGGCAACCCGCTATATTGTGGTATCGCTATCTCACTTCAGCGCATTGGGGTCTTGTTAAATGTAAATAAAATTGAACTCAAATTTTCAATTTTAAACGATTTTATTCAATATTCAATACAGAAATATTTTACAGTGCTTATAAAAAAATTACACATTGTTATGCAATATTAATTTGGTAAGCTTCTGCCTAATACTAGCAGAATTTCCTAATATTTTGTTGGTATTCTGCTTTGCATGAGAAGACATACGACAGTTTAAATACATATTTACAAGTTTCTTAATAATTTGAATTTCGTGCAAATCTTCAAAAATGTGTTCCTCAACTGGGGGATGACGTGGTTCAAACATTTCAATTTTTGAGGCAAAGTGTCGAACGACAGAACTTGTAATGAAATTTCGAACACTAACAGTTTTTTTTTTCTCTAAGTCTTTGTTAAGGTACATTTGAAACATTTTTTCTGCGTATTGAAGTATGTAAAAAACAATGTTGGATGAAAATATTAGCCCACCTCTAGTCACATGGTAACTGAACTGCTTGAAACTATCTCCAGACCTGCCATAAGTATGATCGTGTTCAGGTGAATTATGAAAAACTAATATGTCTTTACAATGAACACATGTAATATTTTTTAATAATTTTCTGACAAAGTAACCGCATATGTAATAGATTACATGATTTTGAAACTCAGAAAGAGTTCTGCTGTCAATCATATCTGTGATAAAAGCTGATATATGACCTGTAATATCCTCATCTTCTTCTTGATTTTCTACTATAGCACGATTTTCAGAACGAAATTCAAATACAGGAGTGCATTCACTTCCGAAGTCGATACAATTCGTATTTACAGTACATGTCACATGGTTTCTAAATAACAACTGTCGTACAGACCATTTAAACTGTTGTGTGTTTGGGTTGTTGTTCCAACCTCCTCTTGCCCTTATACAACTAAAAAACAGCTCTAAATGGTCTTGCGAGCATTTGTAGGTAAGAAAATACTTGAAAGGATCCTCAAGACTAAATAAGTCAGAAGCTAATTTAAGGGTGCTACGCATTGTTAGGATAAATCCTAAAGCAAAAGTTTTTCTTGGGTGATTTAAAAGAGGAATGTTATCAATTGTTAGTGATAATAAATACTCTTCAGATTCTTTAAAAATTGCAGTAAAATAGGCCATTGTTTGCGGTCTCATAGGTGATTTAAAACCTTTACCAAAAAGGTTTCGTGAATTAAGAATGTCAAACACCTTATCTATTAGTCGTATAAACTTGACAGTAGCCTCACTTCCCTGGAAATCTTGGTGACCTGTAACCTTTAAAAAATCTATTGCATCTGCTACCCCACTGCTTAAAGTTTGCACCGCTAAGCGAACATTCATTATCTTATTTCGATAATTAATATGTTGGGGTGACAGTGAATTAGCCATTGTAAAACACATATTTGTTTGTAAATTATTTAGTTTTTCTAAATATTTCCAGGAAATATTGCCTTCAGGAGAACATAAATCTTTTTCAGCTAGAGCATTTCGAGCTAATTTAACCATGTGACAGGTGTCTAACATACAATGAACGTACGTATTAGCACATGGGTGTTTGAATGTACCATTTATTTCACCGTTTGTAATTAGACAAGATAAATTTTTAAATGTCATAACATTGGCTGCTGCTCCGTCACATGTAATAGATCGTACTGTTATGCCAACTTCATGCAATTTAGTTAAACAGCTCATCAGCAACTGCGACTGAATATTGGCATTTGATTTATTTGTGAAGAAGTATGCTACTGGACATTTGAAATTATGTTTGTAGGATACAATTTGAAAAACCAAAGCTTCAGTGGCAGGAGCTTCTGGATCTGTGTCTATTATCCCTCCATAATCAACATAGCCAGTAAAGTTTCCACTTTGTTTATCCCAACATATTTGCTTTCGTATTGCAATTGCATCTAAATTCAAAGAACAATCTTTTAGAAAAGGTTTCGTTAAGACCTCTTGTTTTAAAAATTGAAACACTTCTTCTAAAAATCCAGGATTACAATCGAAATGTGACAACCAATTCCTAATTGTTCGACCACCGGGTAAACATATATGCTTTCTTAAAAAATTGTATGCCTTGGGCGAATAGAAATATAATGTTAAAGCAAACTCCTTTATCACTTTCGAATACCTCCTGTGTGTTGGCGCCACAGAATTATTTTTATGTTGGTTGATCACCATTTCTAATGGAAAACCAGAAAAATAATTTTCAAGCACATCATTAAGATTTTCTGTGGAGTGACCACTTTTCTTTAATTCCTTTATCATTTCAGCCATTGTTGAGATTTTCAAATTTTTGCGACGTACTTTTTGATTTAAAATCTTTATTTTATGTCGCAGTCGTACTGTTGATGAAGAAATTTCCCTAGTTTGAGTACCTTGTTCTCGTTTAGTTTCATTTTCTTCTCCCACTGTGTCTAATTCCATGTATTCTAAGTCCTAAAGCAGAAAAAACATTGAATTAAAAAACAACAAATATAAAAATTACTATAAATAGTTAGGCATACTTGTTTTTCTTGTTCCAAAGTCACATGTCGTACAAGAACTCTTCTATCCGATTTTGTTTTTTGAAGATGTTTGGGATATGCAAAAATACTTGGTACTGCATCGTCTTTTAAAATACGTTTCAACGAATTTTTTTGGCGATAATCCGCATCAGTAAAATGGGTACTGCACAATCGACTGTGTTTACTTGGAGTCCAATTTTCACGTCTTAATGCCAATATCCACAATTTCAATATTTCCGGGCGCTTCATCGGAAAACTAAAATAAAGTTAATGTTAATTAATAGGTAAGAAAACAATAGCAATGGCCAGTAAGCGCAGTAGTAATAATGGGTTTTTTATCTTACACTGTATGAAAGTATACGTTTGCACGGCTAGCCGCGAAAATGTATCTCCAGGTGACGTTTCGCGACTAGACGCGAAAATATATGACGAGCGTTCTAATCGAGGAGGCCGTTTACTATTGTTTACTGGTAGTTCATCAACTGTCTGTTTCTTATTGTCAAATTTTATACGTGCAGCTGACTGATTTTTCCGTTATTATTCTAAAGTACGTGTTAATTACTGTTGTTACGAGCTACGTAATTACGAACGTCAATATATTTTTGTTGTGTAGGATAAAAAATACTGTGTGAACCACGGCGGGAAAATGATTTTCCCGCCTAGGTACACGATCACGATCACGATCTAAGTTTTCCAAATGTGGACCAGCCTATTCTTATTCTTCTTGTTATTTCTTCGGTACACAAATGACTAAATCACGAAGTTTACAGTAAAAACGCGGAAGCACGTAATTTTAAATAAAATTTTAAATTGACATAGTTACGTATAATATCGACTTACCTGTGATAACCGATGTTTTCATTTTTATTGTGTACATTTTTGCATCCATAGGCTACACAATAATTCACCATTATGCTTTATTTTAAGCTCAAACACCAATAAAATAAACCACTTGCTAGCAACTACCGCACTACACCACAATCTGAAAAGGATGGAAATACCACAACAGCGTTCGCACTCTGTCACGCTATTGGGCTTCAGCGCCTACGCATTGAAACAGATGCCGGTTGCCTCTCCAGATGCGTTAGCATACAGCTCAATGGCTTTATCCCACTAAATTTTCTGTCACAGGGATTTTAGTGCCAAGCCGTTGGCTGCGCTGACCGGTAACCGTGCGTTCTGTTTTTATTTGTTTAAAAACCAATCTTTTTTATTATACCTGCATCAGAATCGCCGTTTAAAGCACGCCTGAGCGTGCGAAAACGGGCGATTAAAGCTCGCCGAGCTTTAAAGATTGTCAAGGAAACTACTGAATGCAACAACGGACGTGGACGCTACAAAAACGTAAACAATTCTCGTAACTATAGTAGCAATATTTATTATGCCCTCTCGATGTAACACGACAAAAATTATTTATAAGTTTTAGTGCGTAATTTATTTCCAGTATTGCTCGAAAACTCGCGCGTGTTTTAAAGACCTTGTTATCCACTCATACTTTAATATACTATTATAAGACGAATAAAATTAAATGACATGATCGTTGTTTTTCCGACTTACCGTATACTATTTGAAAAGTAACTAGAATTTGAATTTGCCGCCACTTTCAGTAACTCAAAATGGCGGACAAGCTTGCTCGTATAAATATATAGTACCTTAGGTACTCCAAGTTTTGATGCATGAGGAAAATAGTAGATTATGCAAAAAGGGAGAGAAATTGCACTGAAGCAAAATAGCATTCTCTCCGAGTTGCATATTAGTATATTATATCATGAGGGACTAAAGTGCACCATTTAATCCCGCGAGTGGAGTTTGTTGCCTCGAGGGCGAAGCCCGAGGGCAATAACCACTCAAGGGATTTAGGCACTTTAGTCCCGAGGTATATACGCTATTTTTTGCACTTTTGGGAACATTATCATCAAACATTTCCAAAATTTGGAATCTGTCAATTTGGAAACTGACAATTATAATTTATTACAAACTGAATTGCAGCAGGTCCTGGATAGCCTGAATCAGTTGGCAGTACTGAAGTGTATTGTCAGTATATGTCAAATTCGAGATTTGCAGGTTAAGTTTTACGTCAGTGTGTGTCAGATGACAAACAAAACCTAACCTACTAACCTCGTGTGTACATAGATTTACCATAGTTACGGTATTATTTTTACTTTAGTCCCTAGGGATTAAATGAATTACTTTAGTCCCTAGGGATTAAATGAGTTACTTTAGTCCCTAGGGATTAAATGATCTACTTTAGTCCCTGTTTACGGGGACTAAAGTATCAACTTTAGTCCCGGAAGTGCAAAAACTATTTTTTTCACGTTGCAGGAAGATTAAAAACGAAAAACCCGGTTTTTGAAACGTCATTTATTGACATTTTAGTTACAATTATTTTAAAATTAGTAACCTATGGTAAATTTTAATGTTGGTGGCACTGTAAGTCATTATGACAAGAGCTCACAATTATGTCAAATTCGAGGTTAGCAGGTTAGTTTTTGCGTCAGTTTGTGTCAAAAGTGACGCAAAACCTAACCTGATAACCTCGAATTTAGCATAATTGTTGTGTCAGTCATAATGAAAACTCCCTAGGGAAATTGTTGTCTAATTTAGTCTCTAGGGAGCAAATGTTCTACTTTTGTCACCATTTTGATGCTATAGAAACGGACTTCTACTCCCAGTCGTGGAAAATAGTAGATTATGCAATGACGGTGAGAAATGCGTTATTTTGCTGAGGTATAATTTCTGACTCGAGGGCGAAGCCCGAGAGTCAGAAATTGCACTGAAGCAAAATAGCATTCTCTCCGAGTTGCATATACTATTTTTTTCACGTTGCAGGAAGATTTAAAACGAAAACTCGTTTTTTTAAACGTCATTTATTGACATTTTAGTTACAATTATTTTAAAATTAGTAGCCTTTGGTAAATTTTAAAGTTGATGGCACTGTAAGTCATTATGACAAGAGCTCACAATTATGTCAAATTCGAGGTTAGTAGCTTAGGTTTTGCGTCAGTTTATGTCAAAACTGACGCGAAACCTAACCTGATAACCCCGAATTTACCATAGATTACCATAGATACGGTAACATTTTTACTTCCTTTTACTACTATAAAGGAAGTATTGGATTCACCCCAAAAATTCGAAATTAAATTTTCAACAGATCTTCACGTTTTAGAGTCCCCTGATCCCAAAAAAACATATTTTTTTTTCATTGGTCTGTGTGTCTGTCTGTCTGTCTGTGTGTGTGTCTGTGAACAGAATATCTCAAAAACGAAAAGAGGTATGGCATTGAAACTTCATATATAAGTTTTGTGTACTATGTAGATGAGACAGCAAGCTTTTGAAGAAAATCGCATAACCGGAAGTAGGTATTTACTCTTGTGATTTTTCAGTTTTTTTCGATTTTTTCAAAAACGGCTCTAACGATTTTTTTTAAACTTTACATTTTTCTTACATTTTTAATGTGTATTGATGTGAGATAGGTGATTTTCCAGTTGAATACTTCTAAAGTGAGTTTCTTTTGTTTTTTTTTCTATTTTTTTTATTAACTCCTATTTTAAATAAAACACCCGGTATATTATTACATTTTTGAATTCACCTTAAAATTCTAGAGAAAATTTGTCTCTTCAACTAACACTCGATTTTGTACCGTTTTTGTAGAATTTGTAATTTTTGAAAATTTTTAACAAATGGTTAAAAATTAAAAATGAAATTTTTGACTAATTATAAGAACACTGTAAAAGGAAGTTGTGTGAGTGTATCACACCAGATTTTTTACTTTAGTCCCTAGGGGCTAAAGTAATTACTTCTGTCCCTAGAGATTAAATGAGCTACTTTAGTCCCTGAAATAAGTGACTAAAGGGCCAACTTTAGCCCCGCAAGTGCAAAAAATAAATTTAATATTAAAAACAGATAAACAGCATGCTGTGAAGCAACAAATGATAGACAGACATTTTATGGAGAAGGTTTCATATTTCTAATACCTTCCTATTGTTAATTAGCCCCATTTTGAGCAAATCGTGGATTTAAATATTGATTTTCAACAAATAAGCTATTTTTTATTGGCTCCGACGATTGTTCTTTATTTTCAGTACCTATTTAATTGTATATTGTACAACTAGTGTTGAAAGTAGTACTTTTCACACGAGTGGGGGAGTTTGGTGACCACGAGTGGCTGGCTGTCCTAAATCCTCTCTCCCGGAAATCCATGCAATAATTTTGGCATAATATTAGTGGTGTATTGCGCAATTCGACGTAATAACTTTAGATGTAGAAGTGATTCGATGTAGCAGTAACTTTAGCAATAATGTTTTATTGTTCGTGCGTGCAGCGACATGACATGTAATTTGAGGTTATGCGCGAAGAATTTTACACTGTTTTCCAGAATTTTTACAAAAATTTCGAGAAAATGGACACCCAGAATGCGTCGAACGCACTGACTGAAGTCACAGCGATCATACGGGAATGGGAGGACACCCAGAATCAGCCGACTTACAACCCAGTCCCCACATTGGTGAAGTTGGCCGAAAAGATAGAATTAGAGACTGAGAACTACTTGAAGATGGATCCTGACCCGTTCGACGAGCGCCACCCGTCAAGAACAGACCCAGAATGCAAACTAGGCCAAATCTTAAAAGCGCTCTTCCGAAAGGACAACTTCATGACGAAGCTGGTGAACGACTACTTGAGGGATACCTACTACAGTCGGCTGGGGCTAACAGGGCGCGACGTGGACGCCCTGAACATCGCAGCCTGCCGCCTAATGCTGGATATCATGCCAGGCTTGGAAACTTCGGTGGTATTTCAGCCAGACATGGACGGCTTAATACAGCGCTTGATCAAATGGGCCACGAATTCTGTAGAGCCACTGCAAAGCTACGCCACTGGCTTGCTTGCAGCAGCAATGGAAATACCAGAGATAGCTACTAGATATCGGGAGCAAAACGGGCGGCTGGTGCCGCTGATGTTGCAGCGTTTGCGATCATTTCAAAGTTCTAAAGATTCCCCCAACATATCAACTGCTTTAATTCGACCATTTGCACATTTATCTTCGTCAAAATCACCAGGTTATGGTCAGGATAAGAAAACTTCGCCAAAAATTAATCAGGAAAATGGTAATTGCTTGTATTTGGTTAAAAAATTTTGTTTATTGATTTGCTTTTAGGTCCAATGGAGAAATCCACTAAACATAATCTGGATAACTATGAAGGAAACATGGAAAGGAAAAGGAAAAGAATGAGACTAGATTATGATCCGCCTAGTAGCAGCGTAGGTGTTAGGAGTGGAGGCTGTGGTGTAATAACGGAAACAAGCAATTCCTCGTGGGCTGAGTTGGAGAGTTATATGATCGGGAGTTTGCAGCTGTATCCTCCCACCTTAGCGACCAAACAGATCCTCATTTTGAGGTACCTTACGCCTATGGGGGAATACCAGGAGTTCTTAAGCCACGTGTTTGAACACGGTGCGCTGGAACTAATCTTATACTATGTAAATGTCAAAGAGACCAAGGAGGCTCGACTGGCATTCGAAGCTTTGAAATATTTAGCCGCTCTGCTCTGCCATAAAAAGTTCTCCATCGAGTTTATCCAAGGCAAAGGCTTGGAGTGGCTGTTGGACGTGCCAAGACCATCAATTGCAGCCACGGGAGTCTCGATTTGCTTATATTACTTGGGGTACTGCGAAGAGGCGATGGAGCGGGTGTGCTTGCTGCCCAAATACATCGTCAGCAACTTGGTGAAATACGCCCTGTGGCTTTTGGAGTGCTCCCACGACTCAGGCCGCTGCCATGCTACGATGTTTTTCGGTCTAACTTTTCAATTTCGGGTGATTTTGGAAGAATTCGACGAGCAGGATGGGCTCAGAAAGCTACACAACGTCATATCCACACTGCCGATACTTTCAAGCGAAGATAGTGTGCCAACTTTAAACGAGGACGCAGAATGCGCTGCTCGCCAAATCGTGCGGCACGTGTGTGTGGCCTACAAGCGGTACCTGGAGGCGCACCTGCACATCAAAGTGGAGCAACTGCGCAGGTCACAGCTTCGACCAAACGAACGATCTGCCGCCCCACTCATCCCTTCGCAGCCTAGCTATAAAGCGTGCAAGTTTTCCTCGGAGGAAGTGCAGCAGCAAATAGAGACGCTGTTGCAGTCGATGCCCTTTAGAGCCCATTGGCAACCGGTGGACCAGCTGTTGAAATTGGGAGGAATCACGTTGCTCCTGAAGATCATCGCCTTTGCATACGAGTGGAATTACAGCGGCAGAGCCGAAACAGTGAGGTGCGCATTGGACGTGCTGGCAATAGCATGCGTCATACCTAAAGTGGTGCTGCTACTCTGCGACCGTGTGGATTTGCCAGAAGAAACTGTCACGGTAATAATAATGACATTTATTATATACTATTATTATATATATGCAAATTTAGGTAGGGGTCAACATCGTCCTAGGAGCGGCAGACGGGGAAATTGTTGCGGACGCCGACGTCCAGAAGGCGGCCCTAAGAGTAATAGTCAACTGCGTGTGCGCCCCGATACATCGAGTGGGCACCACCGTCACGCGGTACTCGTCGGGGGGCACCTCATCTCCTAGTAAGAAAACCAAATTTAAGAATTCGGAAGATCTGATTCAGAAAGTGTGGGAAAGTGTTCGCTCCAACAACGGAATAATGGTGCTCCTGCAGTTGATGAATGTCAAGACGCCTATAACCGACGCTGATTGCATTCGAACTTTGGCCTGCAAGGCACTAGCGGGCCTAGCCAGATCGGACACTGTTCGCCAGATTGTCTCCAAGCTGCCCTTGCTGACGAGCGGCCAGCTGCAGACCTTAATGCGGGACCCCATTCTTCAGGAGAAGCGGCAGGAGCACGTCTCATTCCAAAAGTATGCCTTGGAACTGCTGGAGCGGCTCTCTGGCAAGACCAAGCACACGGGAAATGATTTGGAGGTTAGTTTTGTGTTATTTAATTATTCTCTGCTGAGACTTCATTTGCCTCATTACTACAATTTTCCTACTTCACTTTGACACCAATTTCACAACACCTTTCACAGCTTAAACACCGTAAAAACATCTTGTTTACCAGGTAATACACGATTACCTTACATTTGGAGTTACTGTTATTGAATGAATAGTTGGCATCAATAATTTCTGAGGTATTGTATCGTGTGTTTAAAAAAAAAACTCGTTCGCAGCATGCCATGATCAAATTGAAGTTTGCCGTAACTTGAGATATACCCATTGATGCAAATGAACTACCAAGTCAGATAGATCTAAATTACATCCTGATGCGTAAAAAAAACAATTTTTATTTATTGTTATGATTATTACACTCGTTGATGCAATTACACTTAATGCAGTGTTAAACTTGTACCTGTCACAGTGACAGATGTTTTCATAAACAAAATGCAATCTGACATTCACCTACAGACTTAAGACATGACTAGATTTTCTATTTTTCTTTCCATGGCCTGCCCTAAATGAGTTTTTTTTAAATACACGATATAAATCTCCTGCTATAAAAACTTGCGCTAATAATATTTTTGGTATTGTCTCTGGAGAACGTTTTGTAATTTTCTGTTAGAGATGGTAGCTGGAAATGTATTACTCCAAAAACGTACAAAATATTTTTAATTCTAAATGTTACCGTTATAGTCTATTTTGTCATATGGAAATGTAATCTAGGGAAACCATAAGCAACAAGCATTACTGCCAGATTGAATTATGTTGGTACATAAACTTCTGATTATTTGTTTCGCAATTAATTCTATGATAAAGATTTCGACCTAGAAACTAAAAATTTCTACTTCTAAAATCGAGATGTTGACATTTTGGTAGAGAACTCGACTTTTAAAGTATGAATCTCTGCCTGTCAAGCATAACAAACTCTCAATTTTTAAATTAGGGACTTTTTAATGAGTCAGGTTGATTTTTTACTAAAGATCTTGGCTTTCGACCTTTGCGCTAGAAATATGTACTTTTAAATTAGAGATGTTCATATTTAAGTAGAGATTTCGACTTCTATGGTACAGATTTTGACCTACAGACTAGAACTTTCCACTTCTAAAGTAGAGATGTTGAGTAGAGAACTCAACTTTTAAGATATGAATCTCTGCCTTTTAAGCATACTCTACTTTTAAGGTAGAAAACTAAAATGTTAAATTTTTGAAGTAAGTTAGTTTTTTTTTTTAATTAGTGAAGTTCATTTTTTAGTTGAGATCTTGGCTTTCGACTTTTGAACAAGATATGTACACTTACTTTTAAAGTAGAGCTGTTCACATTTGAATAAAGCTTCCGACTTCTATTGTAAAGATTTGGACCTTCAAACTAGAATTTTTCACTTCTAACGTAGAAATGTTGAGTAGAGAACACGACTTTTAAGGTATGAATCTTTGCTGTTGATACAGAGTCTCCACTTTTCAAGAAAACTCTTCTACTTGTAATGTAAAAATTGTGACTTAAATTCGAATTTTTAGTAGATATATTCACTTTTTATTAGGGATTTCAACTTCTATGGTAAAGATTTTGACCTATAAACTAGAACTTTCTACATCTAAATTAGAGTTGTTTACATTTTTATAGAGAACTCAACCTTTGAGATACGAATCTTTAGTTTAAACTAGAAATATGAACGTCTAAAGTAGAGATGTTGACTTTTTATTAAAGATTTTGGTTTCTGTGGTAAATATTTCGACCTACAGACTAGAACTTTCCACTTCTAAAGTAGAGATGTTGAGTAGAGAACTCGACTTTCAAGATATGAATCTCTGCCTTTTAAGCATACTCTACTTTTAAGGTAGAAAACCAAACCGTTAAATTTTTGAAGTAGTTTTTTTTTCATTAGTGAAGTTCATTTTTTAGTTGAGATCTTGGCTTTCGACCTTTGAACAAGATTTATGTACACTTACTTTTAAAGTAGAGCTGTTCACATTTGAATAAAGCTTCCGACTTGTATTGTAAAGATTTGGACCTTCAAACTAGAATTTTTCACTTCTAACTAGAGATGTTGAGTAGAAAACACGACTTTTAAGGTATGAATCTTTGCTGTTGATACAGAGTCTCCACTTTGCAAGAAAACTCTCAACTTCTAATGTAAAAATTGTGACTTTTAAATTGATAAAGTTGAATTTTTAGTATATATATTCACTTTTTATTAGGGATTTCAACTTCTATGGTGAAGATTTTGACCTATAAACTAGAACTTTTTGCATCTAAATTAGAGTTTTTACATTTTGATAGAGAACT
Organism: Agriotes lineatus; assembly: GCA_940337035.1. Classification (NCBI taxonomy): domain Eukaryota; kingdom Metazoa; phylum Arthropoda; class Insecta; order Coleoptera; family Elateridae; genus Agriotes; species Agriotes lineatus. Next base: position 242,958 of record CALNHX010000107.1, on the reverse strand, counting down.
CTACCTTTAAGATACGAATCTTTGGTTTAAACTAGAAATATGAACGTCTAAATTAGAGATGTTGACTTTTTATTAAAGATTTTGGTTTCTGTGGTAAATATTTCAACCTACAGACAAGAACTTTCCACTTCTAAAGTAGAGAACTCAACTTTTAAAATGTGAATCTCTGCTTTTTAAGCATACGCTACTTTTAAGGTAGAAAACTAAACCGTTAAATTATTGAAGTAGTTTTTTTTTAAATTAGTGAAGTTGATTTTTTAGTTGAGATCTTGGCTTTCGACCTTTGAACAAGATATGTATACTTACTTTTAAAGTAGAGCTGTTCACATTTGAATAAAGCTTCCGACTTCTATTGTAAAGATTTGGACCTTCAAACTAGAATTTTTCACTTCTAACGTAGAGATGTTGAGTAGATGCGTAAAAAAAACAATTTTTATTTATTGTTATGATTATTACACTCGTTGATGCAATTACACTTAATGCAGTGTTAAACTTGTACCTGTCACAGTGACAGATGTTTTCATAAACAAAATGCAATCTGACATTCACCTACAGACTTAAGACATGACTAGATTTTCTATTTTTCTTTCCATGGCCTGCCCTAAATGAGTTTTTTTTAAATACACGATATAAATCTCCTGCTATAAAAACTTGCGCTAATAATATTTTTGGTATTGTCTCTGGAGAACGTTTTGTAATTTTCTGTTAGAGATGGTAGCTGGAAATGTATTACTCCAAAAACGTACAAAATATTTTTAATTCTAAATGTTACCGTTATAGTCTATTTTGTCATATGGAAATGTAATCTAGGGAAACCATAAGCAACAAGCATTACTGCCAGATTGAATTATGTTGGTACATAAACTTCTGATTATTTGTTTCGCAATTAATTCTATGATAAAGATTTCGACCTAGAAACTAAAAATTTCTACTTCTAAAATCGAGATGTTGACATTTTGGTAGAGAACTCGACTTTTAAAGTATGAATCTCTGCCTGTCAAGCATAACAAACTCTCAATTTTTAAATTAGGGACTTTTTAATGAGTCAGGTTGATTTTTTACTAAAGATCTTGGCTTTCGACCTTTGCGCTAGAAATATGTACTTTTAAATTAGAGATGTTCATATTTAAGTAGAGATTTCGACTTCTATGGTACAGATTTTGACCTACAGACTAGAACTTTCCACTTCTAAAGTAGAGATGTTGAGTAGAGAACTCAACTTTTAAGATATGAATCTCTGCCTTTTAAGCATACTCTACTTTTAAGGTAGAAAACTAAACCGTTAAATTTTTGAAGTAAGTTAGTTTTTTTTTTTAATTAGTGAAGTTCATTTTTTAGTTGAGATCTTGGCTTTCGACTTTTGAACAAGATATGTACACTTACTTTTAAAGTAGAGCTGTTCACATTTGAATAAAGCTTCCGACTTCTATTGTAAAGATTTGGACCTTCAAACTAGAATTTTTCACTTCTAACGTAGAAATGTTGAGTAGAGAACACGACTTTTAAGGTATGAATCTTTGCTGTTGATACAGAGTCTCCACTTTTCAAGAAAACTCTTCTACTTGTAATGTAAAAATTGTGACTTAAATTCGAATTTTTAGTAGATATATTCACTTTTTATTAGGGATTTCAACTTCTATGGTAAAGATTTTGACCTATAAACTAGAACTTTCTACATCTAAATTAGAGTTGTTTACATTTTTATAGAGAACTCAACCTTTGAGATACGAATCTTTAGTTTAAACTAGAAATATGAACGTCTAAAGTAGAGATGTTGACTTTTTATTAAAGATTTTGGTTTCTGTGGTAAATATTTCGACCTACAGACTAGAACTTTCCACTTCTAAAGTAGAGATGTTGAGTAGAGAACTCGACTTTCAAGATATGAATCTCTGCCTTTTAAGCATACTCTACTTTTAAGGTAGAAAACCAAACCGTTAAATTTTTGAAGTAGTTTTTTTTTCATTAGTGAAGTTCATTTTTTAGTTGAGATCTTGGCTTTCGACCTTTGAACAAGATTTATGTACACTTACTTTTAAAGTAGAGCTGTTCACATTTGAATAAAGCTTCCGACTTGTATTGTAAAGATTTGGACCTTCAAACTAGAATTTTTCACTTCTAACTAGAGATGTTGAGTAGAAAACACGACTTTTAAGGTATGAATCTTTGCTGTTGATACAGAGTCTCCACTTTGCAAGAAAACTCTCAACTTCTAATGTAAAAATTGTGACTTTTAAATTGATAAAGTTGAATTTTTAGTATATATATTCACTTTTTATTAGGGATTTCAACTTCTATGGTGAAGATTTTGACCTATAAACTAGAACTTTTTGCATCTAAATTAGAGTTTTTACATTTTGATAGAGAACTCTACCTTTAAGATACGAATCTTTGGTTTAAACTAGAAATATGAACGTCTAAATTAGAGATGTTGACTTTTTATTAAAGATTTTGGTTTCTGTGGTAAATATTTCAACCTACAGACAAGAACTTTCCACTTCTAAAGTAGAGAACTCAACTTTTAAAATGTGAATCTCTGCTTTTTAAGCATACGCTACTTTTAAGGTAGAAAACTAAACCGTTAAATTATTGAAGTAGTTTTTTTTTAAATTAGTGAAGTTGATTTTTTAGTTGAGATCTTGGCTTTCGACCTTTGAACAAGATATGTATACTTACTTTTAAAGTAGAGCTGTTCACATTTGAATAAAGCTTCCGACTTCTATTGTAAAGATTTGGACCTTCAAACTAGAATTTTTCACTTCTAACGTAGAGATGTTGAGTAGAAAACACAACTTTTAAGGTATGAATCTTTGCTGTTGATACAGAGTCTCCACTTTGCAAGAAAACTTTCTACTTGTAATGTAAAAATTGTGACTTAAATTCGAATTTTTAGTAGATTTATTCACTTTTTATTAGGGATTTCAACTTCTATGGTGAAGATTCTGGCCCGCAAACTTGAACTTTTTGCTTATAAAGTAGAAATGTTGAATATTTGATGGAGAATTATACTTTTAAAATATGAATGTCTCTTTTGAATCAGAGCTCAAAGCTCAACTCTTAAATTAGTGAAGTTTAATTTTTAATAAATACCTCCATTTTTGACATTTAAACTAGTAAAATGTACTTCTAAAGTAGAGATCAACTTTTTATTAGTGATTTCAACTTCTATGGTAAAGATTTTGACCTATAAACTAGAACTTTCTACATCTAAATTAGAGTTATTTACATTTTGATAGAGAACTCAACCTTTGAGATACGAATCTTTGGTTGAAACTAGAAATATGAACGTCTAAAGTAGAGATGTTGACTTTTTATTAAAGAGTTTGGTTTCTGTTTTAAATATTTCGACCTACAGACTAGAACACTCCACTTCTAAAGTAGAGATGTTGACTTCGATAGAGAAATCGACTTTTGAGGTATGAATTCTGTTTCCTAAGCAGTTTCTGCTTTTCAAGCAAACTCTATACTTTTAATGGAAATATCTTGACTTTTAAAGTTGATTTTTTAGTAAACAATTTGACTTTCAAGCTGTAAAATAGAAATGTGTATTTCTAAAGTAGAGGTGTTCACATTTGAGGAGAGATTTTGACCTAGAAACTATGGAGAATCCACTTCTAAAGCAGAGATGTTATGGTAGATAACTCAACTTTTAATGTACAAATCTCTGCTTTTCAAACAAAATCTCTACTTGTCATGCCAATTCTTTACTTCTATTGTAAATATGTATCTCCACTTTTTAGAGTAGTGAAGTTGAATTTTTAGTAGATGTGTTTACTTTCAAACTCTAAACTGAAAATGTGTATTTTTAAAGTAGAGATGTTGACTCTTTAGTAGAGACTTTAACTTCTATCGTAAAGATTTCAACCTACAAACTAGAATTGTCTACTTTTAAAGTAGTGCTGTTGAAATTTTTGTAAATAATTCTACTTTTGAGGAATAGATCTTCACTGTTCGAGCTGAATATCTAGTTTTCAAGCAAACTCTACTTTTAATGTAAAAATCTCAACTTTCGATCCCTAACCTAGACATGTGTACTGCTAAAGTAGAGATTTTGACATCTATGGTAATGATTTCAACCTACAATACTAGAACTTTTCACTTCTAAAGTAGAGATGTTGATATTTTGGTAGAGACCTCAACTTTTAAAGTATGAATCTCTGCTTTTCAAACACAGCTCCTACTTTTCAAGTAAACTCTCTACTTTTAATGTAAATATACCGATTGTTAAGTTAGCGAATTTGAATTTTTAGTCAAGATCTCGATTTTCGAACTTTAAATTAGAAATGTGTATGTCTCAAGTAGAGATTTTGATGTTTTACTACAGATTTCGGTTTCTATGGTCAAGAGTTTGACCTAAACTAAAAATTTCCGCTTCTAAAATAAAGTTGTTGGCATATTGGTTGAAAATTAATATTTTAAGGTATGGATCTTGGCTTTTCGAGCAGTCGACTTTTCAAGCAAACTCTTTACTTCTAAGGCAAAAATCCCGACTTTTAAATTAGGTTAGGTTTCACGTTGACTGGTTGACACCGTAGTTATTTTAAATTGTAGTTCTGGATATTATAAACTGCAATTGTCGTCATTGCAATACCTACATAGTTAAAACAAAATTATAAAATCACATTTTAAATTTATAATAGCGAGAACTACAATTTAAAATAATTAAATATCAACCAGTCAAATGTGAAATCTAACCTCACTGCAAAAATAATAAGCCGTTGCTATATCCACGGCAGCCGTGAAAATAATAGCTGTACTAAATCCACGGCAGTGACGTCACCGCATGCTCATTGTAGATTCAAAACAGAGTTGAAAACAACTAAAACGCTGCTTGCTTGCGTAATGAAGGTAACAAACTCGATATATATTTCTTTGATGATTGTAGCAAAGCTATTATGAATCATGATTTGTCTGCAATTATTATGCCTCAAAAAATAAGTAAAGGAAGGCTTAAGGGTGCAGACCAAACTGTTATTTGGTTAAAGAAACGACGAACAATAAACATCCTATGTCATTTGTTTTGAAGTTTGTGGAAACCCAAAAGTTGCAAGTTTTGAGAGAGAGTTTCAAATGACGATGCCGTTAAGCACTGTATCGAAGGGGAATATAAAATTGAAATCACAGATATACAAAAATCCAAGTTGTCTGTCACACTGCCCTTTTGACCCAGAAATAAATTTGTTGATAATTCAGGACCTGTCAGATTCAACTGCTTTTCAGCATATTTCAGAGTACATTGAAATTACTAAAAGCAATTATGAATGGTGCTGTACTACTTGCAGTAGTCCACTTGTATAATTGAAAAGTATATGTTGTGATACCTGCATGAAATGGTGCCATTGTAAGTGAGGCCACTGTCCGGTGTCCAGTCCTCATCCTAAACCGGACACAAAGTGTTCGGTTTTTGTACAAAATGTACGAGTCTGATAATATAGAAATGTGTAAAGGGGATCCAGTGCGTGCACAATCGCAACTCCCCGGTGTGACGTCAGCACGACCCTTCTGTGCATGCCTGTAGGAGTTAGCGTTCAATCGCATAGGCACACAGGCTTTACATGTATTTATAGCTTAAAAATAAAGGTATCGTATAGAAATGAGGTTACCAAGCATGAATGAGCCCTTTGTATTAGTATTTTTTTCTTTGGCTTGTTGGATCGTTGTAGTGCCAAAATTGTCCCGGTTTGTTTTTGTTTAAGACACTTCCGATGTAACTCTCTTGAAGTTGGGGGAGTGTGAGGACAATTTTTAAATTTAGCGCGTTTCTGCATTTTTCGGTATTTGTATCTCAAATAGCAGTATTTTTCCCGGTTTATTTAAGCCTAAATTACAAGCTTAGTTGTGTTTCCATTCGTCTCAAATAGTAGCGTTTCTCAACTTTAAAAAAGATTAACAGAATTGACACTGCAACTTATTATTATGACATTAAATAGCTTCTGTTTTCACCACAAACGAGCGGCTGGCAAGTGAAAGTGACAAGAACTAGTGTAAGGCCCCACGTTGGGCGCCATTTACGTGTACCCCCCTTAAACGAGGGATTTACACGGCCTGCCTAGTCCTTACACCACGCCATATTCTGCCGAGAGTTGAAAGAGCTAACCCCTCTCGTTGGAATAGGCATTGAAAGGCCGTATCGTGTGCAACACCTGGGAAGGATTGACTTCAAGAAAAAAAATCAAATAAATTCTCAGGGAAATACTCTTAATTAGAATTACAGAATATGGAGAGCAAACCACCCCAACTGCTAGCTAGATAGGAAGAACTAGATGAAATAGCTCCCTAAAGTGATATCCCCTGCAATGCCCAACCAACCTCCGTAAACCTTACAAGAGGGAGAGCAACAAATGCCCGGCGCCTCCACCAGAATGTAACGCCCCCACGTTGGGCGCCATTGAAAACATATTTACCCCACTTTTGAATATTTCTTCTGTGAAAATTACGGGGGTCGTCATATAGGATACAAAAGTTTTATTAAAATCGCATATTTTAATACAGGGTGTTCAAAATACTGGTTCAAATTTCAATATCTTCAATCTTTGTTTTCTAAATTTTTTTAAATAGAACACAGAAATAAATAGATCCTTAAATTTCCTTTATTTTGACTCCAACATGTACTTTAATGTAAAGAATATTTGAGAAGTTAAGCTTTCAATAAAAAATACGATGAATGTGTATTATTTGGCGCATGGTTTATAATAGTGCTGGTAAATAACCGATTAGACGGTTAATCGGCCTGCTGTTAACTGCGGTTTTTCATAAATCGAACACCGGTAAGCCGGTTAACCAATAATCTGATTTTAAACCGGTTAACGAACCGGATTGTAAACTTGTTTATGAACCGATTTGTAAACCTTTTTAAAATCCGGTTTGTAAACTTGTTTAAGTAACGGTTTCTAAACCCATTAACAAAGCGGTTTGAAAACCTGTTCATAAACAGGTTTAAAACCGGTTTATAAACCTGTTAAACACTGATTTATTCATTAATTTAAAAGTTTGTTCTTAATAATAAAAATGTGAGCCACTCTTTTTTGGGTCACCCTGTAATGTCAAAATAATTTTAAAATGTGTCCCTTTCAATCCCATTGAGAAATCATAATCAAAATTTTTATCAGAAAATAACTGAAAGCTTAATCAAAGACCGGCGCACTAAATAGACACACTGTATAGCAGCTGTTATTCATACAAATAATATTTTATAGGTGTCATTGGGGAACATCCACAAAGCAAACATCGTGGCCCAAACCAAAATCCACTTCAACGACAAGCAACTTCTGCAGCTGATCTACCAGCACCTGGCATCGAAGGGATTCGCGGAAACGGCCCACATCCTGCAAAAGGAGGCGCACCTGTCGAACACCATCATTGCGAACAACGTGCACCCCCCGAACAAATTCCGATACACCTCAACTTCGACCCCGAACAGAGCCCGCCTGTCCTTCTCGTCTCCGGCACACAGAAACTCTCCCTCCCTGACTACCAACTCCGAGGTTGCCGTGACGTTCAACGGGGTGGCGACTCCCACCATTAAGATCAAGAAGAAAACCCTACCCGCCTCGCACGGCGTCAACCTGATCCAGAAGCCGCGGCTGCAGAAGCAGCTCTCGGCCGAGCCCCACATGAAGATCATGATTCCCAGTGAGGACGCCACCGTGAGCAACGAGCAGCCGCGGATAACCCTGGACTCGATTATCACGGAATACCTGACCAACCAGCACGCCCTGTGCAAGAATCCCATGGCGACGTGCCCGCAGTTCAACCTGTTCATCCCGCACAAGTGCCCTGACCCGAAACCAAAGATCCAGGCTGCGAATAACTTTGCCATTCGCTCGGCGCGGCGGCAGATCGGGCACCTCTCCAAGTCGCTGGATAGGAAGCTGGTGCACAGCCGATTTTGCCCGGTTCAAACCATCCGGTTGCCGAACGATGATGGCTTTTATACCTGTGTGAGGTTCTTACCTGATCAGAATGTGATTGTTGGAGAGTACTCGGGGGATATTCGCATCTTCAACACACACACAGGTAATTTATTTAATTATTATTTTTAATAAACACAATTTTAACTGTTTCATTTAAGTAGGTGGATCTTCCTGTAATTTTGTATAGGGCCATAATTTATCGTTCTGAACAACTTTTCTTGGTCAAATTTTGCCGTATCATAAAGAAAAACGTTAGTTTACCTGAAAAGAAAATAGTTTTCGCTTTACTGTCAAGGCCGACTTGTTTTTTCAAAAACTGAAAATATCCTTAAAATTCTCTTCAGACCAAGCAGGACCTAATCCCACAATCTTAAAATAAAATTTAAAAATTTTTAATCCATCTCACCTCTTGTAACATCAATCCTGGGACATACTGTATATTATTTTCAATTTATATTGTAATGTGGCTTTTTCCCGTGCCCAATGCTCTACTGTACTATGAATTTATAATGCCCTTTGTTTGCTAGTTTACTCAGTCATAGAAGTACAAGATCCGCTCTTACCTCACTGTGGCTAAGGGTTGTCAATATTGTTCTTGTAGACCTGCTCGTGATCACCTATAACTATTCATGCACTGCCAGAAATGAAAACATGAAAAGATATCTAATCTATAAAACAACCAACCATGCATGAAAATGCACAAAAAGAATACACAATGTTAATCGATAAAGGTAATGTGCACTATTAATATGAGCCTCAAAAAATCCACGAGCTGGATGCTTTAGTCTAACTGCAATGTTTAAATTCCGCACTCGAATTTAATGAATCTGATCGTGCCTCCAGTGTCTTGAAATCAGCTGATGCAATATGCCCACAGGATGATGTAATGCCTTGTTCTGACACGCTGACTCAGCAGATTGCCATTGATTTCTGGCGCGTAATTTACCCGGTGAAGTTATTGCGTCATTTGTTGATAATTCGCTGGTACGGTTATTTATAGGACTAACAAGATCGACTGCTACTTTGAAGCTGGCAGAGCGGCTTTTGGCGCTGAAGAAATGTTGATTCCTCGGTGTTGATCCCAAGGTAGTTGTCTGCTCTTGAGGCTGTATTTCTGCTCGAAATTCACTAGACGTAGACTGCTGTTAATGCAGCCCCTAGTGTTGTGCCTTGGTCAATTGACCGGTCAATTTGACCATGGTCAAAAACTGTGTGGTCAAATACGCTGTCAAATGCTCTTTTAGCCTTAAAATTGCTTATATTAAATTACACTATCAATCAACGTTTTTTTTTGTAGAAGGTCTTTATTATTGGCTGTAAGCCTGTAACTCATCAAACATTTACTGAAATTGCAAAAATGCAGGGGAGTTACATATTTAGCGAGGGGATTCACACAGCGACCAATGTTTCTTGGGGGGTTTCTTAATACATTTTAGTTTGTTATTATTCTCTTCTTTGCTGTACTTATGCAGTAATGATTTGTTTTTATTGAAGCATAAATATATGGCCAATAAATGGTGTATTATTTTAGTTACCGAGAGTATAAAATGAAATAATTGTTAAAACTGTTAATTATATGCACTTATAAATACTAATCAAAAGGGTTGGTGGTAATATGATACTAGTTAACTTTGTGATTTGCTTAAACTTACAGAACTATCAATACAATTGATTAAAAAAAGGTTAATTAAAAAAATTAAAATGGTCAAATGAGCGGTCAATTGGCTTGTCAATTGACCAAAAAGTTGTTGACCGGTCAAAGGCACAACCCTAGCAGCCCCACACAGAACTTTCAATCGCGAGAAGTCCTTTGTCTTTGGACGTAATGCACCGCTCGCTTGTTGGCAAGCGATTGCCTCTCCGCCCCGATGTGGGTGTCATCTTCAATTCAAAGATGACATTCAAGAAGTAGGTGAAGTTGGTTGTTCGTAAGACCAACCAAATCGTAGGTTTGGGTTTCCGTTCAGGTAGAGTGCTTAAATCCCTGTACGTGTCTTTGGTTAGACCAATTCTTCCGTATTTTAATACCGATTGCACCAGGATTGAGACAATTCAGCGCCCCCGTTTGGCCAAAAAACAGATGGAGAAGCAATGATTTGGAATCCCAGAGTGTCTTTGTTTAAATAGGTTGTTTCTGCAAGGCAAAAGGATTCTCTATTACTTTAATACAATAAGTTTTGTCCAGCGGGGCACAGGCTTAAGGTTGAAATTTTCACTTTTGCCTAAGAAAAGAGGATTCCTGCTCGAGTTTATGGTCTTATTGTTCAGCAGGGTTGACTCTCACTTTCCTTCGGCCTATTGTTATTTGATTCGGACGTCCATTTGTTCATTGCTGTCTACAATTGTGTCTATTCGTGACCCAAGAGGGGTAGATGGAGATCATGCTGAGATGGTCCAGAATGCCTGTTTACAGACTCAGCGCGACATTTGAAAAGTTTGTTACATTCTTTGCGTGACAATACAATCCAAATTTGACGTTCAAGACATTTCTTAACTGCAAGCACACAATTGATTTCGACACTTTCGCTAGAACCATCGCACCCCAAATTTTCACTTTTATTAGCGCCTTTCGTAAAGCAATACACACAATTGACTTTGACACTCGCTGGTTTATGGGCTTCGCTCCAGTTATAAATGTAACAATTTGAAAATTACATCCACGTCAAATATTAGACGTTAAAAGTCTGCAGGTGTAGGCAGTGACTACAGTCTTTTACTAGATAAAATAAAACTGCAATGAAATCCAAAGAAAAATCAATAACCAATAAAAAAGGAAGAGAAACTGAATCTTGATGAAATCAATCAAGTCTATAGACCATAGCAATGAAGACATTGAATTGAGATGGCAGAATATTAAGCTTGAAAAAGGCAGCGCATGAAGCGCTGACTACGCGACCTGTAAGCAAAAGTAATAAAAATGTAACCAGATCACCGTGGTTCTGCAAAGCGGTTAAGGAAAAGTGTCAGTTGAAGAAAAAGGCCTACTTAAAATACCGATGCGCCTGAACAGCAGAGGCATATGAAGAATACAAGGCAATTTGAAACGAAACAGCTTCATGTGTGAAAAGGATGCTCTTACAGAACATCTGACAAAATTAATCCAAAAAATCATAACCCACCATAGAATACCCGAAAGCAAGGAGTCTCTTTAAGTCTATTACTTTGTGTTATGGAGAAATTATAAGAAAAGTATGCAATGGAGAAGGATATAAAATGGGAAATCAGCAAATCAATTGTATATTACATACCGAGGTGGAAAGTGTTTCAGTCCTGTCGAGAGATTAAGTAGTTAACCGAAACGCAAAGCGTCGAGTTTAACTTTATCTCGAGACAGGAATGAAACCACTTTATTCTAAACAATAATTTATTGGAAAAATTATAATATGATTCGATGTGACGCGCATGAATGGATAAACAAGATGTCCCTGCCTACTAGACAGGAATTGATTACTTTCCAACCGTTGCTGCGGCAACCACTTTTCCGGCCAGTTGGAAAGTCAATAATCATATTATTACATATATGGTTGTGAATAAAATACATTGCTACACTGATGATGCCATGCTAGTCGCAAAAACCGAAGACTGCCTCAAGAGTCAATTGCATCAGTTTAATATAACAGCGAAAATTTATTATTGCGGTTTCCATATTTTTGTCGTGTATCGCTTCATTATTTTCTCTTTCTTAACTTGTTATTTCCTCTTCTTGGTTCAGTAAATTGCCAAAATATTCCACCTTTCTAGTTTGACTTCTCTATTTCTTCTTAGGGTAAGTTTTCTCATCGCACATCGCTTTTTCTTACCTCTCTCTTTTCTTTTCTATGTACTGTAACATGGCTTCTTTACCTGTCTTATACTTTACTGTACTATTAATTTATACTGCCCTGGGTTTGCTAGTTTAAACAGTCGTAGAAACAGAAAACTTGATGTAAATCTCAGAATGGCTTAGGGAAAGTTAACATTGCTCTGGCTGGCCCACTCGTCATCTCGAATCCTGAAATTGTGCATGCCAAAACTGCCAGCAATAAAAACCCAACAATTTACATAAAGAGATATATAATCTGTAAGGGAAACACAAATACAGGCAAATGCATTTACATGAAACACACCAGTAATAAACGGCGCCAATACATACAGTTTACGCATGCAACAATGTAAACGTATTATTATAAACATCTACAGGCAAAAGCCGTTTCTACTCGCATTGTTACCTATTAAATATATGTGAGCCTTATATTTAATTAGAGACTACAGTTCAAACACAAACCGCGTGAAAATGTTGAAATCCCAAACACAAATTCCTTGAAGATGGGGCCTGGTTCCATCCAGGCCACGCGTGAAGCTATTTGCCGATGCAGATGTTTGGGCGTGCACTACAAATGCTGATTCCGCAGTGATGCCAAGTGGTGTTCATTTCGCAAGATTGCGTCATTCGTTATGAAGCTTCCGGTTTCCTCATTTTCACTGGTTCTTACAGTAAATCGAGATAGTTAATTATAGGAACTAACCTGGCTTTAGTATTTATGCCAGTTGGGCCCGGGTTCCATGCTGTCTGCTACTTTGAGGCCAAGATTGCGACTTCTACCTGTGTCGACTGGAACACCTCAGGGTTGCTTCTCAGGTGATGGTTCACTCTCGAAAACTGCACCTCAGCTGGCGATGTAATAGTTGTAGATGGCTTGTTAACCTAGATTCACACAGTCACTTTCTATATGCAGTTAATTTATGTGCGTAACGGCCCTTGGGTGACATTGTACGCCTCGGTCGCTTACTCCCCGTGCAGCACATGCTAGGTTCTGTTTATAACTACACATCTTTCGATCAGCTATCTTGGCGCATTCACTTACTCCTGCAGAACTTACAATGCGTATCTCTCCTTGATTGATTTGTTTTCCCATTATTATGATATTCTTTCTCTACTTTCTATTCTTTTTTTCACTTCCGTTTGCTAATATTTCTACTTCACCCTGGAGTTGTTTATTTCCATTCTGCATCATGGTTATTTGACTGCGCCATAAGTGTTGTTCATTTGTTAGCTCTCTTATCTCTTCCTTCATTTCCTGTGATTGTGCTGGTTGTTTCTTTTGGTCTTTGCGCAACCAGTCTCTCTAAACTATACAGGGTGTATACGAATTCGACCGACAAACTTTGGGTGCATATTTCTCTCACTAAATACAGCCTAAAAGATTAGACAACCTTGATCCTTAGCTGCAAGATAAACTCTGCACAGGTCAAAACACTTCGAAAAAACACTATGAATTTTTCAAGATTTATTTTATTAAATAAAATAAAAATGAGAAGAAATCCATTAGCTTGAATATTAAGAATAAAATTTATTATCAGCTATGGCCTAGCTATCTTCTTTAAAGAATTCTGGACTTCCAAAAATCATTAAAAATTAGTGTTCCTACAAATTACATGCATTCAAATCTCCAAACTTGAATATTTTATTTCCACTGGTAGTCTGATTAATTATATGTCATGTTTCATATGTACCTAATGTAATTAATTAATTAGTATAGTTCGATATTTGAGTAAAATTTCATTCGACGATTTCAATGTTAGATTAAAAGAAAAGTCACAAAAGAGGTTCTAACTTTGAAATGATAGGAGATTGGTTATAAGTATACGAACAATTTAGGTACATCTTTAGGCAGTAAATACACCGTCGAAGTTTGTCGGTCGAATTCGTATACACCCTGTATAGTGTGTTGCCTAACAAATATTCTTCATGCTGGATATTTCTTCAATGTTTTGTCTTGCTTCTTAATTTTTGTTTCCTTATTCTTTGACTAGCAACTGTGTGCTCTTCCACTTTGGTGCAAAATTTGAGTTAAATTTCATAGTACTTAAACCACAACTGCTTCATATAAAAACTCAGCAACAAATTACAATGATATAATAAACCCGTAACGGGTGTTCATTTAAATTTATAATTAGAGTCACCTGTGGTTCGTGTTATACGTTTGGCAGTACTGCAGTGTATTGTCAGTCCATGTCAAATTCAAGGTTAGTAGGTTAGGTTTGGTTTGTTATTTGACACAGACTGACGCAAAGGTTAACCTGCAACTGTCGAATTTGACTAATTTGACAATATACTTCAGTACTGCCAAACGTGTAAGATGAATCACAGGCGACTCTAATTATAAATTTAAATGTACCCCCGTTACACTCCTGAACATTCTATATTGTATGAAATGCATTATATTATCATGTCCTTGAATTAAATACTGTATATATTAATTAAAGTTGATGTAACCAAAAAAATAGTAAATTGAAATTTACGGCCAAATATTTTCTACTGTTTTTTTTTGTAGCGTCTTTTCTATTTACTCCATTCACAAGCTCCCAAATAGCGTTAATTTACATAATTTTAAGCTCCTTTACATTGTAAACTAGTTTTCCAAAGTAAAATACGAAACATAACCCAACTTTCTCATTGCAGGAAATGAAGAAACCTCATTTACAGCACATGACAGTTACGTGATCCACGTGGAGCCGAGCAGAGATGGCAACCTTTTGCTAAGTTGTTCGACCTGGGGCCGGCCCTTGTCGGCCGTGTGGTCCATCAACGGGTACGAGATGAAATATTCCTTCGAGGAGGAGGAGTACCTGGAGTTCAGCAACATACTCCAGGACAGAATAATCGGAACCAAAGGGGAAGTCGCCACAATTTACGACGTCAACACGGGGAGCTCCATAAGCCGGCTCGTGCCCACCGTCAGCAACCAGTATACTCGAAACAAGGCCACATTCAGCCCCAACGACGATCTGATACTGTCGGACGGGGTGCTGTTCGACGTCAACTCAGGTCAGCAGATCCACAAGTTGGACAAACTCAACCAAACTCAAAGCGGTGTGTTCCACCCCAACGGTCTGGAGATTGTATCCAACACCGAAGTGTGGGACATTAGGACTTTTCAGTTGTTAAAGACTGTTCCCATTCTCAACCAGTGCCAAGTAATCTTCGCCCCCGTGAACAGCACGATCTACGCCATCTCCCTGGAGCAGGAAGTGGACGAGGATCCGACGTTCGATTCCAGCTTCAAGACGGTCGATGCCTCGGATTATTCGAGCATCGCCACGTTCGACGTCAAAAGAAACGTGTATGATTTGGCGGTGAACCGATTCGATAGTCAAATTGCCGTGGTTGAAAACCAGGGCGTCTACCATGCTCCCCAAGAGTCGGTAGTTCGCATTTACGACGTGGGAAGGAAGAGGGATGATGAAGACGAGCAGGAGGAAGAGGACGATGACGAAGAGGACATGGATGGCTCCGATGATGACGGGTCGGAAAATGGAACCGTCTCTACGGATGCTGTCGGTGACGCCCAGAATAATGACAATAACGGTAATAACGAAGAAGACGACGACGGAGGCGGTGGTAATGATAGTGACGGAAGTTGGACGGATGTGTCGGACGATAGTGACGATTCCCACGGGAATTACTCATCCGGTCTGAGTGCCATTGAAGATCTTTTGTTCGAATACTAGAATGATATTTTGTGTGTGTTGTATGTGGTGTGCGTGTGTGTGATCGTAAATAAGAGTATAAAACCATTGGGCTTTAAATTGTTTGCAGAGATAGTTCAGCAGGTAACCGAAGATAAGAGGAGGGTGTATTCCTATCGTAATATTTAAGGTTATTATTTGCTTTATGTGTTTTCTTTTTCAATATACTTATGTTAATTAAAAATTATCCTGGCTCTTGTCTTTTACTTTTAACCCATTTTGTTTTGTACCGTAGGACAGCTAATGCAGTAATGGTCCTTAGCTTATACGGTTGTCACTTACTTTTTTTATTAGTAATGTTCGAACAGTCAAGGAGATGGTATTGAATAATGTCATGTAAGCTATATGACGCGTTGGAGATCTAAATTTTAAAAATTAAATATTTCCATTCCTTTACTTACTGCCAATTAAAGCCTTATCTACTTCGTAATATTTTTTTGTTGAGCTCTAAAATTCCATTGTAAAGGAGGTATGATTCATTCAATTATAGCAATCATTGGACACGAAAACTGCGCTTAGCTGTATTATAAGAGCCGATTCCGCCGGCCGTCCAGACTGTAAGCACAAGTGGCGGCGGCACACGCAGCATGAAGGGTCTGCATACTACTACCACACGCGCGCTTGCTATATCGGTTTCTATAAGCGCAGGTTTCTGTAAGCGCACATGCCGACCGTAAGCACGTGGCGCAGCCAGACGTAGGCTGGCTACGCACTTTCTAGTAGTACTTATGAAGAGTGATCAAATAAATTTATAATTAGAGTGGCCTGTGATTCGTGTTGTACATTTGGCAGTACTGAATTGTATTGTCAGTCTATGTCAAATTCGAAATTTTCAGGTTAAGGTGTCAAATAACAAACAAAATGTAACCAACTAACTTCGAATTTGACATCGACTGACAATATAATTCAGTACTGCCAAACGTATAACACGAATCACAGGCGACTTTAATTATAAATTTAAATGATCTCACTTTATAAATTGCATCAAAGTGGAAGAGCACTGTTGATGTTGCTAAAAGTACGGCTTGGCACTTCTTCGAAGTTCGTGGCCTGTATAAACTACTATGGATCTTGCTTTATTTAATTTATTTTACTTTTACAAAACGTAATAAACTACATATCAACGTAATATAACCGAATATGCGACGACCTCCCTGAATGCGTCTTGTACGCTGCAGCTGGTGGGCCCTTCCTCCCTCTTGCTCCGACACGCTGGCACGGCGTACAAACTCAAACAAGCACAAAGTCGAGGAATAATAAAACCGAAAAATCAACAAGCGAGATGCAGGTTAAAATAACATTTTAAAATCTCTCGGAATCTAAAAAACAAAACATTGAAAGAATATCCACCTTGAAGAGTAACTGTTAGGCAACACACAACATAGTTGCGAGTGACCGGTTGCAGTACTGCAAGGACTTTATAGAGAATGATGCGATACTGAGGGAATCTCAACTGAGGTAGGAAAAAGAAAAAAAATCTTTCAGAATAGCAAAAAGTACAGCGACGCCTATAATTGGCCTAACGGCTGTTTGCTGAGTACCAAATAAAGTAAAAAGATAGCGAGATCCCCAAGAAAAAAACAAAATGGAAAGTAGTGAAGAGGAAGAGGATTGGTAATAAAGGAGTCTCATCTGAGGAAGAAAGACAAAATGTAAACAAATCACTAGAACAGAATAAAACAATGGGAATAAAGGAAGCAGAACATGAGCAAGTAGAGAAGAATGAAACATTAGAGTTGATAGAAATGATGAATGATATAAAAGAACTGTGCAAAGACCAAAGCAAACAACAGGTACAATCATAGATGAAAGAGATAAGTGAGCTAAAAAATGAACAACAATAAAATCGCAGTCAAATATGCAGAATGAAAATAAAGAACTGAAGGGTGAAGTAGAAATATTAGCTAACAAAATTTAAAGAATGGAAAGGAATGACAAACAAAAAAGTGTCATAATAATGGAAAATGAATTCAATGAAGAAG
The DNA here is from genome assembly GCA_940337035.1 of Agriotes lineatus. Lineage (NCBI taxonomy): Eukaryota > Metazoa > Arthropoda > Insecta > Coleoptera > Elateridae > Agriotes > Agriotes lineatus. The sequence continues at coordinate 225,554 of CALNHX010000107.1, read as the reverse complement.
AGGTAAAATAAGAGGTAGAGTATTTCTTATTAAAAAAAATAGAACTGAATGTTGAAACAACGAAAGGGAAACATATGACCATTGTCAAACTTGAAAACTGGTAACACCAACAAATAGTAATGAAAAATAAATACAAATTAAAAGGAAAACAGGTTTATATTGTAATGGTTTACTGCCGACGGCAATTCTGATTGCCTAATTAACACCAAAAATTAATAATTTCAAAATGAGCACAGAATTAACTATTTTATTTATTGCAAGAAAGTCAGTAATTTTACACCAATAAATGCACTTGATAAGAGCAGCAGCAACTATAATTAAAGACAGAAAGATTGGCATTAGATAAGGCAAAATTCGAAAGGGTTGCGTTCACAGTTTCAGTCGTAATAGATGTTTGGAATGGCAAATGCAGCTTGAATTTTATGTAGCTGACAGGTTTGAGTTGGATGTAATCAGCACAATGATATGAATTTTAAAATAATACAACGATGGTGTGTGAAGTATTAAATGTTTATAAGCCCACAAACGGCAAGTTAACTGACGTGTAAAGAAGCAGTGCGAGCTAAGCAATTATTGCAAAGAGCAATGAAAAAAGGCAATCTATCGAAACGACATAGACAATTAGTGCAGTGCTAAATAAACTCATGTGAATCAGTGCAATTAAAACTGAAGTGAATACAAGCAGAGCATAGTATAAAAGAGACAATTCCAAAGAAAAGATAGTTTAGTATTTATGCAAAAACTATAGTCCATAAGTAAAAATTTAAATCCAACCTTATTTAAAAAAAAAAATCTAAATCGTAATTGCTAGGTAACGTGACAGTCAATTGTTTAGAATATCAAATAGAAGCTTGTAACTTTCATGCTGTGTGCCAGTTGAGGTCCCAGTTTTGGTGTAAAATTATTAATAAAAAAAGTTATTTGTTGATCCCAAAAAGTGTTGTTAATATTCACCAGTATGCAGATCATCGATAAGAATAATTTTCGTTGTGATATCACATCCCAGCGAACAGGAATCAGCCCAGCAAGATTTCACCAGGTGCGTCCGACAGTGTGATCAACTTCGGGGTCCCTTTACGAGTAGCAGAGACGTCGGCCAGCCAGAACATTGTGTGCTACGTTTGCAGAAGACCTTCAGGAGTGCTTGGGTGGAGAAATTTGAACCAACAGGCCGTCACCAAGGGTGTTATTGCCGTGGCGTCACTAGAAAATGTAGCCAGCATCGGAGCACCACTTCCAAAAGTAAATTTCACAGGAAGCCGTTAAAGCAGACCCGTAAAGTTTGGGTTTCGTCAAGATCCCAGATCGTACGAGGTCGTGAACGTGATCCCAGCTGCAGGGATTCATCCAGATTTGAATAATAAAGGTAACGTCCCATAAATTTGTGTTTTGAAGCTGATTTTGCAACATTAGCGGAAATTAAACAAAAGCAGATCGGGCGTCGTTTTTCGTCATCTGAAACACAACCAGGTTAGCTGGAAATTACGTCACATAATTTGCATAATATTTATCTGATGTATACTTTTTCAATTTTTGGTGTTTTTAAAATTCCATTAACGCTAATTTCTTGGACGTGCAGATGATTTTGTGTACAGTCAATTTTGAGGTTAAAGAGCTGTGAAATACGAATTCAAGCAATTGCAATACTAGTGAATTTATCATACACAAAAGCATTAGTAATACAAAGTTAATGAACCTAGCTCTGAGATGAGAATTTTTCTTATGCTATACCGAAGCTTAGCTTTGATTAATTGCAAATAGATAGAATAGAGCAATAAACCGTCTACTGAGTAAATATTTAGTACCACGTCTTTAATTGAACCTGAGTTTGACATACAATTCTTGATTTAAACTATTTTATTTATAAATTGTGATGATTTATTATTTATATTTTACTAAAGCCTTATATTGAGTTGAGGGCATCATTATAATATTAACAATGATCTAACAGAAGAAGAAAAAAGATGCAGAAAATCTTAAGTAAGTATTCAAAAATTTTGCACACATCCAGTATGTATTATAATGTTGCCCTTAATTACAAAGGCTTTAGTAAAAATATAAATAAATAGGGATAATCACCACAATTTACAAATTAAATAGTTTTAATAAAAGAATTCAATATTGTGTCAATCTCAGGGCTTATTAAAATGATGTAATTAATATTTGCAAAATAAATGGTTTATTGCTCTATGTACTTTATTCATTTGCAATCAATAAAATAAAGCTCCGGTCAGTATTACAATTACTTTCGAGTAGGGCTTATTAACATGTATGGCAAATGCTCAAATTCGTATCTGACAGCTTTAACCTTAAAATTGACTGTAAACACAAAGATGATCTGCTGGTAGGTACAAGAAATAGCGTAATTGAACTCAAACACCAAAAAATGAGAAAAAAGCCTCAGGTAAATGCAATGCAAGTAATATGACTTAGTTTCCGGCCAACCTGGTTTTGTTTTAGTGACGTAAAAGACACGCCGAGATCTGCATTTGTTTAACTTCCTAAACGGTCTAAATTTTTTGTTCAAATCGCAAAATCAAAGGACGCCAACTCGATTATAAAACCCTGGATAAATCTACGTAACTGGAATCACGTCCAAATTCTCGTGCAATATTTAATCTTGATGAAACCCAAAGCTAGTGGGCCCTCTGCAACTGCTTGCCTGAGAAATCTACCTTGCAACGTCGGCTTCGTAGGATTCACACAAAGGACGCCACGGGGATTATAAACTTGGTGACGGCCCTCTGCTCCAAATTTTTGTACCTAGGCAGTCAGGAGGGTCTGCTCCAAACGTAGCACCTAAATTTCTAGCTGGCCGATGTCTCTAACTATTCGAACATTGGCCTCGATGTCGGACGCTCTTGGTTAAAACTTAGCAGAGCTGATTCCTTTTCACTGGGATATATCACCACGACAGAAATTACACACACAGATGCTCTGCAGACTGGTGAATATAAAAAACCACTTTTTGGCTTACACAGAAAATTTTTTAAAATGACAATTTACATAAAACTGGGAGCACCTCTTGCACTGAGCACAAATTTTACAAGCTTTGTTTTGTTATCTTTAACAATTGAATGTCTCGTTTACTAGCAACAAAAGTTTACAACTGTTTTATGAAATAAGTTTAGATATAATGTTTTTACTTAAAAACTAAACTGTCTTTTTCTTGGAAATTGTCAGTCGTAGCACTATAAACTTGAAATCTCTGATTTTTCACAATTAGTTTTAAATGCACTGTTTCACATGTTTATCTTAGCACTTCACAATTGTCTGTGTCCTATAATAGGTTGCCTTATCTTGCTGTTTGCAATCTTTGCTTCCTTGCATTGCTTTGTACCGTTTCTTTACCAGTCAGCTGTCTTGCCGTTTGCTGGATGATATAATTTCTAATACTAAAGCTCATATAATTTTTGTAATACCACAAACCATCTCTGTATCATGTTAAATTCACATTATTGTATTGAAGTTACCAAATCAAATCTGTCGGCTGCACAAATTAAGCTGCGCTCGCTATTCCGAACATCAATTATGAATAAAACGTTAAACGTAACCCTTTTGATTGTGCCTTATCTAATGCCAACCTTTCTCAATCAAATTATAGTTACTGCTAATCGTATCACGTGCATTTATTAGTGTAAAATACAGACTTTATCTTGCAATAAACAAAATATTAATTCTGTGCTCCTTTTGAATTCTTCCATTTTCATATTAGTTGGGCAACCAGAATTGCTGTGGGCAGTAAACCATTGCAGTGTGTATGTATCTGCATAGTAATTCTACATAAAAGTCGTCTTGTCGTTTTTGCATTACCATTTATTAATCTGAATATGTTACACTTTCTGAAATACTTCTTACACTTTCTGAATTAAATGAAAAATGTGTATAGCATGTAGGAGAAAGTGAAAACATAAACCTAATACGAAAAGAAATAAAGAACGTAATTCTAAATACAAGTTTGGTCATACATATTTTTTTTGTTTTGTAGGTGCTCTTGGCTTGTCTCGCTTAATATGATTGAGAATTTGTTCTTCTTTCACGTGTTTTTTATTCGATACAGGTACAGCCAAACTTTTCTCTCTGTGCCCATAAGGATCAACATTTAAAATATTTCAAATTCGGTGTATTTACAAAAATGTCTTTTCTTGTGAAAGCTTTCGTAGACCTTATTATGCTTTAGTCGGTATAAAGACTTAATAAAATATTCTCTCTCAAATGGATTTATTTGCAAAACAATACCTTTTTCCCACACTCTTTTAAATTTGCGCCGAAAAAGGGAATTATCATCCCACATATCAACAGTGGGACCTAGGCATGTCTACTGAATATGCCGCTGGTGGTTCCAGAAAGACACAAAAGATTTGAAATTATAGTTTCGGAGGGTTTGACTACATTAAGGTTGCACGTCCTCAATTTGGCGAAAAAATGTGTGAATCAGTGGGCATACAATCTTGGTGAAGTCTAATACCATAATACTTTCACTCAGAATTGAAAATGAAGTCGACGTATTCGGTTACAAATAATATTTTCTATTGCCTCTCCATTTATTCCAGTGAAGGAGTTAAGTGCCTGTGCTCAAGCACTTAAACTAAAATTAGTTATTAATATTAGGAATTTCCGTTTTTACATGTTTAAATATTTTTTATCTTTAGAGGTACAATATTAGTTCGCTCATATCAATACTCGATCACTCTCAAACAATTTCATTATATTCAAAGATCAAGTTTCATGTAGTAAGTATCATACAGTTTTTATTTCTGAAACTTTTCTCAATTAAAATGTTGATGATGATGTTAATTTAAAATTAAATTTTTCTTTTGTGAGTGGCAAAATACTCAAATATTTGAATAGTATCACATCTAGGGCTGCTGGAAGTGATGACACCTGAAACGGGTCAATTCGTACCACCTGTATTTATATATTTAATACCTTTTTCTTATATACATTTTTAGCAACAAGCCTAACCGTATTCTTTATATATCGCATTATGTGTTAAGCGGTCACGCATTATAAGCATCTTTACGTGAGTGAATTTGTGCATACAGTAGCTAATTCCGGGACACCGAGTTATAAATATGTCGCTAAAGTTTAGCTATCAACGCACAGTTAAATGCCACTAGCGCGAAATGTAATTGAATTCCGCGCAGAAATAAACTCGGCGAAGCTGTCTATTATTGAAATGCGCTCGTACTAGAAGCGCTGTAATACGAGGTAGCGTGTGCGCGTTCAGTCCGAGAGCGCCCGCTGCTTCAACAAATGACGTAACCGTGAGGTTCTGGTTGCATGGGATTTCCCATGCTCTTGAACAAGAGAACGATGGCCCCAGATGTCGCAATAATATCTCACCTTGCACGGTGGTTCTAACTAGCATGTATCGTACAACCTTCTTATTGTTTTTTTATATGTATTTTCTTGTGTGTGTGTTTTTCTTAGAGATTGTATATCTTTTTATGTAAACTGTTGGGTTTTTATTGCTGGTAGTTTTTGCATGTGTAAGTTTAGCATTCCAGGTGACAACGAGCCAACCCAAAACAATATTAGCTTACCCTTAGCCGAACTGCCGATATTAATAGTATTATTTCTCTACGACTGATTTAGCTAGCGAACTTAGGGCACTACAAATTAATAGTACAGTAGAGTATAGGGCTAGGTAAAAAGCCGCATTACACACCAACTCATTGATGTTACATGTATGCTCTCCTGTGTTAATGCCATGTATCATTCATAAATATTTGTTTACTACTGGGAGTATTCCCACTGGATTGGAAAAAATAATAATATAAAGTTTTCACAGGCCATTTAGGTTCATAGCTGTACGATTTTCTTCCACTCTTTGTGGTCTTTGGCTTTGTCTCTCCAGTTTCTTACTCCCTTTTCTCTCATGTTTCCTTCTACTACCTCTAATCATCTGTTTCTCGGCCGCCCTCTTCTTCTTGCCCCATCCAAATTGATTTTGAGCACTGCTTACGGTATTATTGTGTTGTCCATCCTTTCGACATGACCCAGCCAGCTTACTCGTTGGGCGATCAGGAATTTTGCTCTCTTTTTCTCCATATAACTGTTTTAGAACGTAATTTCTTCTCCTTTCCCATTCTTCTGCTATTCTCTTTCCTCCGTAGATTCTTCTTAGGATTTTCTGTTCCCACACTTCTAGATTTTCCTTGTCTGCCGTTTTATACATCCTCACTTTAGTGTTACGCGATACACTTTTAGATTTTAATACAGCACTTAACGCACCTGCACATCTGTCCCCTTTACTAGCCTGTTTTAGATTTCTTTGCGGTTGTTGCTGTTCTCTGTGATTACAACGCCCAGTAGGTATAACTCTGAAGTCTATCTATTTTCCAGTTGTTATCCAATGTGACTTCAATTTTTCCTGTTGCTGTTATTGTTTTGCTTCCCATTAACACACACATATTTAGTTTTCCTTTTGTTAATTATTAAACCAGCTTTCTCATTGCTTTTTCCAGATTCATTGTTATTTTTTAGCTTCTTTGGAGTTCTTGCTAACAGTGTGACGTCGTCCACATATGCTAGACACTAGTGACTCTTGTTCGTTACCTTCCCTGTTTTATTTATCCCACTTTCTCCTATTACTTTCTCTAGTATTAGGTTGAAAAGTGTCGTGGACAGCGGATCCCCTTGTCTTAGGCCCTTCTTGACGTTAAACGGTTCTGACAGCATCCCATTTGCTTTAACTATATTGTAGGAGCCAGTTAACGTTACATTTACTAACTGGATTATCTCTCCTGGTATCCCTAATTCTTATATCGTTATTGAATCGTAAGCTCCTTTGAAGTCAATGAAAATAGCATGGCTTTCGGTGCTGATTACTGACGGGTTTTTCCTGAAACCGACCTGATACTTTCCGATTGCCTCCTCTCCGAATTTCTGAAGTTTATTTCTTACAACTGTGGCTAGCATTTTGAAGACTGCATCCAATAGCGCCATACCTCTATAGTTTTCACATAGGGTTTTTTTGCCTTTTTTGTACAACGGAATTAAAACTGCTTCTTTCCACCGATAGGCATCTTTCTTTGTCTCCATATTTTTTTAAATCGATCGTATACTTGGTCGGCTATCACCTTTCTCGCATACTTTATAAATTCATCATCCATTTCTCATTTTTATTATTACCAGTTGTATTTGTTCTCTTGGCGGTTCTTGTAGTCTTTCTGTACTATTTATCTCTTCTTCTTCGACTGTGTCTTCCTCTCTTCAGTTTCATCGTTTAGGGTTTCCTCAAAGTACTCCTTCCATCTTTTCATTATTCCTGCTTCGTCTCCTATCAGGGCCGTTTTTATCTTTGTAGAATAATTGTCTTTGCAGAAATCCTTTTTGATGCCTTTATGAAAGTTTTTTATTTCTTTATTTTTGTGCCTATCTTCTAATTCTTGTAACTTGTATGTTTGGAAAGCTCTTTTCTTTTTTCTGTATACATTTATTGTTTACCACTTTTGCTTTTGGTACTTTTCTTCATCCTCAGCTGATCCGGATTGAAGCATCTTTCCTCTCGCTTTTTGCCTTTTATCTCGAGCTATTCTGCATTTTTCATTAAACCATCTTTCTATATTCTTCCTCTTTTTCTTTCCTACGACTTCCTCCGCTACAATTTTTATTATTTTCTCTAGAGTTTCCCATTTTTTTGTCAACCTCTATCTTGATATCTAGCTCTTGTTTCGTGTTCTAGTAATTTTTCTATGATATAATTTTTCCTGTGCTTCTTTGTCTTCTCATTGTCATCAAATTTTCGTATATAATTGTTGCTCACACCAGGAAATGATCGTTATTGTTATTGAATCCATAGTCCTTTGTATATTTCCTTTTGCTAGAAATGCGTGCTCACAATGTGACAATTCTTCCCGTCGGCAAAACCTATCAATTTCCATCCATTTTTGTTTGACTTCTCGTGTTTACTGAATCTACCGATTGTTGGATAGTATGCGTCTTCCTTGCCTATCTTTGCAGTGCAATCTCCCGCTGTTATTATAATATCTGGACCCGGTAACTTGTCATGACAATTCTCGAGGTCTTCATAGAAATCATTTTTTCGTTCTCTTCCTTTTCTTTGGTGGGGGCGTGGATATTGATAAAACTGACATTCCTATATTTTCGTTTTATTTGTAGGTGACACATTCTGTCTGTAATAGTTGTGAATTTTAACACTGCTTCCTTTATTTTTTTTATTTACTAGAAAACCTGTTCCGAATCTTCTAGTTTGACTGCCACTGTTGAAAAATATATACTCTTCCAATTCTATTTGTACATTGTCGCTTTGTTTTGTTTCCTGTAGCTCGAGTATGTCTAGTTTGTATTTTCATGCTTTATTTTCTCGATCCTTTAGAGCCCCGAGGTAAAATGTGCCTAGTACACATTCCAAATTCCTATAAACAGGTCTGGGGATTTTGACGTGTTTGTTCTTCCCTTTGAACTGATTCCTAGCTCTTTTATTCTTGCTACCCCATTTTCCTTCATCTTTCCACTCCTTCCTATATTTTGAAGTTGTAGGAGTTATTCTTTGGAGTATTTGTCTTGTTCTAAACTTGGTCGCTCTTTGAGTATGTGTCTTTTTCTGTAGTTCGGCTAGTTTCCTGTATAAAACTTCTCTTTCTCTGTCTATTTCATCATGTCTATTTCTTATTTTCATTCTTAATTTACTTAATTCCGTTATCTCCGATTGTAATTTTAGTTGTGATTCTAATTGTATTTTACGCATTTCCTACAACTCCAGTTGCAGTAACCTCATTTCTCCACCAATTCCTTGATTGGAAAAATCGTACGCTAAACCACTGGATAAAGTAAGTTTTTCTAAAGAACTTCAAGATCTCAGACCGATCAGTATTCTTCCTGTGTTGTCAAAAGTCTTGGAAAAAGTCATCAAGTCAACGCTCATTTTTATGGTAGTCAGTTATTTTCAAGTCAACAGACTGATTTTCATGCTAATTTTAGTTGTGTTACTCCATTATTGAAGGTAATTGATGATATAATTGAAGCTAAAAATTATGGAAACTTGACGCTATTAATTCTTCTTGAGTTATCCAATACGTTTGGCACGGTAAATCATCAGTTGCTTCTGATTATAAGTCGGTGTACCACAAGGGTCCAATCTTGGTCCCTTACTTTACATCATTTACTCGTCTGATCTTTACAGTGTTTTGAAGCACTGTATGTATCATCAGTAGGTATGCGGATGATGCTCATCTGTATTATTCATTTTGTTTTAGTGATGCTGTTACTGCCAGTAGTCTTATTAACCAAGAATTTAAACGTTTATTGTCATTTGCTGCTTCTCATTTCCTCACAGTTAATTCTTCTAAATCAATACCAATACTTTTTGGTGGTAAAAATAATAATTCAGCTCAATTGTCTTTAATTTGAAGTTAATGATACCATAATTCCTTGTAAGGATTCTGCTTGTCACCTAGTTCTAATTCTTGATTATAAGTTGAAATTTCCAACTTCTCAGACTTCTATCTAATTACATACTCTTTGCTTCTATATAGTAATGGACAATGTCTTCATCAAAATATTAAGATGTATGTTTTAAATCTTGTTTTAATTTTTTTTTATGTTTGGTGGAGTTTTTACAATTAAAGGAAGATTAGTGTAGAACCCCAACCCATCCACAAAATCTGACCTCTGCAATATATTGGTGTTATACCTTCTAATGAAATAATCTCCCCAGTTCTTAAGACATCATGCCAGCCTTCCGCAATAAGAAACTTAATAAAAATAATAAATAAAATAATATAAAAATATTACGAGAATTGCTCAATAGAAACACGTCTGGAGGCAGTAGAACAATTTTTATTAACTCTCTATTAACATTAATGCACGATTCCCACTGTTGCACTATTCTATAAATTCCCAGCTGGTAAAATTCTTGCAGCCATTGACGACACCATTCTGTAACGACAGTCTACACCTGAGCATCCAAAGTGAATCGCTGTCTCTTTAGCCATGGTTTTAATTGACCAAAGACGTGAACTTTGTGATAAGAAGAGTATGATTAATGAAATGAACCCCTTCTATACTAATGCTCATCATTTCAAAAAGTTCTTTGACTTCAATGCATCTATTTGCAAGTAAAGCAGTTTTCAAACGCTTCACATTTTCATCTGAAGTTGCAATACATCCTGGAAGAGCCAAATCTTTAATCGACTCGTTTTTTTGTTCAAATTTTCTACACCACTAAACTACTGTCATATGAGAATAACGAATATAGTCACCATTGACAGTTTTCATCCTCTCATGGATTTGTACAGTGCCTTCGGAAATAAATGAGCGTTTTTGTATAGTCATTATTTTGGCGCTAGTTATTTTAACTATTTGATGTTGGCTACACGTGCAGTGTTATATTTTGACGTCGAAAATTTTTATTGGCGTTCGTTCGTTGTGCTTTAAGGTGTTGTACGAAGTGTACAGCCGATTTCAGTGATTGTTCTGTGGTTTCAGCGTACTATTCTTTTGCAAAAATCACTTCTCTAATTAACGTATTTGAGTTTGGTGTAAGTATACACAATAGTTAACAAGTTTGAGATTATTGTTTTATTTTAGATTAGAAATTATAAACATGCCGTTCACACCTGAACAAGATGCTTTTATTCTAATGGCTCACTGTCGCAGTGGAACCCGAAATCAGAATGGTTCGTGGTCATATTCCATTCAGTCATGCATCGAACAATTTACTGAGGCGTTTCCAGGTGTGCAAATCAATTACAATACTTTTGCTCACTATATGCGGATTATTATTCACCATTTCGAAGACAAACACTGCATCTGCACTAAAATATCCAGAAACCATTTACACACACTAGAAGACTTACAGCAATAAGCTATTCAACAGGAAATACAAAATATAAGTGAGGAGAACTTGATTTCATATGAAACGACAGATTAATTTGTGTCTACAAAATAATGGTCAACATTTCCAACAATTTTTACTTCCTTTTACAATAAAGGAAGTATTGGATTCACCCCAAAAATTCGAAATTGAGTTTTCAACAGATCTTCACGTTTTAGAGTCCCCGGAATCCAAAAAATATATTTTTTTTCATTGGTCTGTCTGTCTGTGTGTGTGTCTGGCTGTGTGTGTGTGTCTGTGAACAGAATATCTCAAAAACGAAAAGAGGTATGGCGTTGAAACTTCATATATAAGTTTTGTGTACTATGTACATGAGACAGCAAGCTTTTGAAGAAAATCGCATAACCACAAGTAGGTGTTTACTCTTGTGATTTTTCAGTTTTTTTCGATTTTTACAAAAACGGCTCTAACGATTTTTTTTAAACTTTACATTTTTATTACATTTTTAATGTGTATTGATGTGAGATAGGTGATTTTCCAGTTGAATACTTCTAAAGTGGGTTTCTTTTGTTTTTTTTTCTATTTTTTTATTAACTCCTATTTTAAATAAAACACCCGGTATATTCTTACATTTTCGAATTTACCTTAAAATTCTAGAGAAAATTTGTCTCTGCAACTAACGCTCTATTTTGTACCGTTTTTGTAGAATTTGTAATTTTTGAAAATTTTTGACAAATTTTTAAAAATTAAAAATGAAATTTTTGACTAATTATAAGATCACTGTAAAAGGAAGTTGTGTGAGTGTATCACACCAGATTTTTATAGACAATCTCTGTATCTTTATTATGGAGTGTTTTACATGGGCTGTAGTGATTAATTCATCATAACTTCAGTACAATACGATAAATGTTTCTTGTTTTCCAGTTAATTTTCAAGTTGTTATTGTTATTTGTTGATGACGAGAGCAGGGGTAGTCCCTTAAACAGCATTTAGGATAGAATAGACAAATTACTTATCTTCAGTGAAATGTACTATTTTTCCCAAAACTAACTGCAAATTGAATTGATGTGATTGAAATTGGAGTTTCCACTTTACATGAAGACACTTGAATATATTTTGTATCAATAAAAATAATAAAATGTTTATAATAAAAAATGTATTGTAAATGTATAAGATTATTCCGATTTACTTTAGTTTATTCCTTGTGAGGTAAAATTTTATGATTTTGAAAAATTAAGACTGTGTTCGTAAGAGCTTGGTTGATTTGAGTGTTATTTATTTTCACTGCATGAGAAATTAATAAATGGTAACATAATAAGGTGTTTACCGTCAGTACTCACTTGGACGCCACTGCCACGAAAACTAAAAGTGAATGGTTTTCATGTTATACATTAGTACCAATTCCTGTTAAGTGGGTTGCCTACATACATCCACGATACACTTATACCGGTATGCTGACTTTGTGACTAAAATACGTTCGTTCGCGCGCATGACGTCAGGTACGACACAGAACACGCGGGAAGTCAGGCTGGATGCGTTAGTTCTGCAGTGGTAACGTGGTCGTTGCTACTTGCAAGAATTATACCCAAAAGACAAAGGGAACTGAAATTAAATACTTCAGGTTTCCGAAAAATGCTGATTTAGCAAAGCAATGGATTGTTGCATGCCGTCGTCAAGATGAAATAAATTTGAAAAATGGTACGTGAACTACAATTATTATTCAAACCACTTATTTCAATGCGTATTACCAAAAATTTTAATTTTTTTCAGCATGTATCTGTTCCAATCATTTCGAATCCAGCTGTCTCCAAATACCTTTAAAGCAGCGGTTACTAAATTACAACCCAAAAAACAGCAGAAATTTAAAAGCTGATGCAGTGCCTACATTAAATATTCCTAAATCTGGTCAAACTATATACGAAGAAGAAAGGTCTCTTCTATTAGAAAAAAGAACACGACGATGTGCAGTAAATGAAATATTACTTTCTGCTGAATCCACTGCAATATTGGATGAATCTGTGTCTGAAAAACAACAGGACAAATCAGAGGTTGTTAGTATGGAGGTCGATGTCGTTAGTCAGACAGACAAGTAAGCGTTTAAATAGTTATTTATCCAAAGAGTTTCTAAAGTCAGATACGAGTCTTATACATACTTTGTTCGACTACCACATAATTATGCTAAAAGAGATTAAGAAACGTCAACACGATTTCAAATTGAGAACTAAAAATCAGGTCAGGCTGCTTTCATTGCTTTACCTTGAAAACGCACTAACTTTTATAAATAGTTTTGACCGAAGGGTGCAGTAATATGTATCTTGCATAGTATGCAATATCAACACGGCTTTGACGCATGAAAAGTGTCAAATAATAGCCTTCTTTAGAAAATGGCAGTCGAAAATCGTACATTATGTAACGAGCGTGGTAACTACATTTTTACCGCATGCGGGTGAACTGAAGGGCGATAAAAATCCAGTTACCACATGTATTATATATAATATTTTATCTACAATCGTACAGTAACTTTTAAAAACTTGAACAATCTGAAATACAAAAGTATATTAGTATAGTTGAAAAGAGCTTCAGAATTGTCAGATTTTTTTGTTAGTTATTTTTGTTAAATAAAATGCTTAATTTCAACAGTTTGGATCAATATTTTATTACTATTTTTTATCACTTTACCGCACTAGTGTGATAAAGTAGATTTTGCCACACCAAATTTTATCATACATAAAGTGACAGTTGCCGCACTGAAACTAATGCGTGTAATCGGTTCCGCACGATTGCAGATAAAATAAGTTTAAAACGTTGGATAATTATTGTTTAACACTATTAGGGCAAATGAAAATGAAAGTGAGATGGAAAAGCTTAGAAAGAAAATAGAAGCACTAGAAAAGGGCAACGCCGATCTTAGGAGAAAAATGGAGGAAATTGAAAAGTCCACTGCTACGCGTTACGAAAGTGTTCTAGCGACAGTTTTTACTCCTGGACAAATTCGAAAACTACTGAATCCCGTAAAAGGAAAAAACATTCGTTGGTCGCTAGGGGATATAGCGTCGGCGATTTCTTTACGTAGCGTGAGCCCAAAAGCCTACAGGTATTTAAAAGCTCACAACTATCCTTTGCCTGCCATGTCAAGATTGAGACGTTGGGTTTCGAATTTTGATGTAAACCAAGGCATTTTAAAGAGTGTCATCTCATTAATGAAGAAAAAGTCTATTGACTTTACTCAATCTGAACGACTTTGCTTGTTGTCATTTGACGAGGTTTATGTTTCAAACAAAATTGAAATCGACAAAAAACTGGAACAGAAAATTGGTCCTCATAAATCTTGCCAAACCATTATTGTGCGCGGATTAATTTCAAATTGGAAACAACCTATATATTATCAGTTTGATCAGCCCATGAAGACCGACATCTTGGAAAAGATCATCACAGAATTGTACATAACAGGATTTATTGTTGTAGCAATAGTCAGTGATATGGACACTGGCAATACGAATTTGTGGTCGAAACTAAATGTTGGATATAATAAAAATTGCTTTTTTAATCACCCCAGTGATATTTCTTTGAAGGTTTTTGTTTATGCAGATGCACCGCATTTGTTAAAGTTGGCACGTAATCATCTAATTGATCATGGCTTTATTCTGGGAGATGATATTGTAAATACAGACTATTTTGAAAGTTTGCTTAACATTTCTACTACTGAACTTACACTTGCCCACAAATTAACCCAGCAGCATCTTCAAGTAAAAGGAAGCATGCGGCAACGCGTTCGACTAGCTGCTCAAGTACTTTCGAATTCGGTTGCAAAAGCTATCGAATATTGTGGAAGAAATGGGCTTATGCCAAAAAATAGCAATTGGTTGAAGGCTGCAGAAATTGTGCAGTTGTTCAACGACTGGTTTGATCTATTCAACTCGAGATCCAAATTGGTAGGAAATTGTCCATGGAGGAGCTCCTTTGGAACTGATTTAGAAGCCCAGAAAGCTCTATTAAATAATATGTCGAAAGTTATCAGTGGAATGAGAATTGGAAAGCACAAGGATATTATTCCATTCCAAAAAGGAATATTATTGAACAATAGATCCCTGGCAGAAATGTATAACTATGTACATGAAAACACACAAGTCACATTAAAATAGTAAGTAGCATTTCAACTCAATTTGCCCAGGTCGTCGATTTCCTGATATTGAATACTGATATTAAATTACTAAATAATACACAGACCAGCCGGCGGCACCTCCTGGCAAATGTTATGTCTATGTATAATCCATCCATACATCATCTAGTGGCGTTCTGCTTGCAAGTTCGACAAACACAAGCCCAAAGAAAAATGTATACCTATGGGAACCCGTCCTTATTTACTATTTACTGCTTTCATAATTGAATATTGATTTGTAATGATTACGAAGATCATGAACATTTTAATTGTATTGATTTCAAATTTTAAGTATGTAGGTACCGAGATTTTTAAACTGGAGGCCTCATAGGAAGGCCCGCAGATGCCCTCATAGGAAGGCCCGGGGGGACTTTGCCTCCCTGCCCCCCAGCCAGTCCGCCCCTGATTTCAAACGACAAAAGTAGAAAATACACTGTCAGAGACAGTAGAACTAAATTGCGGAGTTCCACAGGAAAGTTTATTGGGTCCCCTACTCTTTTATACTTTATATAAATGACATAACAAAATACCCCTACAATATCGTCATGAATCTGTATGCTGATAATACTGTTTTATCTGTATCAGGAACCAACTTCGAAGAGGTAGTTGAAACAATAAATAGTGAAGTAAACAGCTTGAAAAACCGGCTTAGATTTGAAAAACTGAAACTAAATCCTATCAAAACAAAATGGTTCTTTTGATACACATCATAACTGCAAACTGTTTAAAGGATACAAGGTCAACATTGAAACTGATTATGTAGCGATTGCTCAACTAGATGAAATTAAACCACTGGCCCACTGGGATTACGGGACGAGTCCCGGTGTCCGGCTCTAAAATTACGCCCCTCGCCGCTGGCTTCTTAGCGCGATGATATACAGGGTCCGGCAGGGAAGTATGACGTTTTTGAAATGAGTATAGCAAAGCAGTGGGGGGAACTAATGTTTTCGGAACGGGTGGTATGTACTCGGTGGTAGATGCCATTTCAGTTGCCATTAGGTATTGTTCTGTGGTTGCCGCGGACAGTAGGAGATCGTGTGTTTGCTTACTACACATTTATTGAAACCGGTCATTCCGTGGTTGCCACAGAACGCAGGTTTCGAATTCATTTTAATGTTGAACGTCACGGTCGTGTTCCTACACGAAACATGATTAGGAAATGGGTAAACAACGTTCGCACAACTGGATTGTTGAAACCTGGAACAGCTCGTGGAGGAGCTCGAACAGTCACGACTCCTGAAAACTTTTCAACTCATCTACGGCAGTGCTTGCAAAAGGACGGCCACCACTTAGATAACGTTATTTTTCGCTCTTAAGTCAAATTTCTTAATGTTTTTTACGCAATAACAAAATGGCATAATGTAATTCATCTTTGAAAAAAATTAAAATAAAATTTTGTTTAATACTGTTAGCGGTTCATCTATTAGGCTCATATACCACTGCGCTTATAACATAACCCATTATGCCCGTCTTGTCCCGCAGCAAGCATGTCCAGGGTCGACACTCGAGAGCCGAGTCCCGACCGGCCTTGTATCGCTGTGGCACCCGAATTGTTATTCTGTTATTTAAGTGTGTTTAGTTTAAATACAATAGTGTTTTACATTATATTAGCAAATAAATATATTATCAGAAGTGGGATAGAACATACCCCCGGAGAACAAACAAAAGGGAGGAACAAAACGGTGTCTTGGTGCAGCGGCGCCAAAAAAACTGGCCCTTATTGCAGTTCCGACGCAAGTGCTTGTGTTTGTGTAAGGGTGACATCATGGTGGAACCCGCTGCCGCCGCCGTGACCTCCGCTTCGCTTGAAAGGATTCTGGAGCGATTATTGGATCGAGTTACCCCAAGACCGTCTGGTTTGCCTGCCGCGGACCCTGCGGCGACTTTGCCGGAATTTCTCCCTACTCGAGATGATCCACAACGCTAGGTACATGACGTCACCGAAATATTCCAGGAACTTGAATGGACCGACGCGTATTTAATGACCAGAATTTCCAGCTGTTTTAAAGGTGAGGCAAGTGAATGGTTTTCAGGATGGAACCCAAATGATAAGCGTACGTGGGAAAATTTAAAGCGAGATGTATGTACCAACTTTACGGGCGTTGCAAATTTTGGCCAGCTTCTATATGAAGCAGTTACGTACAATTCCGAAGGATGTTCGAGCTACGGCCATTATGCTCGCATTAAATTGCAAAAATTGGGGCCAACCCACGTCCCATTTACCGAAGATCAGCTAGTAAGCAGTATTTGTTTTGGCATAAAAGACCGCGCAATACAAATGCAATCGTATCAGTTAAATCATACGACGGTGGCGCCTTTGCTTACACAATTATCGCGAACACCCGATAAACCACGCGCTACAAAAACCGATAACAAAGCATCGAGTTTTTTCCGGTACCACTGCTAAGCTGAACATCCCTTTACGCTGCTATAATTGTAACCAAATAGGGCATCGTAAAATTGATTGCCATTCGCGGGGAATAAAAAGAGAGCGCGAAATGTCTAGTACTATAACTGCATCGAACAAAAAAACTCATATTATCTTTTGCGATTTTTGCAAACGTACAGGACATAGAATCGAAAATGGTTTTACACGACTGCGTACGGAATCGCGCTCAATAGGCTCAGGGTGGTTGCGAACAGCTTTTAACGAGGTTCCATTGTCGGTTATGAAACGTGCTGGGGTGCCGATCAGGTAAATTATATCTGATACACAATTTGCAATGTCAGCTGTCTTTTGCCCTTGAAGGGCGTAGAGGAAACAATACTTAGAGTAGGCATCTACAGCCACAAAAATATGAGTATACCCTTCCTCAGTACGTGGTAACGGCCCAAGACAGTCAATGTGTATAGTATTAAATGGTATTGGCAACTTTGGAATAGAATGGATATTGTATGGCGTTGATTTAGCTGTGCGTTTACTAGTGAGGCAAGTTAGGCACGAGTCAATATATTTCTTGATAAACTGGCGCATACGTGGAACCAGAAGTGTGTGCTGAGACTAAGAATGGTTTTGTCAATACCAATATGGGCTTGCCCATCATGATATTTCTTTAAGAGGGAAAACCGAGCATGTTTTGGCACAAAATACTGCGTGACTTTCTCTGAATTTATTATACCGATGTGACAGAGAGTATCCCCAATTATACAAAACTGCTTACTATCAATTTCACGATTATTCAATTTTTTTTTAATGTCAATAGTCTCGCTATCATTACTCTGCTGAACACTCAGCCAACCCTCAGGCATTCGACTCATATCGTCCTCTCCTTCAAACTCTTGAGGAGAAAACGCGATATGCGAAACCTTAACGATACTGACGCCAGGTGGATTTCGACTCAGATAGTCTACATAAGCAATTGATGTTCCCGCTCGATGTTCAATGGTAAAGTCGAAACCCTGAAGGTACACCCACCAACGACTAATCCGTGGTATCAAATCTCGTTTATATTGGGAGCTTTTCAATGAATTACAGTCGGTAATCAGTTTAAAAGGAATTCCGAGTAAGTAATGCCTAAAGTGCTTGAAGGCGTATACTACAGCTAATGTTTCAAGCTCGAACGAGTGGTATCTTGTTTCAGCAGGGAGGGTAGCCTTACTGAAATAAGCGACCACTCTCCTTAAACCATCATGAATTTGAATAATTACGGCGCCGAAACCTTTACTGCTTGCGTCTGTATGGATCTCAATGGGTAAAGATGGATTAAAAATAGTAAGGACTGGTTCTTTTATAAGAACATCTATGATGTAATTAAACGCGTTAGCATGTTCTTGCGACCAATGCCATTCTGCATCAGATTTTAGGAGTGCTGATAAAACGCGAGTTTTCATTGAAAATTCGGGGATGAATTTCCGAAAGTACCCCGCAAGCCCAGGAACTGTCGAACTTCTCTGACATTCGTAGGAGGTTGAATTGTTTTTAAAACGTTTGCTTTAGACGGACTTGGCTTGACTTCACCATTTGAGATAAGACGGCCAAGGTATTCCACTTGTGTTTTCAAAAAGGAACATTTATCCATGTTAATAGAAAAGCCGTTAACCTGAAGGGTTGTTGATACCGTACGTAGGTTTCTTAGCCCCTCTTGAACCGTAGTGGATGGGATCAGAACATCATCCATATAGACTAAAGCAATTCCTTGTTGAATTTCTGCTTGTAGTGCCATGTTAATTGCTCTTTGATAGATTGAAGCCGCATTTGCTAGCCCAAACGGCATCCGTAGGTATTCATACTGGCCGTCCGGAGTAACAAAGGCCAGTTTTTCAATTGAATCTTGGTGTACTGGTATTTGGTGGAAACCAGCCGCCATATCAAGGGTGGTGAAGTAGGTGCTGCCACTTAAGCGATCTATTTGATCGTCGATGAGGGGTAGAGGGTACCTATCCCTCACCGTGATTCTATTTAGTGCTCTAAAATCAACAAGTCGTGGCTGACCATTTTTCTTTTTAACTAATAGACAAGGGCTGGCAAAAGGGGATCGTGAAGGACGAATAATAGAATTATCTAATAAATCTTGAACTATGTTTCTTACAGTTTCACGTTCTGTAGTAGATAATCGGTAGGGGCGGTATTTGATTTCTTTGTCACTTGTTAAACGAATTTTAAATTCACCTGTGCTTATGGGTTTAGGAATGTTATTTCCAGTTGTGGCCATACTTCGAAATTCGTGAAGAATTGATTGCAGATTTTCATCTAAGTTACCGCTTATGGGAGGGTTATATTCCAAAGTGAATGTGGTTTGATCGCAAGTAAAAGTCATACCGGGTAAATGTAGCAAATCGAGACCAAATAGTGCATCGCAGCATATAGCTTCATCACTAACCACATACATTTTATGAGTTAGTATGTTGTTGTTGAATTTAATAGTTACAGTAACTATGTGTGAAGAATGAGTCAAACCACCCACTCCCAAAAGATTGATGTGTTGGGGAGCTGTTTTCAAATTCAATTTCGTCACCAAAGATGAACTTACTAAAGACACTTGGGAACCGGTGTCTATTAATACGTCCGTTTCATGTCCATTAAGCTCCGCTCGATAATATCTTAATGGCGGGGAAGGATCTTCGCTTAATTTTGGGGATAAGCACAAATTAACCTGTTTGGGCTAGCAAATGCGTCTTCAATCTATCAAAGAGCAATTAACATGGCACTACAAGCAGAAATTCAACAAGGAATTGCTTTAGTCTATATGGATGATGTTCTGATCCCATCCACTACGGTTCAAGAGGGGCTAAGAAACCTACGTACGGTATCAACAACCCTTCAGGTTAACGGCTTTTCTATTAACATGGATAAATGTTCCTTTTTGAAAACACAAGTGGAATACCTTGGCCGTCTTATCTCAAATGGTGAAGTCAAGCCAAGTCCGTCTAAAGCAAACGTTTAAAAACAATTCAACCTCCTACGAATGTCAGAGAAGTTCGACAGTTCCTGGGGCTTGCGGGGTACTTTCGGAAATTCATCCCCGAATTTTCAATGAAAACTCGCGTTTTATCGGCACTCCTAAAATCTGATGCAGAATGGCATTGGTCGCAAGAACATGCTAACGCGTTTAATTACATCATAGATGTTCTTATAAAAGAACCAGTCCTTACTATTTTTAATCCATCTTTACCCATTGAGATCCATACAGACGCAAGCAGTAAAGGTTTCGGCGCCGTAATTATTCAAATTCATGATGGTTTAAGGAGAGTGGTCGCTTATTTCAGTAAGGCTACCCTCCCTGCTGAAACAAGATACCACTCGTTCGAGCTTGAAACATTAGCTGTAGTATACGCCTTCAAGCACTTTAGGCATTACTTACTCGGAATTCCTTTTAAACTGATTACCGACTGTAATTCATTGAAAAGCTCCCAATATAAACGAGATTTGATACCACGGATTAGTCGTTGGTGGGTGTACCTTCAGGGTTTCGACTTTACCATTGAACATCGAGCGGGAACATCAATTGCTTATGTAGACTATCTGAGTCGAAATCCACCTGGCGTCAGTATCGTTAAGGTTTCGCATATCGCGTTTTCTCCTCAAGAGTTTGAAGGAGAGGGACGATATGAGTCGAATGCCTGAGGGTTGGCTGAGTGTTCAGCAGAGTAATGATAGCGAGACTATTGACATTAAAAAAAAATTGAATAATCGTGAAATTGATAGTAAGCAGTTTTGTATAATTGGGGATACTCTCTGTCACATCGGTATAATAAATTCAGAGAAAGTCACGCAGTATTTTGTGCCAAAACATGCTCGGTTTTCCCTCTTAAAGAAATATCATGATGGGCAAGCCCATATTGGTATTGACAAAACCATTCTTAGTCTCAGCACACACTTCTGGTTCCCACGTATGCGCCAGTTTATCAAGAAATATATTGACTCGTGCCTAACTTGCCTCACTAGTAAACGCACAGCTAAATCAACGCCATACAATATCCATTCTATTCCAAAGTTGCCAATACCATTTAATACTATACACATTGACTGTCTTGGGCCGTTACCACGTACTGAGGAAGGGTATACTCATATTTTTGTGGCTGTAGATGCC
The DNA here is from genome assembly GCA_940337035.1 of Agriotes lineatus. Classification (NCBI taxonomy): domain Eukaryota; kingdom Metazoa; phylum Arthropoda; class Insecta; order Coleoptera; family Elateridae; genus Agriotes; species Agriotes lineatus. Next base: position 204,061 of record CALNHX010000107.1, on the reverse strand, counting down.
TACTCTAAGTATTGTTTCCTCTACGCCCTTCAAGGGCAAAAGACAGCTGACATTGCAAATTGTGTATCAGATATAATTTACCTGATCGGCACCCCAGCACGTTTCATAACCGACAATGGAACCTCGTTAAAAGCTGTTCGCAACCACCCTGAGCCTATTGAGCGCGATTCCGTACGCAGTCGTGTAAAACCATTTTCGATTCTATGTCCTGTACGTTTGCAAAAATCGCAAAAGATAATATGAGTTTTTTTGTTCGATGCAGTTATAGTACTAGACATTTCGCGCTCTCTTTTTATTCCCCGCGAATGGCAATCAATTTTACGATGCCCTATTTGGTTACAATTATAGCAGCGTAAAGGGATGTTCAGCTTAGCAGTGGTACCGGAAAAACTCGATGCTTTGTTATCGGTTTTTGTAGCGCGTGGTTTATCGGGTGTTCGCGATAATTGTGTAAGCAAAGGCGCCACCGTCGTATGATTTAACTGATACGATTGCATTTGTATTGCGCGGTCTTTTATGCCAAAACAAATACTGCTTACTAGCTGATCTTCGGTAAATGGGACGTGGGTTGGCCCCAATTTTTGCAATTTAATGCGAGCATAATGGCCGTAGCTCGAACATCCTTCGGAATTGTACGTAACTGCTTCATATAGAAGCTGGCCAAAATTTGCAACGCCCGTAAAGTTGGTACATACATCTCGCTTTAAATTTTCCCACGTACGCTTATCATTTGGGTTCCATCCTGAAAACCATTCACTTGCCTCACCTTTAAAACAGCTGGAAATTCTGGTCATTAAATACGCGTCGGTCCATTCAAGTTCCTGGAATATTTCGGTGACGTCATGTACCTAGCGTTGTGGATCATCTCGAGTAGGGAGAAATTCCGGCAAAGTCGCCGCAGGGTCCGCGGCAGGCAAACCAGACGGTCTTGGGGTAACTCGATCCAATAATCGCTCCAGAATCCTTTCAAGCGAAGCGGAGGTCACGGCGGCGGCAGCGGGTTCCACCATGATGTCACCCTTACACAAACACAAGCACTTGCGTCGGAACTGCAATAAGGGCCAGTTTTTTTGGCGCCGCTGCACCAAGACACCGTTTTGTTCCTCCCTTTTGTTTGTTCTCCGGGGGTATGTTCTATCCCACTTCTGATAATATATTTATTTGCTAATATAATGTAAAACACTATTGTATTTAAACTAAACACACTTAAATAACAGAATAACAATTCGGGTGCCACAGCGATACAAGGCCGGTCGGGACTCGGCTCTCGAGTGTCGACCCTGGACATGCTTGCTGCGGGACAAGACGGGCATAATGGGTTATGTTATAAGCGCAGTGGTATATGAGCCTAATAGATGAACCGCTAACAGTATTAAACAAAATTTTATTTTAATTTTTTTCAAAGATGAATTACATTATGCCATTTTGTTATTGCGTAAAAAACATTAAGAAATTTGACTTAAGAGCGAAAAATAACGTTATCTAAGTGGTGGCCGTCCTTTTGCAAGCACTGCCGTAGATGAGTTGAAAAGTTTTCAGGAGTCGTGACTGTTCGAGCTCCTCCACGAGCTGTTCCAGGTTTCAACAATCCAGTTGTGCGAACGTTGTTTACCCATTTCCTAATCATGTTTCGTGTAGGAACACGACCGTGACGTTCAACATTAAAATGAATTCGAAACCTGCGTTCTGTGGCAACCACGGAATGACCGGTTTCAATAAATGTGTAGTAAGCAAACACACGATCTCCTACTGTCCGCGGCAACCACAGAACAATACCTAATGGCAACTGAAATGGCATCTACCACCGAGTACATACCACCCGTTCCGAAAACATTAGTTCCCCCCACTGCTTTGCTATACTCATTTCAAAAACGTCATACTTCCCTGCCGGACCCTGTATATCATCGCGCTAAGAAGCCAGCGGCGAGGGGCGTAATTTTAGAGCCGGACACCGGGACTCGTCCCGTAATCCCAGTGGGCCAGTGGTTTAATTTCATCTAGTTGAGCAATCGCTACATAATCAGTTTCAATGTTGACCTTGTATCCTTTAAACAGTTTGCAGTTATGATGTGTATCAAAAGAACCATTTTGTTTTGATAGGATTTAGTTTCAGTTTTTCAAATCTAAGCCGGTTTTTCAAGCTGTTTACTTCACTATTTATTGTTTCAACTACCTCTTCGAAGTTGGTTCCTGATACAGATAAAACAGTATTATCAGCATACAGATTCATGACGATATTGTAGGGGTATTTTGTTATGTCATTTATATAAAGTATAAAAGAGTAGGGGACCCAATAAACTTTCCTGTGGAACTCCGCAATTTAGTTCTACTGTCTCTGACAGTGTATTTTCTACTTTTGTCGTTTGAAATCAGGGGCGGACTGGCTGGGGGGCAGGGAGGCAAAGTCCCCCCGGGCCTTCCTATGAGGGCATCTGCGGGCCTTCCTATGAGGCCTCCAGTTTAAAAATCTCGGTAGCTACATACTTAAAATTTGAAATCAATACAATTAAAATGTTCATGATCTTCGTAATCATTACAAATCAATATTCAATTATGAAAGCAGTAAATAGTAAATAAGGACGGGTTCCCATAGGTATACATTTTTCTTTGGGCTTGTGTTTGTCGAACTTGCAAGCAGAACGCCACTAGATGATGTATGGATGGATTATACATAGACATAACATTTGCCAGGAGGTGCCGCCGGCTGGCCTGTGTATTATTTAGTAATTTAATATCAGTATTCAATATCAGGAAATCGACGACCTGGGCAAATTGAGTTGAAATGCTACTTACTATTTTAATGTGACTTGTGGGAGCGTGTTTGTGTAAGTTGTGCCTTGCCTGAGCCTTATTTTAATGTACATATTTCTAAAATAATTAAACTTGAGTGAGTCCAGTGTACCTATAATTAAACGCGCAAATCGCCTTAATTGCATGAATTGTAGTGTTGAACTTTTAATGATAAGTTACTTAGAATGAGCAGATCAAAATCACAATATAAGCATCTATCGGGTTTTGAAAAGCTCAGAAAGCGCCAACAAAAAAATTTGGAGGCTGCAGCAAAAGACACCAAACAAAGGAAGTTGGAGTTTCCAACGCGGGAGTTGGTACATCCACCACAAGCAGCAACACTTGGGGATGAGAACGTAGGAGAGCTAGATCGAGCCTCCGGTTCTAACGATGAATGGAAAAATCCCTCAAATTTGGGATCCAAGGAAAACCAGGCAGATAACGTTGTGAGTGGAGGAACTGAGAAAGCATTAAGTGATCAAGATAATGTTGTGAAAGACAATAATTTAAATGCAACGGTTACGTGTAACAATGAATACGATAATGATGACTTTCAATCAGCAGAGAGGGATAGTTCCAGCGGTAAGTTATTGAATATATTAGTAAAACGTAGTAGGTATACGAGCCCTAACCACTATATATTCGGCCATTCCAATAATTTTATTTCCTTCGCGTAAAAACAGAGTTTTATGATTGAACAAAAAACAATTAAGGTACAACATTTTCTTTTCGTTAAAACATGATAAGAGATCTTCGAAATCCTTAATCCTTAATCCGCGAATGCGGTGCCTTAATTGTTCTCCGTCCACTCATAAAATCCTGTTTTACGTTAGTAGAGTAAAATTATTGAAATGGCCGAATATATAGTGGTTAGGGCTCGTAGTAAAACTGTAAAACTTGTAGAAAAATCAGAAAAAAACTGATAAAGAAATTATTGATGGAGATGGAGCGCGCGTTGACCATAGTTCTGATGGAAATGCTGATGCATTTTTAGGTATTTGAAATTATTGAAATTTTAAAATCTAAATATTCTGAGTTGGTGTATATTTTAGAATTAGAGGAGACCCTAGGCAGTGAAGAAGATAGCTTTAAATTGCATAATGGCGCGTCAATTTCCGAAAAGCTGGAATTTTTAAAACTGCACCCATTTCAGCCTACACAGGCCGATGGCTTAAAAACTAAATTAGATTGTAAGAAATTATACTATAGATTGATTGGCGACAATGAAATAAAAAGAAATTGGGTAACAGTAAAAATGCATCCTGATACAAAAAAAAATCGACACAGTGTACTGTTCAACATGCATAGCCTTCTCTGTATCGAAAGATTCTTCTTTTTGCACTGGCTGCAAAAACATTCGACACATATATTCAGCTATAGATAAACACGAAAGTAGCACATCTCACTCAAATGCTGTAAAAAGTTTTTTCATTGCCTGCAAAAATGCTTCAATTGGGGCAAAAATTAACACTGACATGTATGCTCTTAAGAAAAATGCAGTGAAGAAAATATCCATGTATTGCGTCAAGTATTTGAAGTGGTAAAATTAATAGGACGACAATCCTTGCCTTATCGAGGAACAAGTGCAAATGAAACTTTATTTAGAATTCACGAAACGGATACCAATCATGGAAACTTTTTGGAAATAATAAAGTTGCTTGCCAAAAGTGACCCAATTTTAAATAACTACTTGGAAGCTGCTATACAGAAAAGTAGAAGACGTCATCAAGCACTAGAGGCAAAAGGGCGAAAATCCCGTGGTAGAGGCAGTTTGGTAACTCTCCTATCGAAAACCACCGTAAATAAGGTGATAGGATTTACATTGGAGGCAATGAGAGAAAAAATTGTGAGCGAACTGGGCAATAGACGTTTTAGCCTCCAAATGGATAGTACCCAGGATATAAGTGTTAAAGACCAGGCTACTATCATATTGCGTTATGTCGCCGATGTAAAAGTTTTTGAGAGACTGTTTGCTGTAATTGCAGTGAAAGATTCGACTGGTCGAGGTCTAAATGAACTATTAAAAGACTGCTTCAAGAAGCACGGGGTAAAGTACGAAAAAATTGCTGGCGAGTCGTTTGATGGAGCCTCTAACATGAGAGGCGAGGTTCTTGGAGTGCAAAAACAAATTCAGGAGGTAGTGAAAGATAGCGTCTACGTATGGTGCTATGCCCATATCTTAAATTTATGTATAGCAGACAGTTGTGATAATTTGCAAGCCAAAAATTTATATGGTGTGATACAGTAGCGCAAGTTCACATGTCAAAATTAAAAAAACTTCAAAAAATTGGACAAACCCGGTGGTGGGCTCGAGACAAAGCCCTCAAGTGGGTTTTTGCAGGTGATAATTGTCTGTATCCTGTAGTATTGTTTGCATTAGAGAAAATAATGGAAGGTAAATTTGATGCAAAAACAAGCTCTGAGGCTGAATCTCTACGCGACAAATTGCTGGAGTACAAAACTATTTTAACGGCACATGTATTTTTGAAATTTTTTAAAGAATTCGGTCCTACATCAAAGTATTTGCAAACACAAAATTTGGATTTGGTTTCGGGTTGGTTCATGGTGGAGCAAAGCAAAAAAAAAGTTGAAACAATGACAATGGAAGATGTTGTGATTGAGGCTCACAGCTTTATAGCATCAATGAATTCCAAACTAGACTCTTTAGAAATGGATATTTACATAGAAGAGAAACTGTCAACAAAGACACGCGTCGCCAGGAAGGCAAAAATGGACGGTGAACAGTGCAGCGATGAAAGACCTACGGACCCTATGGATGTGTTCCGAGTTGAAGTTTTCACTGTTATCAAAGATACTATCAGAGTTGCTCTAGACGAAAGATTTTCCAAAAATAAAGAATTGATTACATGTTTGCAATACGTCGATCCACGACATTTTCCAAAATTTGAGGAAGAAGGACCCTCCTACGAAATGAGTTACTGCAGTTTAGTCAATTGTTTCCCACCTTGTCAAACAATTTAACCTCGAGAAGTGATGCCCTTATTGACTTACTTAATGAGGACAATGCTGAAGAAATCGATATTTTAGCAAATGAATCTGAATCAGAATCAGAGGAAGTAGAACAACCAAAAGAAAATATTGAAGAAAAAAAGAAGTCCAGAAAATGCAAGAAGCAGAAGAAATGTAATAATTGCCTGGCTTGTTGCTACATTTTTCTATACTCGTACAATATGCAGTCTGCAGCATTTACAAATTTATTTTTAACCTACGAATATATACTAACGCTTAGCTGCACGCAGGTTTCTTGTGAAAGGGCGCTAAGTAAATTAAAAATAATTAAATCTAGATTAAGGGCGGGTCTTTCTCAAGACTTATTAGAAGCCTTTATGATTATGAGTGTTGAGAAAGATGTCCTTGAGTCTGTCGATTTTTATTACATTTTGGAAAAAATTAAAAAATCATCTGTACTTTTTGCCAATATTCTAACTTACTAACTCTGTATTAAGATGGCAAATACATGTTTTTACTATAGTTGTGTTTTTTGCTACATACTTTCTGCATTTCCCATTAATAGCTAAGTATCCAGATTTCTACAAATGGGCACGAGCCTTTTAAGGCTGAAGTCCCCCCGGGCCTTTTCCTTGCCAGTCCGCCCCTGTTTGAAATCTATCGCTTAAATAATTGTTTAGCCAATCGAGGACTGTGTTCCCTACTCCACATATATTTATTAATTTTTCACGATCATTGATTTCGAATGCCTGTTTTAAATCTACAAAAACACTTAACAGTATTTCCCTCGTCAATTTCTTTTTTCCACTTAGACAACACACACTTTCAATGTTTACCTCTAAATCCTGATTAACCCTCAACTAACTGCTTAGTTGTTCATATACCAATGTTTTTTTAAATTTCAATCTGTGTTCTTCTTTTGTCTTGATGTGGTTAACTTTTGTTACTGGTATTATCACGTTACCTTTTAACTTAATTGATACTATTCCTGTTTCAAGAATTTGTTTATTATATTAAGTAGAGGATATCCAACAACATCGAATAATTATTTTATAAGTTTTACAGAAAGAATTCAGTCATCAGCTGATTTATTTTTAAAATTTGCTACTGTTCTCTTCAATTTATTTAATGATCATTTTTAAATTTTAATTATTATTTAAACTACTGTTCATCTTACATTTTCGTTCATAAATTCTCTACCTGAAGAGGTATAAGCTACTCACCACAATATCATAAACATTACAGAAACGTTATTTAGTAAGTTTTCAACATTTCCGTCATCTTGTCAAAATATCTACACAAGAGTAGTCAACAGTTTTTTTTGCCTTGATTGATTATTCTTTTTTTAAGATTTATTTATAACTGACCCTTAAACAGTAATGTGTATTGCTGATAACAGGGCCTACTAAGTAAATACAATACTTGTATAATTTTTTACATACAGCATAATAGAAATATCATCATCATCACTTATAATAATGCAGAAGACTAAAAGCCGTGTTTACACAACTAAAAGTACTATGGTTGCGTTCCACCATTTCTATTTTCGGGTTTTTGTAAACAAACTTCCCTTAACTTTTAATAGCGATATTATCACAATCACTTATAATAATGCAGAAGACTAAAAGCCGTGTTTACACAACTAAAAGTACTATGGTTGCGTTCCACCATTTCTATTTTCGGGTTTTTGTAAACAAACTTCCCTTAACTTTTAATAGCGATATTATCACAAAAAACAATTATTTATTATGGCTATTTCTTGTGTTTTTTAAAACTATGCAGGCAGCTTCAAACGGATGTCAAATTTCTTTAATAGCCATATCTCTTCATTGAATGCTGCCAAACACTCAAACAAAGAGCCTTGCGTTTTAACATAGTGTAAAAGCAACTCCAATGCTTACGCTACATAACCTAACCTTCGGTGCAACTGTGAGCTAAGTGTTGTTTTATTATAATTAATAGAAAAGATGATGTGCTTCGCCACCGATTGCAAACATTATAATGAAAAACATACGTGCAAGTTTTTTACGTTCCCAAAAGAACCTAATCAGCGGCGACAGTGGATAAAATGAATTAGGTAAGAATAAGGTTATGTTATGGTTTTTGTTTAATAAGGGCGTTTTAAGAAAACTAATATCTATTTTATATTTTTAGGAGACCAAATGCCGTCCAAAAGAATGGGTGCGTTCAGCCGGCGTAGCGCTGATTTAATCCATTAGTGCAATTAATGCCGTTGTTAGAAAATAACGGAAACTTATTGCAGTTGATTGATTTGGACGCAGAAAAGAATGATGAGGCTGTTCATAATGTCAACTACTTTGAGGAAGTGGTACCACGTTATTCACCGCAGGAGTTTTGTGAACATTTTAGAATGTCCAGAAATGTTATGGAGGTATCTATCTAGCAATATTAGTACAATTTTGCTTACTTAAAAAATACAGTGCAACTGTATTAATTTGTATATATGAAATGCATGTAATTAGGTATTTATAAACATTTTACAATTATTTGTTTATTTCAGATGCTTGTGGTGGACATAGGCAATAGAGTAGACATCGAAGGCAGAATCGATCTTGGAAAAAAGACTCTGTTTACCATATGGATGTTGGCTAAACCGGAATCGTATTTGGCATGCTGCGATCGGTTTGGAATGTCGAAAGGCACCGGTCATCTAATTTTTTATCAAATTTGCAATATTTTGTTGCAAATGATGCCACAAGAAATACGATGGCCTACTAACGAGCAGGCGATTATGACAGCCAACACATTTCATGCACGAACAGGCTTTCCTGGAATTGTGGGGGCTATAGACGGTTGCCACATCCCTATAAAAGCCCCAGCTCAACGCCGTTGATTCCTTGGTGATAGTACATATCCATTAATGAAAAATGTAATGGTGCCATTTAGGGATACAGGCCATTTTTTTCTAAAAGTGGCAAATATTTAAATGTACGATAAATTGTAAATATGTATATATACAGTATGTCCCCGGATTGAGTTTACAATAGGTATGATTGACCAAAAATTTTCGAATTGGAATTTCATATTTTGGGATTCCGCCCTGCTTGGTGTGAAACGAATTTTAAGAATATTTTCAGTTTTTGAAAAACAAGTAGGCCTTGACAAGGAAGCGAAAAATATTTTTTTCTATAGCACATGTTAAAGTGTGCTTTTATCAACTCAAAACAAAAGGTCAAGTTTTACTTTAACAGCAAGGGTAGATAAAGTAGCACTTTAACATCAAGGATAGATAAAGTAATTTAATTTTCTAACTTTTGTTTAAATTAAATATGACAGCTTCGTATTATCGTAGCAACCCAATCTAGCTACTGACATTTTGAAATGTGATTGACTGTCATTATTTTCTTTTGTAATTGTTAAAGTTCTTGCTACAGAAAAAAATATTGTATTATACACGACGATAAAGTTATTTCTATCCACTCTTGAATCATTAACGTCTCGACTTCGTCTCGACGTTAAACGATTCACTTGTGGATAAAATTTAACTTTATCGTCTTGTATAATAAATTACTATTATTGTCAGGTAAACTACCCTTTTTGTTTATGATACGGCAAAATTGTATTAAGAAAAGTTGTTTACAATGAGAAATTATGATCCTATACAAAATTTCAGAAAGATCTTGCGACTTAGATTAAACCGTTATTTTTTAGATTAAACAAATTGCATTTATTAAAAATGACGGTTTAATCTAAGTCGACAGAGCTTTCTGAAATTTGTTATAGGGCCATAATTTATGATTATAAACAACTTTTCTTAATACAATTTTTCCGTATCATGAACAAAAAGGGTAGTTTACCTGACAATAAAATACAATTTTCTAAAAACTAACAGTTTTTTATAAGTCGACCAATCGTTCTGAAATTTGGTATAGGGTCATAATTTATCATTATCAACAACTTTTCTTAATTAAATTTTGCCGTATCATGAACAAAAAGGGTAGTTTACCTGAAAATAAAATATTTTTCGCTTCCTTGTCAAGGCCTACTTGTTTTTCAAAAACTGAAAATATTCTTAAAATTCGTTTCACACCAAGCAGGGCGGAATCCCAAAATATGAAATTCCAATTCGAAAATTTTTGGTCAATCATACCTATTGTAAACTCAATCCGGGGACATACTGTATACAGGCTGATTTTTTTATCATGTAACAACTTATAAGCAAACCATTATGCAGAAGCATACATAATGCATGCTTCTGCATAATGGGTTGCCTACAAGTTGTTACACGATAAAAAAAACAGCCTGTATATATATATGTAGTTGATATTTTGTAAATATATTTTATAAAATTAGCATGTTTTTGTTGTGTAAGTGTAAACATAGTCAAAGGGTCATTCATGCAGCAGCAGAATTACAACACAATTAGGCATCCTTTTTAGAGATCTTCTCTCGGCATTTTAATTAACAACTTTGAAAAGGGTTACATACAGGGTCCGGCAAACGGCAAGATTTCGTAAATACTTTTATTGTTGAAAAATTATTTTTTTTATAATTATTAATACATTAATGGGAAATAAAAGAGTAGCCATTTGATTTACAATGTTAAAAAAATTTTTTTTGAATACCACATCTGCCAAATGTCCTCCGTTGACATTAAATTTATGCATTCTTGGAGTCGAGCCTGAAAGTTTTGCATCACTCTTCGCAGCATATCAACAGGTATTGTTGCAATCTCGTCACGAATTCGTTGTTTGAGGGCCGGGATTGTCCTGGGTGGATCAGTTGCAAACACTTTTGTTTTTAGGTAACCCCACGAAGAGTGATGCAAAACTTTCAGGCTCGACTCCCAAGAATGCATAAATGTCAACGGAGGATATTTGGCAGATGTAGTATACAAAAAATTTTTTTTTTTAACATTGTAAATCAAATGGCTACTCTTTTATTTCCCATTAATGTATTCATAATTATAAAAAAAATAATTTTGCAACAATAAAATGATTTACTAAATCTTCCCGTTTCATTGCCGGACCCTGTACAATGCAATAAATGCTAAAACACCAGATCAAAAACCATCAAAATACTACGGTGAATATTGTTACGCCATGCCATGTGTAAATGCGTTTATTTTAAAATGCAATATATGAACCGTAATTTTATTGAAAAAGAAGCATGAGAAAGAACAGGGCATGTAATAACCCACATACTTGCTGTAAACTGAAGTCTTTCTACTATTTGATCAACAGAATTCCTTCCCCCGTACAATATATTATGTTTTTACATACTCAGTAACGTTTCCATATTGCATTTTAAAATAAACGCATTTACACATATTGCGCGATATAATAAACTCCCTGTCTAATAAAAAATCAGACTATACACCGATGTCAAAATATATTTATTACAAAACTTCTTACTCATTACAATATTGAGTGAATCAAATAAAAAAATATATACATTTAAATATAATTATACATAAAATAATGATACAATTTTAAAACTAATTATTTTTATTATTTGTATTTTTAACTAACTCTAACAGTTGTCGCAAAATATCATTTCGCTCCTTTTGCGTTTGGAGTTGCTCCTTGTACACATTTTTAATTTCTTGCAGCTCTCTAATTTTCTGCTCTTCGGAGAGCAGCATTTGCTTTCGAAATTCTTCTAACTCTCTATTTTTACGTTTGGTACCTCGAGTATCACTGGCAGCAGTATTCAAACTGGGAATTCTAGACGGTGTGGATGACAGGCTTAATAACGATTCCACGGGTGGAGTTGGTGATGAAGAATTCGATGTTGAAGAGGCAAGGGATGATGAATTTGAAGGTATTGGGGGTGGCAAAGCTGACGAAGAGGGTGCAGGTATATATGCTGGGATTAAGGACGACTGAGTAGATGTAGAGGGCTGGTTTAGCACAGATAAGGGAAGCTTAGGTTGTGGAATGGACGATATTAAGTGTGGAGGATTAATGGTGGCATCAGTATGAAGCAGGTCATCCATCACGTCGAAATATTCCCAAGTTTGTCTACCTCTGCCAGTTTTTCTTTTGGTATCTTTTATTCCTTTATAAGTGCTCTTCAAATTTCTAAATTTTCTATCACACATGTCCGGTGTCACATGGTAACAATTTTTTTTTCATATTTTCGGCAATTCTCCCCCACAACAGACTATTTTTCATTTTGGGGTTTCTGAAGTTGCAGCATTCTGAGCGGTAGTGCTCAATCAACAACATGGTCGATTTCTGTGACCAAACAAACCGCTCGGCAGCTGAATCGTCTGCAGGCTCATCTGTTCTTTCCGGTACCATGCGTTGCTGCATAATTTGATTTATAACATCATTCTTGATCGTCTCGTCGATAAGAAAAATAAAATCTTAGACTTAATTTAATCAACAGTAGGTAGTTTCAAAAGATTCAATGGAAATGTAACTTAGTTCGAACGAAATTCTAGTAATATTAAGAAGCAATACATACCATCAAAAATAGCTTGTACCATATGTGATGGGACTTCCGCCGCTACAGTTTCTCCGTTAACATTAAACTGCAGCAGGGTCGTTTCAGAAACCATGATTTTCGTGCCTTTCTAGGTTATATTTACAAATTAGCCCAAACACCGTGTTCTGCTGAGTGGTCAAGCGGAAATGAAGCGACAATGGAGCGAAAATAAATTCGCTCCCAAAAATGGCGACTGCTGCAGAAGCGAAACCGAAGCGCTGTCGGTCAGCGAAGCGTTCAACGCAGTCGCTACCTCAGCGCTATGCCGGCTGAACGCACCCAATGACACAAGCAGCAGTGTCTTAACCGAAGCTGAAAACATGCTATTGAAGCAGCCGTTTGGACATTGCTACAAAGAAATTAGAGAAGCTGGAAATGTCTTTTAGCTTTACGCATACCAGATAACTAGATAGCATTTCTTTTTATGTACTAACAAGTGCAATGCACCCTGTATTTGGTGAAAATATTCATGGTTTTCATTTACCCCAAACTGTTGCAGTACCTTATCGTAAGAACAAATATAGCCTTTATCATGTGATTCCATCAAGTTGGAATGGCGATATTTAAATGGACATTTAACTTCCACAAGCTCTTCCTACAAGGCCATCTGGGATGGCCCCAAGGTATCCAAACTGATGGAGCCATAGTCCAGCAGATGTCACAGAAAGTCCAGTTGCTGCCCCAAATGTTTCAATTGCATTATTTTCATGTTCTCGCCCCTCACCGAATGGCCTTTACTCCATCTAAGTTATATGTTCCTGCATAATAACAGAACTTTATGAAAAATGTGAAAAATATTTTGCAAAGCAAACCTGTTAGTTTTTTGAAAAGCGATGCAGAGTAACGATTTCTTTTGCAAGCTGCTAGCACCGTACCGAACAAACTGGCTGTTAAACGAAACCTGCGAATAATTAATCACAAGGGATTTTTTTACTGCCCTATGGTTTTCTCAAATATAGTTATTACTTGGTCTTGAGAAACATTCACTTTTTGTTCAAAATAACTAATTTTTTCAGATATATTTTGATATTCTGCGAAGAAAATTATATAACTAATCTGCGGAACAATAATATCTTCCTGTGCAGTAAGTTTAGGTGCTAGAAGCCAACTGAATCCTACCAGCCCTCCAAACGAAGCCAATTTTTCTCTAAGCGTTTCGATCACTTTCTTGGTAACACTTCTCTTTGAAGCTCAATATTCCTTAGACGGCAAAAACAATTCATCGATTGTTTTCAAGTTTTCATCAAGTGCTTTAGATTGTTTACGCACTGACCAGCTACATGACTGGTCCGTAACTGATATATTATAATGGGCAAATAGTGCCAGTGCAGCAACATGGTGACATGAAACTTGTCCACGAGGACATGTGCAAGAAGTTGAGGTTATGTTTTTGTCTTCATCGAGGAAGATCTACAAAGTAAAAATATATACTTAGTATTCGTTACTGCTTAGAATCCATCTGAAGCAGCAATCAGTATTTTAAATAATTATACTTTTTAAGCTAAAATGTATCTTACCTCAACATATGCTCTTTGGTATCGCTTATCTTTCATGCTTGCGTGTACTGTACCATTTACCATTTAATACTGAACAGAAAAAGAAGACACTATTCAATTCAGCAGTATTGGCCGTATCCAATATGAAAGAAAGTTGCCCGGAGGCTATCCAAGAATGTCCATAAAACGCTCTCCAGAGGCGAGCGTTCCCTTTCCAGGAACTTTCCATTTGAAAATATCGTCCTAGATTTTAAATGCGGCATTTGCCGCGGGTTTCAGCTAGTTTTAGATAATGTACATATTTATTTAATATACCGGGTGACAATGAGACCAGGGCCATGCTTATATCTGCTTTCTTTATTAATCGATTTGAATGAAATTTGATACGTGGATACTAGACATAATTTCTGAATGACCGACAGGTATAGTTGAAATGGTCAACTTCCGGTTTCACCGGAAGTGCCATTAACTTTAATGTTTTTAAATGGATCACCCTATATATTTTAGGTTTTTTGGAATGAACAGGTCAAATTACATACGATACTTGCTAAATTTTAATTTTTCTAACCAAAAAAATTCTTTTTTTCAAATTTTATTTTTTCTCATAGAAGGCCGTGATTGGAGAAAATGTGTTCTAAATGACTCAAGTAACCCATAATAATACATATTTTATTAATTTGATCAATAACAAATCGTTCATGAAGGAATAAAATTTGCTAAACCCGTTTTTTGAGAAAAAGTCAGTTTCTTTAAATGGCACCTACCAAGGACCATCGTGCCATTAGATAGAAAATGTAATTGCCAATCTACCGATATGCATCATCTACCACTTTATCTCTATATAAAACGGAAAATTTTTTAATTAATACATTTTTTAAATATTTTTTAAGAAATAACTAAGCAAATTTGGCAACACTGCCGTATGTAATTGGAGTCGTAGATTCCGAAAAACATAAAATATACAGAACAACCCATTTAAAAAATCAAAGTTAATGACACTTCCGGTGAAACCGGAAGTCGGCCATTTTGATTATATTTGTCTCCCAATTCGAAATTAAAATCACATGAATATTAAGTAATTAGCGGCAAATGAATACGGCCAAAATACAGTAAATTAACAAGCACTGTGTGCAAGGTTTAGTCACATGAATATCAAGTAATTAGCGGCAAATGAATACGGCTAAAATACAGTAAATTAGCAAGCACTGTGTGCAAGGTTTAGTCACATGAATATTAAGTATTTAGCGGCAAATGAATACGGCCAAAATACAGTAAATTAGCAAGCACTGTGTGCAAGATTTAGTCACATGAATATCAAGTAATTAGCGGCAAATGAATACGGCTAAAATACAGTAAATTAGCAAGCACTGTGTGCAAGGTTTAGTCACATGAATATTAAGTATTTAGCGGCAAGTGAATACGGCCAAAATTCAATAAATTAGCAAGCACTGTGTGCAAGGTTTAATCACATGAATATCAAGTAATTAGCGGCAAATGAATACGGCCAAAATAGGTAAGGCCAAGAAATCCAAACGTTCTGCAGGTGTGTTCCCCGTTTTATCGGGATAGAAGGCCTACTTTTAGTAGTGGTCGTAGAAAAAAGATATTGTCCAGCATTCCTCCAGCATGGGATAAGATACCTCATATGTTAATTTATTGTCAGTAATAAATCCTAGGTAGGTATTTATATTCAGGCACTTGTTTTAATTCAACCTCATTTCGTTTTATTTTTATTTCACCTCCTTTTTTATTTTTTGTTTGAAGATCATATAGACAGTTATAGTAAAGTTTAAGGTCATTGTTTACTGAGGTTTCACTATTTTTTAAATCATAGTCTGAATGCACCAGCGCAGTATCATCGAAAAACATAAAATACCTAGCTTTGAGACCAGCATATTGTAAGTTGTGTACATATAGTAGGTATTCTAATGGGCCGAGGACCGAACCTTGTGGCACTCCCATATTGACCGTAGCACTTTTATTGCTGCATCCATTTAATACTGTGCAATGTGTTCCCTCTTTTGAGTATGATCTGATCAGGTCATGTGTAACACCCCTTACTTCCATTTTCTATAGTTTATTTAACATTAAATCTGTGTCTACAGACTCAAATGCTTTATTTAGATCTACGTACATTACTGTGACATATTTATTTTCATCGAGTCCTGAATTAATATGGTCTAGGAGCTCAACTGTAGCACTTAGTGTGCTGCTTTGTTTCTGGAACCCATACTGATACTCGTCACACTTAAACTCTTCTTCAATTAATTTAACTAGTCTCACTTTTATGACTTTTTCCAGTATTTTTGAGAAGGCAATTAGCACTGATATGGGCCAGTAGTTATTTAAATCACCATGCTGTCCATTTTTATATACAGGTGTAATTTTTGCGATGCGATCTATAATTCTTTTGGGAAGACACTGCTTTGCAGGATATTGTGCAATTATTTTTTCTCCGATGAAGTGAAATAGGTTCAGGATGTCCTGCTTAGAGATAAGTAGTACTGTCTGTGCCGGGTGATGCATTGTTTTTTATTTGGTGTATCATTTGCCTTATTTCTTTTAAAGTCTACCACATTTTATTACTGTCGTGGCGATTACACTAATTCTGTTCTAGTAGTATTCCTTTTCTTTGTTTCGTTCTCTTTTATACATTTCAAAATATCCCACACTGTAATTTGAAAATGTTTATAGTCTATCCCTTTCTTTTTCTGCTTTGTTTATTCTCTCATCTAATCATTGGTTTTTTGTTGTGTAACTGCTTGTTCGTATACCATTTTAGTTATCCAATTTGTCTATAAATTAATTTTAACTTCTCTTAAAAATAATTTTTAAATATAGCAGAAACCTGTACTACAGGCTATATCTACTATTCACCTACAGATGCCCATAGTTGTACTCACCTTTCTTCAACTGCACTCTTCAAGCGCGAGTGGCGCTTTTCAAAATATTTGCTGTCATCCGAACTACTGCACCAAAACACTTTTCGTCGTCTCTCTCTGAACCCATATGATGAACGAAGACAGAACACCGGCAGTGTGTTTGAGCACTTGACACCGATAACAAAATGACAGTTACGTTAACCAAAAATGTAAGCGAAAAACTTACCACTGCATTGAAAGCGTTAAAATCGAAGTGAAATTGTATGTAAATACCAGCTCGAATGCAACTGAGACCTTCCGAAGCACGATGCCAGCTTCTATAGGTGTTAATTTGCGCGTGACGGGCCACTGCCGCCAAGGCGGCAGGAAGTATATGGAAGACTTCTTCTCGGTGGCTTATCAACAAACAGAGGATGAGAGGGATCTGGAGTACGCGTTCTTTGGCATTTACGACGGCCACGGAGGCGCCGAGGCCGCCGCTTATGCCAAGGAGCATCTCATGGAGTTGATCGTTCGACAGAAAAACTTCTGGTCGGACAACGACGAAGATGTGCTTAAAGCCATCAAAGAGGGGTACATCGCCACACATTACGCAATGTGGAGGGAGCAAGGTAGGTGTAACTTTTCATGGTTGTAACAGGATGTAAGCGGCTCTGTTTGTAGCGAAATGGCCAAAAACTGCATCCGGGCTTCCAAGCACCGCCGGGACGACAGCCAGTATAGCTTTTATTAGACGTGGTAAAATATATATTGGACACGTAGGCGACTCGGGAATAGTCTTGGGTAAGAAGGAACTTCCAAACGATTCAAAAATAAACGTTATATTTTTTAAGGTTATCAAGAGTCGGAATCCGCAGATTGGTTAGCCAGACCTTTAACCAAAGATCACAAGCCAGAAAGTGCCGGCGAAATACAAAGAATTGAGCAGTCCGGAGGCAAAGTTGTGTCTAAATCAGGTATACGAAGATTAGTATTTAAATGTCTCGTACTATACTACCGGAATATTTGTAGGTGTACCTCGTGTGGTTTGGAATCGGCCACGTCTAGGCCACCAGGGACCCATTCGGCGTTCCACACCAATCGACGAAATTCCCTTTCTGGCAGTTGCACGCAGTCTAGGCGACTTATGGTCGTACAATTCGCAACTGGACGAGTTCGTCGTCTCGCCTGATCCTGACTGTACTGTGATTCCGATCGATACCAACACCTTTAGATGCTTAATTTTCGGCACTGACGGCTTGTACAACATGCTAAGTCCACAAATGGCCGTGCACATCGTTCAACAGGCGGAAAAGCATAATGAAAATGCGGCGTTGAGCGACGATCACAACAAGGTATGGATAAATCCAAGCAAGTGCTTAGTGGAGAAGGCATTGGAGCGATGGTCGACAACTAAAATGCGAGCTGATAACACATCGGTAATTACGTTGCTGCTTGATCCACCCGGGCCTCCCAGAGCACAGGTTTTGCAAAATCGGAAGCGAAAAGCGTATCCTGACAGCGGTCTTGAAATCGTCACACGGTACGAAGGGGAAATTCCGACGTCTCCGAAACGTGCCTGCACGAGCGGCATTCAAACCAGTTGCAAGCAAGTCGACAAGAACATCCAGGTCGATTTGTTTGAGAAAGTTGCCGAAGGCGACGTATTTACGGCTAGTGACATGCTTAGGAAGATGTCGGCCGAATACTCGCTAAAGAATTCTCCAATTCTGCACTCCATCATGCAGCAGAAGCATTCGGACTCGCCCAGCTCAACGGAGGCGGTCGAAAGGCCGGTGTGCGAAATCGGCACCAACACAGACGATCTCGATAAGAATTTCATGCCAAAGACTCGGGAGAGTACGAGTTTTGATACCCGAGACCCAGACGATTCGTATACGGAGAAGGCGAAGAGTGACGAAAACGTACAAATAAACGAGATTTCCTCCAGCTGTAGCGACGTGGACGAGCTGGATGCTCTACAAATGGATCAGCCAGAACTTAAAAGTAAAAAAAGCGAAAGACTGATTAAAAAATATGCGGAAGTCAACAAACGACCCGTTTTGCGCAGTCGGAACTTGAAGAATGCGGTTGAAAACAAGGTTGTGAAGCCGAAAAAGAACCAAGAGGCGGAAACTGAGAACAGCATCGTCAGTTCGCGGCAGCTGCGAGTCCGGACGTCGCAGGTAAAGAAGGTCCGCAAGCAGGACCAGAACCAAAACGAGAGCTTTGTGATGTCACCGCAGCCCAGCACGAGCTCCGGCACCAAAATCGAGTGGCTGAGCGTGGCGATGTTCCGCAACATAATCAGGGCTAAAGCGCTGAATTCCAAAAAGGTGAAGAATCGCACGAAGACGAGGGGCCGGCTCAAAGAGACGGAGAAGGTTGACGACAGCGTGAGGAGGAGCTCTAGGCATTCCAGCGTAGTGCAAAGTACTTCCGAAAGTCCAAAGAAGGTTCCCGAAAAGAATCAAATTGTGAAGCGGAACAGGGGCCGGCCACCGCAGAAGAAAACGGGCCTGAGGAGCGCGCGAACGGCACAAAATGTATTGAGAAAGGAGTTGCGTAGGTAGGTTTGTTGGGGAACGTACATGATGTAAGAAATTTTATTAAGGTTACCCTTTTTTTAATTTTTATGAACATTTTTTGCTATACCGGTATTTGCATGGTTTTTGCACGGTTTTTCGTGTCGAGGATTGCTGGTTTGTGTACAATTCGTAATAATCTTTTATTTTCATTGGATGTGATTATATTTCGTCGACGATTTTTAAGCTTTTTATGTTTATAACGCGAGGATGAAACTTCAGCAACGGCTTTTTCATTTATGTCTAGTTAATTGTAGTGAATAATTTTTTTATTGTAGATTAGTGGAAGTTATTGATTAATTGGTAAGATTTTAAGAATTTTGTGCCTATTGTTATGCCAGAAAGAAAATTGGAACTCTTAAGTATGTGTACAATAGAGAAATTAAATTTGTAATAATTACTAAAAGTCGAGATAGGTGTAATTTTATTTTCTGTAATAAAATTTTAGCATAACAGAAATCCAGTGTTTGTTTTTTCCATTCCCACATTCCAACATCTATACACAAATTAAGTTAATAACAAATTAACATGGTAACAAAACATATAATAGTATATTACGTACCGACGTGGAAAGTGTTTTATTCCTGTCGAGAGATTAAGTTGTTAACCGAGACGCGTAGCGTCGAGGTGAACTTTATCTTATTTAATTGGAAAAATTACTATATTATGATACGACAGTGTGTGAAGCGCATGAATGGATCAACGAGATTCCCAGTGTCCCTACCTACTCGGAGGTCGGGAATGGATAAACGAGATTTCCATTGTCCCTACCTACACAGTGGTCGGGAATGGATTCATTTCCAACCAGCAATCACTTTTCCGACCGGTTGGAAAGTTACAAGTTGGGAATAGCTCATTTTCCAACTTTTTAAAAGTCACTTATTACTTATATGGTTGCGAATAAAACATTTTACAAAATAATATGTAATAAGAAAAAGAGTAATAAATATAATTTGGCCGTGGCAGTGCATTTATGAATGAAATCGTCTTGAAAATTGATCTATTCGGTAAACTTAAGTACAGTTGCGATTCCTTTAAAATCTAATAGGAATTTAAGTTTGAAAGCTGTTCTTTTAAACTAGCAACAACAGCGCAAAAGGAGAAACAACTTTTGTATTTTTTCTGATCTGCCACGAACTCCTGCTTGATTAGTAACTAGATTTGATATTCAAGTTGACGGCTGCAGCCAACACTTTTATTTTTCAGGTTTTACAGAAAAATGCATAAACATGGCGCTATAAAAATGACCTTTCCCTGGAGGGAGATACAGGGGTTGAAAGTTACCATGAGAAAAAGTAAAAAAAATTGTAAATTTTAAAACACTCAGTTGTCCTAAAATTACAAAAACTCCTAAAATGTTCAAAATTGTCCAAAATGTCATATTCCCATTTGTAAAATAAAAAATTAAATCATTAGTGAAAAATCTTGTGGTGTAAAGTACGTTTTTTTTCTATATTAAGTGTTACAATGTTGGTAGAAATGTGATTAAAACGCTAGGAAATTTTTATACTTCGTGTTGGTAGAACTTTTTCAAAATTATGGTTATGTGTCAATTTTGAATGTCAAAATTTCTTAATTTGAACTCTTGACAAATTTCTTTTTTTAACATGGAATCATAATAAAATCGCATAAAAAAACCAAGAAATATTTTAAATGCAAAAATGAAACGAGCGATATTAAATTATGACATATCTGTCAAAATGACAATCATATTTTTAGTGGAAAAAAAGAACTAAAAATCTATGTACCAACATTAAAACTAGGGATCCTGCAGGAATGCAACTTATCCCCTTGAAAATTGACCTTGAAAATTATAGAAAAAAAATTTACTTTATGTGCTTGGAAACTGTAAACTATGTTTGTAGTTCTGAGCAACTTTTTCTATAAAACTAGGTCCACTATGATTTCTCAATTTTTCGCATTTATTTTAGATCGCAGTACGCTAATGATTTGCACTGAAAAATTATAAAAATGGTAAAAATAAAAGATAGTACCGGGTGTCTTAATAAGAATTACATCTAGTATGCTTTGAATTTCCCATAATGCAATCCAAAACTTGACTAGAAATTGGCAAGACTGTAAGTCTATGTCAAATTCGAGGTTAGCAGGTTAGGTTTGCGTCAGTTTTGACATAAACTGACGCAAAACATAACCTGACATAGACCTACAGTCTTGCCAATTTCAAGTAAAATTTTGGATTGCATTATGGGAAATTCAAAGCATACTAGATGTAATTATTTTTAAGACTGTTACCGCACGAAAACGTTACAACGACATAGCAATCCAGCCCCACAAGCGTACAAAACAAAATCATACGCTCGAGAGCCGGACTTGCTATCCACGACACGATAAGACGAAATGATCGAGAAATGAACCGAGAGTACAAGGCCCCAACCCTGTTAAGATGGCGGCAACAGGAAGGGTTACTACAGCTAAAACTCAGCCGCGTGGGCGGGTTCTTTACAACCTTCGAGTTAGGGCTGTACTCCGATACGAGAGGTAAATGATGTTAAAATAATGGAACGCCACCATTTTCTTGACTAAATCGGGACAAACACATCGGCAGCACAGGTGAAATTACTTGAAAATGGAAGTGGGTAGTCCACCTGGCTACTTTTACCATGGCAGAGTTTGGTTGGCGAAAACGTACAGTATCGACTTACCTTACAACATAGCTCAATACAGCAGCTGCTCAACTCCTTACAACTGAAACAGTACACAAAAAACGCATGCAAAAGCCACGAACTCAAATGAAAAACATAAGTACTTGACAATGAACTCTATTGAAATAAATAAAATATATGTAGGTGTCAATGAATATGAAATTGACTAGTTAAATTTAAAAATGCTCAAAAGGATTAGTTGGGTTAGATTGCGCAACACGTTAACTTAATTGCAAACATTAAACTTGATTGCAAATACAGTGCCACCAGTAAAGTCCGCATCATATGAGATTTAATAGCTTTTTTCGAAATTTGACTTTGGCATCAATTTGTGCTTCGATCGAGACGAAAATTAACCAAAAAAATAGTAGTCACGTCATTCGCATTATGTCAAATTTTATTTTTTTTTTCAAAAAAATTCAAAAGTGGGGTTATTTATCAAAATATCGAAAAAAGTTATTAGAAAAAGTTTTTCTAAATGCAATTTTTAGCCCATACGCAAAATGTCAGCTGTATAAGATAATTTAGATTTTTTGCCCATTTTTTTTAAATTGCACCACTGTTGCAAAGTAAGACTCAACACAACCTACATAAAACGTCTTAGTTTTGACAATGCTTTATTCTAGACACATTTTCTTTAAAGTAGCGCCATATTAAATATGTGTTTTTCTACAAAATCCAAATAGGGCTATTAAAATTTGGTCACATGTGATGCAAAGTTTATTTGTTTTTGACCCTGTATAATGTAACTGCATAAAATAACTATATGAAAACGCAGTTTGTGTCTAAAAGTAATACACGTTATTTTATGAACTTACATTATACAGGATAAAAAACAAATAAACTTTGCATCACATGTGACCAAATTTTAATAGCTCTATTTGGATTTTGTAGAAAATAACACATTTAATATGGCGATACTTTAAAGAAAATGTATGTGAAATAAAGCATTGCCAAAACTAAGAAGTTTTATGTAGGTTGCGTAGAGTCTTACTTTGCAACAGTGGTGCAATTTAAAAAAAATGGGCAAAAAATCTAAATTATCTTATACAGCTGAAATTTTGCATATGGGCTAAAAATTGCATTTAGAAAAACTTTTTCTAATAACTTTTTTCGATATTTTAAGAAATCACCCCACTTTTGAATTAAAAAAAAATTTGACAGATAATGCGAATGACGTGACTACTATTTTTTTGGTTAATTTTCATCTCGATCAAAGCACAAATTGATGCCAAAATCAAATTTGAAAAAAGCTATTAATAACAAAAAATCCCATATGATGCGCACTTTACTGGTCACACTGTACATTAATGTGGCTCAATTCAAACGAAACTGCCACAAGTTACGTTACACAAACGAAAAAATACGACAATTAATCAAATTTAGCTAATAGCAAATAACATCGTTAACAACAGAGACGTTGAACTGTTCCAACACGCGACGGGGGCGCTCAATGTACATATTACACTATAAAAGCTAATTTACAATAACTTGTTACCTGAAGATCAGCTGACTGCATAATTACGAGCGGCACTGTATGTGTAGTCGCCTTTCCAAACAAACTGCCTCAAGGTGCCTGAAGAAATGGAACGACGGCGAAATCACAAGGGTGGACGTGGTGCAGAACACAACATCGATGGTGTACGCGATAAGAGGTTGGCCAGATGAATTAGAATCCCTCGAAGGGTGAATAGACGACGCAACGACACTTCCAATACAGGAACCACAGGACAACGTGCGAGATTTAAACAACACGACCTCATACTTAAATTAGCGTTGGTTTTACGAAGAGCTCGTTAAAATCCGCAACAGCGAAAATTTGTGGGTCTCGCAACCCCACGAAAAGAACTCTCGACCACACTAACTTAACTTGCTTCAACTGCACCCCAAACGAAGAACGCCAAGGATTTCTCACCTAACGAAACCGTTTCATTACTTAAGAAGGCACTCCGGTAAGTTCAACAGGTCCTGAAAAGGCACAATTCACGGAACACATTACTTGAAGGGGAATTACAAGGTTCATTACAAGTCCCCCCCGGTCGCAAAGCGACGCAGACCGGGGGTTAAAAATCAAATACGTTTGTTCTAGTTCAAGGATCGGTATGTTAGACGGGTGTTTATGTGTGTTATATTAAAATTCAATTTCCCTTACTTTTGAAATGTGTCAAGGTGGTCGATGCAACTCACCCATGACCACAAAGCGGCAACGGGGTGCAAACAGTGCAGGTTCGAACATTCCTTGGCCCAGTGGCGGAGGCAGGCAGTTAAATGTAAAAGAACATAAACTTACTGACCTGTAAATCTCATCGATAATAATAATTGTACTCACCGGGGGTGGCCTCCCCCTGGCCCCTCCGTACTTCTGGCAGTGGCATCACAATACTGGGCCTTACATCCGTCAGCCTCAACCCTTTGGCACCTCATCGCCGCCTTCATTGGCTGGGTTAGCTATCGGTACCTTTCGCTAGTACTGCCCAATAGTAATCCACTAGATTAACTATTGTTACAACCCGTACAGAGTCTGTAATAACTACCGTAGTATACTGATCTTCCACAGTACAGCAATTACCGTAAATCTTGCTATTGCTCTAATGGGGCTTATAATTTGGAACTCCATGCTTCCGGTGCGGAACACACATGCTTCCGCGAATCACTGGGCGAACTTCGTGCTTCAGCTCCAGGATTCAACTCTTTGACTATCACATAGTCGACTAGCAAAGCAAGAACCTCTGACGTATACCGGACGCTGTAATTGCCAAAAAGTCTACCAAATGCCATTCAACTAGCTACAATAGTACGTACATTCTACTCTAGTTAATTTAATCCTCTACCTAATTACGCCTAGCTACGCTCGCCGCTTCGCCTCGCATTATGCAACTTATCACCTTATAATTAATTATTGGTTCGCATATGATCGCTTACGCCAAGAAATAATTATGCAAAACAGACCACTTTCACTCACACGTCGCGCCGCTGTCGCACCCCGAAACGTTCTGCTTATTTTTGAATTTCATTTCTACCCGAACCCCATTAATACGGTTCATTGGTTGCACGTGGCGTCTGGGTCCCCGAAAAACTGACCGCGAACCAATGCCTAACACATCCGTCAAGATTATATTACATTCCAGGGCTCAAAACATTCCAGGCGTGGCAAACGTAGTAATTAAAACTTAAAAATAATGCACCCCAAAACCATCAAATATTTCATCCCTAACATTCGGCCAACCTGCAATCATTCGCGTCCTCGCGATATGGTGCTACTGGATCTCCAGTCTCCACACGTAGAGAGACCATCCATTTCATTCTCACTATCTGAGACCCTACCTATTGGTACCCATGATTTCATGTGATCCCCCAAGACGACATTGACCTGATTAAACGGAGATTTCAACTTTCGAATAGTACCATCTCCAAGGATGTTCTTGTTTATCAATAACAAGCCTTTGACTTAGTATTCCTTGGCATCTTTATCTTTACGTTGCCTTGTGCAGTTTGTTTTTGCTGATCGTGCTCTCATTGTTCTTCCGTTAGCCAAACAGATTTCAGTTGTAGAACATCAGTTATTGATTCCGTGGGGTTTGTAACTGCAGCGTTTGATCACGTCTGATAGACATCGCCGTTAACGCATTAAAGTTCGGCACTACCTTAAATTCTGTTCCCAACAGATACTCTTAAAATTTCTGTATGGTTTCCACAGCAGCCAACGTTGAGGTTTCGTAGGAGTAACAATTCCTCTTTGCAAAGCTGGTAGTAGGCTACAGGTTATGGTTCCCCATTTTGCATCTTTAACAGAATTTCAGCGAGACGTTTTGCACTTGCCTCAATGTGAAGTTCTGTCTGCAATGTAGGGTTGTGCAATGTAAGCACAAGCGTGTGCTACAATACTTCATTTAGATGTTGTGATGCTGATTATCCTGCATAATTGCACGCCAACGCAGCAGTTTTCTTTGCGAGATGAGTTAGTGGCTTAGCTATCTACATAATCTCCCACGAGCTTTCGAACGAAGCTTGTTAGGCCTATAAGTTCATGAATTTGATGAGCATCCATTGTAGTTGGAAAGGCGCTGATTGCTTCTGTTTTGATGTAACCAGGTCGTATTCTCATGGGGAAACTTCAAACCCTGTGTCTGATTGTTGATGTTAGAAAACAATACTTACACTTCTCAAGATTCAACGTGAGGCATTCTTCTCTGAGCAGTTTCAGGACTATTTCTAAATTTTCGATGTTTTGGGAATCCGTCTTGTTGTGATACGGATGTCATTGCGATAAACTGCAGCTACCTCTCGTGCAGGAACCAGAACTTTGCTGATTAATCCTTGGAATAGAGATGCGACTTTGAAGGACCAAGTAGCAAACGCCTGTAATCGTAATGACCATGTGGTGATACGAGAGCTGCCACTGATTTTGAAGATATTTAATGGTATTCGTTCATTAGGTCTAGGCTGGTGGGGTAAACAAAATTTGACAAACGATCGATTTGGACATATACTCTCGGTAATGAGCAACGAATGGCCTTTGACGGTGAAACGATTCAGCTTTCGAGTTCAATACACCTTCTGCCTCGCCCATTTTTCTTCTTAACCAATAATATATAAGAGGCATACGCCGATTGGGATTTAAGAATTATGTAAGTTTCGAGTAACTTGCCAATAATTATCCCAGCTATCTCAGTCCGACAAACTTTTTCGAGTGTTCAAAATACTTTGGGTTCGTGTTACCATCATGAAGACATAATGCCGTATTTTGCTTCTTTGCTCGTTGGTAGGGATAACGGTCTGAAAAGTTAGTTCCATTACGTCGCTAAGAAGGTTGTTCTGAATATCCAACGCACAAGGGGTTGTCTTTTTGGACATGCCCTTGCTAATGGCAACGGAAACACTAGAGTCTATCTTGTGGTGCTCGTGGACTAAATAAGTTCCTTGTAAGAACATCTTCTTTTGGGGAAAAGAACGATGATGTTCGAGCATTAGACTGCAGGTTGTTAAGTGTTTAAGAAGATTCACTGGTTCAGCGAAATCTTCTGCTCGCGCGGCTACTTGAATATGGCTTTCCAAATACCACCGAGGATGCACTGTGCTGCAGTTTTACCAGTCAAGATTCCACATTTGTTAATTACTTCTAATTTGTCGTGATAGTAGAGTACACAACCTTCATTCAATCTCTCCTTGGGCTTTAACGTTTTTTTTTTATTATTATTATTGTTGCTATGCTAACAAATATCTGTGGCCGTAGGAGGCTTTAGTTAATTTCTCCTTCTACTGGGACCAACTAATATTAATACTTGGCAAACCATCGTACTGAGTTTTTGCAATACCCTTTAGACCGGCAATCGTGTGATTAGCCATTATTTAAATTTTGTCCATTGATACCTTCGCCTGAGCTTTTCTATTTGTTTACGCCAGCGATCGACAGCGAGTCTATCGTATCCCGAACGCAATTTAGCAACAGCTTAAGTTCCATAAGGTTGTGGCGGTTTAGCAACACGGGTTAAAACACTGATAATTCAATAAGTTGAGTGAAGTTATTAAACAATCTCTTTGAGTTCCGATTTCTACGAGCTGGCGTTAGACAACTCGATCAGGTATGGGAACTGATAGTCGCTCATCTTCAGACGATTATGCAGACAAAGCTCGTATGATACATCGTCCTCTAGTATGACCAACCAATGCAGCTGTATACGTCATAATAAAACCTTCAATGGTATTATTATTTGATAAAATAAAATAAAATGCTTTATTAGTTAGAGGCTCTATATTTTTTGTTACGAGATGATAGTACTTACGAGGGTCTTGCAGCTCCCGCAATACTCGCAAGTATGGCAACGACTCAATAACAAAGCTATCCAGCATTTAATGCACCAATACCAACAATAACACAGCATCTAATTCAGCTACATAATCAAACCACTGACGACCTTCACTACCAGACTACTAACAATAATGTCTATTGCGGATCCTACCCCTTTCTAGTGATCCACATGATTACTAGCAACCCTTCAAACTAGAGCTTGCATTCCAATAAACCATCCCCGGTATCAGGTTTCACATTCTCCAAACCAGATGTGCAGCGATAGGTACCTGCCCAAGCTAGATTTACCCGGGCGACCCGCCCTTGAAATCGCTTTCGGTTCGGTTTGATGGATTTTTAAAAATAATTAGAATGCAATATATCTTTCAGCTGTTGATTTATTCAAGGGCCTATAATCATGCAATAATTGAAATGCTGAAGTATTTACAAACCCGAATAAAAGGGGTACAAAGTAAATACTACAACGGCTTGATATAGCCATTTCCACATATAAATTTTTCTGCTACTTGTTAATTTAGTGGTAGCATTCCACACATTGTTCTAATCGCAATTGTTGTACTATGGGTACAGTTATTGTAATTGAATAAATTGACAGTTACAGTAGCGTAACGGTTCATGAACTAATTCTCAATTAAACTGATCCCAATATAATAAGAAATGAAATAATTGGTATTCAATTATTCATTTAAGAAAAATTGTATTTAGGCAGTTATTTCTACAATCTCTGGGGGGGGGTGTGATCCAACCCCACATCGCCCCCATAACTATGCCACTGGCCAGTTATAATTTACATCTGCTAATTACTAATAAAATTTATCAACGCTTGAAATAAATTCGAACAGCTGAATGAATTTACGAGATAAATTCACACAAGCTGAACGAACTTAGTTTACTAACACAGTAGCTTTATAGTAACAGTGATTTTGTAAATTATTTTCAATTCCCACATTAATAATTTCTTGCTGACAAATTCGAGTTATTAGGTGTTTTTGCAGTGTAAACACATATTTGCCTGCAACGTTATCAACACTGACGGTTAATAAAATTGATCAACGACCCTCACAGGGTTTAGAATTGTACAAGACCTTTTTTCCAGGTTTTGAGCCCCCTTTCACAGAGATGCCATTCACCTGTTACCAGGTGGTTGGACGTACATATGATTACGCAATTTTATTTAAGTAGCGACCTGTTACGGAGCACATCCGCACACACCACAAGCAAATACTCCAAGCACACAAATATACGCAAATGCGAATTATTAATTTCTTATAATTATCTAAATCGCTCAATATCGATATTACACACACCACATTTGATCCGCACTGTTTGCTACATCCCACTTCTGATTGTTAGACGGGTGTTTATGTGTGTTATATTAAAATTCAATTTCCCTTACTTTTGAAATGTGTCAAGGTGGTCGATGCAACTCACCCATGACCACAAAGCGGCAACGGGGTGCAAACAGTGCAGGTTCGAACATTCCTTGGCCCAGTGGCGGAGGCAGGCAGTTAAATGTAAAAGAACATAAACTTACTGACCTGTAAATCTCATCGATAATAATAATTGTACTCACCGGGGGTGGCCTCCCCCTGGCCCCTCCGTACTTCTGGCAGTGGCATCACAATACTGGGCCTTACATCCGTCAGCCTCAACCCTTTGGCACCTCATCGCCGCCTTCATTGGCTGGGTTAGCTATCGGTACCTTTCGCTAGTACTGCCCAATAGTAATCCACTAGATTAACTATTGTTACAACCCGTACAGAGTCTGTAATAACTACCGTAGTATACTGATCTTCCACAGTACAGCAATTACCGTAAATCTTGCTATTGCTCTAATGGGGCTTATAATTTGGAACTCCATGCTTCCGGTGCGGAACACACATGCTTCCGCGAATCACTGGGCGAACTTCGTGCTTCAGCTCCAGGATTCAACTCTTTGACTATCACATAGTCGACTAGCAAAGCAAGAACCTCTGACGTATACCGGACGCTGTAATTGCCAAAAAGTCTACCAAATGCCATTCAACTAGCTACAATAGTACGTACATTCTACTCTAGTTAATTTAATCCTCTACCTAATTACGCCTAGCTACGCTCGCCGCTTCGCCTCGCATTATGCAACTTATCACCTTATAATTAATTATTGGTTCGCATATGATCGCTTACGCCAAGAAATAATTATGCAAAACAGACCACTTTCACTCACACGTCGCGCCGCTGTCGCACCCCGAAACGTTCTGCTTATTTTTGAATTTCATTTCTACCCGAACCCCATTAATACGGTTCATTGGTTGCACGTGGCGTCTGGGTCCCCGAAAAACTGACCGCGAACCAATGCCTAACACATCCGTCAAGATTATATTACATTCCAGGGCTCAAAACATTCCAGGCGTGGCAAACGTAGTAATTAAAACTTAAAAATAATGCACCCCAAAACCATCAAATATTTCATCCCTAACAGGTAGGAAGTGAATTCGAAAAATCCAAGCCGTTTGATGGCGCTAAGGCGTCCCGAAACTGCATCTCACTCTTGCAACGACAGGCTAGATCCTCCGTCGCATAATCAAAAGATTGCACCACTGAACGAAATATAAATAACGCACTACGTCATTACGACCGTTGCAGAAGAACAGAGCATATACGAAAGTTCCAGAATAATAAATGACCGACTTAGCGCTTCCCAGGAGCTTGAATGTGCCGAACAACGAGAATGACATCACCCACGCAGGAGGCAAGGGCAGAACAAAGCTGCTTTGTCCAGCGGTTTACTAAGAATTTAAAGAACAACGAAACTGCGTTGTTTGCAGCAGGTTAAGTTTTGATAACATTGCCAAGCTAAGGATTTGGCTTAACTTATGCGGAAAATACAGGGCCGTACTAGCTCAGGGATAATTGTTCTAACAAGACACCCGGTATAACCAGCGTACATAAATCAAACAAGTAGAGACACTCATGCCAAATGTTGAAACCTGTCTAGAGTGCCTGGGACAGTGACTTAGGGGGTATTTCTAAGCTTGACTATCAGATGGAAGCACAAAGTTCTACCAATCAGAGCCAGTTACTGGCTCTGCTACTAATCATATGTGATTACAGTGCCTTTATATAGACAGTGGCGACAATACAACTAAGCCGCCGCCATATTTAGGCAAATTTCTAACGGGTGTTCATTTAAATCCGTAATCAGAGTCGACTGTGATACGTGTTTTACATTTGGCAGTACTAAAAACAGAGATTTGCAGGTTAAGATTTCGTCAGTCTGTGTCAAATAACAAACAAAACCTAACCTACCAACCTCAAATTTGACATGCACTGACAATACACTTCAGTACTGCCAAAAGTATAACACGAATCACAGGCGATTTAGCCTAAACATGGCGGCTAAAACCACGTGATCTAGGAGGCCAATCAAAAATAGGACACCCCATTGTCGCCACTGTCTACATAAAGGCACTGTACTGTGATAAAGTAGTGGCGCCATCTGTTAGTACTATCGGAAAGGACCCCCCAAGAGCTGTTCAAGGTCATCCAAATTGGTTTTTTGACATCAAAGAAACCAACAGTGAGTGTCTCTACTTGTTTGATTTATGTACGCTGGTATAACTGACCAAAATTTTAAATTGTTCAGGCAATAAATAAAGAAGATACACGAGTGTAAAGATGAGAAGTGAAACGCACTGTATATAAAAAATAACCGTCTATAATGACATTATTACACAATGAAGTAACAGATATATATTTATATATAGAGTCTTCAGACCCAAATGTGCTTAGACGAGGATTCTGCAGAGGATAATAGTGGGGGACTAATTTATCTGGTCCATAATTAACATTTGTTTGGCAAGCCGTAGTCACATAACTTCTTGTAAAGATAGTGTAGTGCCAATGAAGAAGCTGAAGAAAAGAAAACATGAAAACACTTGGGCAAAATTATTTTATGAAATAAGTCACCAACAGAATCCTTCGAGCAATTTTTTGATGATCCTGATAATTTGCTTGAAGAAACATCAAAATATGCTCTTTTACTGAATTCTCCTGATTCAAAAATGATAATAGCCGAACCCAAATATTTTCTTGGGATTCTTGTTTTGAGTGGATATAATATTCTCTCAGGAAAAAGATGTTACTGGGATTCCAAAACAGACATGGGAATGTGTCGCGATTGATTTATATAAGGTTACTTTAAATATTTAAACTGGCGAAAGAGGACTGCAAAATAACATGAGTAGTGCAACAATGTCTTATACAAAAACTTTTAGTTTCCGAAATAAGGCAGGTTAAAGTTTTTCTCAAAAACAAAAGAGCCAGTTTTTATTAATGTTTACATTGAGGTCATGTTATCGTAATCGTAAAAAATAACACAAAATGAATTTTACCAAAGCTTAGCGGTCTGATATGATTTTAATCTAAGCGTTGTGAAATTAATTTCATATTTTTCAAAACAGCACATTAATGCCAATATTAATAAAAACAGGCTTCTTTGGTTTTTAATTATTACATTTGAATCGTCTAGTATCAAAAGCC
Organism: Agriotes lineatus; assembly: GCA_940337035.1. NCBI lineage: Eukaryota > Metazoa > Arthropoda > Insecta > Coleoptera > Elateridae > Agriotes > Agriotes lineatus. Next base: position 171,913 of record CALNHX010000107.1, on the reverse strand, counting down.
AGGGTCGTAACTAGGTATAGACCGAGTAGGCCCCCGCCTACAGACGCAAGCGGCAAGGGGCGCCAAAATGACACTGAAAAAAAGAATTTCTTTCGTGCTAATAAAAAAACCAATAAACAAGTACTAGTCAGTTTTATAAATAAATTAATTACTAATATTAACGATTTTAGTCCAAATAATGCTAATTATAATAACGCGAATTGCTCCCGATCTGGTCGATACATTACATTGCCTTGTGCAATTTTCAAATGAAATGTTATATGTCTACCAGATTGTAACAACGTTTATTTTATAGTTCTCACGTATATCAATCAAAACATTAGAATTATTAACTTCTTAGCCCACCGCATAGGTGGCCTTATTCTAATTATAAAAATGATTCCATTTCTAAAACAATGTAATACAGCAGTGGCGACAAACTAACTTAAATTTTAAACAACTGTGATAGCGGGTCCACTGATTGCACATATTACAATCCATATACATTCACTACTTTGGGCTCATCGCTGGTACAGTGGCCCATTCCAACAATCAGCAGAACACCACAGACCGATTTTGGGAGCTTACTTGTTTCACTACTATCAAAGAGCATATGCTCTTTGCTACTATAGTATTTCCTCTACAATCACTTTGCCGCTAAAATTTGCTCAATTTAAGACACTTCTGCGACTCTACACGGTGACAGTTTTTATAAAAAAAAGAATTATCGAAATCAGCCTGATGCAAAGCTAATACTACATTCCGACAGAAAAAGCTTCACTTTTGAAATATATTGAGTGAGGCTGCGAATACAGAACCTTACTCTACGTTCATATGTTACTACGCATAATGTAATTTTTTGTCGATATTGTATTATGTTAACATATTGATATGTCTTTACTAGCTTTAGGCGCACCACATAAGTGGTCATATTCTAATTAAAAGAATTTTTTCAGTTTTTAAAATTGAATTGTACATAAAAAAGTTGCAAAAGAAAATGTTTTCAACGTCTTTAATACAGAAAGCGAGTTGCAAGAAAAACAACTTTTGCTAGATCGAATTATGGTTGAAGTCTTCAAAATTATCAATAGTAATATAACGAGGGCGAGACTTGCCGATAATTTTTCACACGCCAAGGGTCGAGTGCTGGTTGCAATGAAAATTGTCCCGAGGGCTTGCCCGATGGCAGTTTTCTAAGGGCAACCAGCAGGATGGCTCTTGGCACGGGCAAAATTATATGCAAGTCTGTCGCCCGTGTTTATATTTTGAAGATTATTACACAAAACCCGTATACGAATTATGGTTTAAAATTGATCTAATAATGCAAAAAAACTCAAATTGCTTGTGTGTTGCATTTCTATTTCTAATTATGAGACATCCACGGGGTCGACAATCATCCCTAGGGAGCTTATCGCTTGGTAAGCAGCCCACAGGCGCTTATCAGCTAAGCAGTTCGGGATTGGTCGATTTTCAAAAAATGCATGGTTTTCATTGTCATGTGACACTTGTGTGTAATAATCTACAAAATAAGTAAAAAATACCTTAATACTGCTAAAACTTAGCAATGCGAATTACATGATTTTATAAACTAAAAAAAAACATTGCTGTCATTGGGATTTGAACTCGCGTTCACTGATAAATGCATATGCTTATCGTTGCGCTATAAATGACGCAGTGGCGTTCCGATTTTGGGAGACATACGGTCGCAGAGTCGCAGATTCACCATATGTTTATACCTGGTGGATAAAAAAAACGTCTTCAAGTTGGGCACCGTATAGCTCCTCTGCTAAATCAGCTAATGAAGTGAATGTCGGGATCATTGTCCAAGAAACGTTTCAATTTAAGAAAACGTTGAGAGCAGTGCATATGCAAAATGGAGAGCCAATACAGCATATTTATAAACAATCTGAAGTAGTTTCTATAATTAAATTTTAACTACCTAAATAAGTATGCTTGTAAAAGCATTTTTTCAATGTAATTTTTAGAAAGTTATGCTTTTGTTATTTTTTAAAATAAATGATTTAAATTTTGTATGCATAATTTTTCGTTCTCTCTTTACTATCTCTGAAAATCTCAAACCTGTATCTCTACTATAACATGAGTTATCGGACCTCAAACAGAGGTCTTTTTTATCCACCCGGTATTTAGGGATTTGTAAAATGTTCTAATAATATGTACTTTTTTTAATTAGAATTGTGTTTTCTGTTCTCATTTTATTTGTGTTGTGTTTTGTTATTTTAACATTTGTTGTTTATTTTTAAAAATTTAAATAAAAAATGTTGGGATTTATTTTCGAATACCTACTTGTTTGTTTGAATACATTACATCATATATCCCGAGATAAATGCTTAAGTCATACAGTATCATTAGTAGTTTTTGTCACATATATCGTTTGTGTACCGAGAAGGGCAAAAATGTTGGCTTCCCTACAGTAAAAGTTTGGCTAGTTACGGGCCTGTCAAAAGCCGACAAATCCACTTTTCACAGATATGCAACTAAGTATACCACCATGTTCCTAAGCAGAAGTTCTACCAATGCCTAAAACTTCTCAGGTTCAAAATACGGCGATTCATAGTATAAAACATGCTTGAAAATCAGGGTTAGTTTCAAATTTCGACAAATCCATTTCTATGTTAGTATCAAAATCCGACAGATCCAGATACAACCAATCAGTGACTGTTAAAAGTGTCACGTGACGGTCTCTTTCGGCACTATGTGTTTATGCGAAGTAGGGTTTCCAGTCCCGGGATTGTACCACAAAAACCGAGTTCTGGGACCACAGCCAGCCCAGGCGAAGTCCCGGGACCATGTCGACATGGATTCGTATATTCGATATCAGAGAATTAGGACGGGTATTCACCGGCGTCCGGCGTATTACTCATGTCTCTTGCACATTCTGCATAGACAGGAGAGGTATTGTTTTCGGTAGGTTAGAATTAAATCTGTGTGTTGTTTCAGCCACATTTGCATATCTTCTTCTATTTATGCATTTTTCTGTTTCTTTTGTTGGATTTAGATATATTTTACGCGTAGTTGTGTGCGTACGTAGTAACAGTAAGGTAACAAAATTTGTAGACTTTTAAAATTATGTGCGAAGAAGCTGAATAATTTTTATTTTTGTGTTTAAAATGTGTTCGTTATTTGTCTGCTAAAGCGTTACAATTAGAATGAATTCCCATTCGCAACCTACCTTCATTCTACATTAAAAAAAATAACGATTTGAAGTCAATATGACAACATTTTTATATATTGAAGATAAACAATTTGAGAAATTTTAAGTTTGTTCCTATAAAATCATAATCAGAGGCAGCTTGACGAAAGGAGTACACAAGCACTTTGCAGTTCAAACAAAAGCAAAAGATGAAGAGCGACAGACATTTTCAGTACCAGAAGCAAGCAATGAAGTTATAGACAAGCCCCAACGCATATTATCAGCACAGAAATACTTTAACTTAAAACACTTTTTTTAATTGCATTCGGAAACTTCACCTGAACACTTTCCCTTTCGGGACCATTTTTAGGATCTTCGGGACTAGTCCGGGCCTTGAAATTTAACTTGTAAGTCCCGAAAACACTTTTGGTCCCGGGACTTGGAAACCCTAATGCGAAGTAATGCCCCACATACTGAATATGATTATTTAGATATTAGTTTAAGAATTTGTTTAAGTTAAGATAATTTCATTTTACGTTCTCAATAAACTTTTGAATTTATAAAAATCTTGTCATATACAGACAGATCAATAAGAAAACCAATTAGGGCAGGCTGTAAAATGTGTTTGGCGGTACTGAAGTGTATTGTCAGCAAATACCTTCTATATCCTATACTGCTGATTTCCAGTAGATAACGACCACGACGAAGGGAGACAGAAATATATTTCTGTCCGTCTTCCTTATGTCACCGCTTATTATTGCGCACGCGCCTAGTAGCATCAGCGCATATATATAATACACATATATTGTTAGTAGAGCCTCGGAACGCCCGAAAACATTACGACGCCGACATAGTCTCACTTAGAGTATAACGCGTCTCGTGCGCATGCGTGAGAATTCGACCTTCGCTTTTAGATACGAATTTTAAACTTAACCACTTCCCCATTGGGCGGACGACGGCGCCGCGCTTGCACACAGCTCACCATTATACATTGAAAAGTTGATTGTCTGTCTCACTTCCTTCGTGAGTATCCCACTCATATCCGCTAGCAATATAGTAAGTATAAACGGGGCTCCGCGCGCTATTGCGCGGTCTATCCTATTTAATTTACCACCATTTTTAAGCCTATTACGTAGGGCCATTCCGTTCTGTTACACACTTGTTACATAATCTTAGAAAACACAACATTTCGCATGACAGGAAGCAGAGGGATCTTTTGTGGAGGAAGAAATAGGGAAATACCCGTCCTCTAAACCAAGAGGAACGTTCACGTGGTGAGGTGGAAGCTCACTGCTTTCACGTAACCGTTGAAAGGCTCCAAGAGGAGCCATCGCACTACTAATTGTCGACATGATCTAAAAAAAAACACGTCAAAAAAGTCCCATACGATCAGCACGTCATCATATGTGCCTCGAGATGCCAAATTTGGAAAACCTCTGCTAAACATTTCGCCAGTTTCGCCAATTTTCTAGATCAGTTCGATTCTTGATCTTACATCGATTTTTCGATTCTTAATCTCATGGCTTCTGCTGAGTTATTGGTGTCACCAGTTTCATGCCAACAGAAGGCGAAAAAGGAACAATGGAGACAACATGGATAACAGCAGATCACACGAAATACACCACGCAAATATCACAAAAATACACACCACGAACCGTCGCCTGCGTTGATTAACAAAAACTGATGTACGCAGGCGACGCCACGAACTAACGTGTTGACAGGTACACAGTACAGTGTCTATATTAACGACAGTGTGGTCAATTTTGGTCCTGTTTCTGATTGGTTGTCTTAAAATCCGCCATTAAGAGTCGTTTCAATCACAAACTATCCACTTGTGGGTAGTTTGTGGTTTCAATGTCCTATTGAATATTTTTAGCAGCGTATGCATATTTAGTTAAAAAAAGTTACTAATGTCAAAATAAGACATTGACATTTTATAAATTATCTAAAGTAGCAATAATTTTGATTTTAGTAATATGTTGTTACTAAATGTCACTGATGACACCGTTAAAAAATGCACATGAAAATTGTGTCACAGTGTAACAAATGGAGTGAATGCGGTATAGACGACTCCTGCAGTTTACACAGGTATTTGTAGTCATATTTCAGTAACAGACGTTTCAGTATCACCGTTTTAAAACAGTTTTTTGATAAAACGGGAGTTATAGATACACATTCGTGCAAGTTTTAATTGATGTTAACCATCTGTTATCATTTGAAGAGAGAATAATTGCTTAAAATGGAGCCTTCGGGGATCCGCCCCTCTCCAATGGGGCTCAAGGAGTTACGTCCCTCTCTAATGGAGCCCTCGGGGATCTGCCCCTTTCCAAGGGGGCTTACGGGGCTCTGCCCCTCTCCAAATGCGCCCTTGGGGCTCCGCCCCTCTCCAAGGGTCCATCCGGGCTCCGCCCCTCTCCAAGGGAACTCACGGGGCTTCGCCCCTCTTCATTGGGGCTCTCAGGGCTCCGCCCCTCTCCAAGGAGGCCGTTGGGGCTCCGCCCCTTTCCAAGGGGGCCCTCGGGGATCCGCCTCTTTCCAAGGGGGCTTACGGGGCTCTGCCCCTCTCCAAGGGGGCCCTCGGGGCTCCGCCCCTCTCCAAGGGGGCCCTCGGAGCTCTGCCCCTCTCCAAGGGGCGCTCGGGTCTCCGCCCCTCTACAAAGGGGCCTTTGGGGCTCCGCCTCGGTCACGAAATCGAGGCGACGGCGAAATGAATGCAAACGCAAATGGGGGACATGGCGTCTGCAATTGTCGTGACGGACACACACGTTTGGATCGTTCACCTTTATTTATATGATTAGATATATGCATCAGCGTCGGAAATAGTTATTTATGTACCTAGAGCGAAAAATGATGCATTAGGCGTGAGTCCGAAAAAACTCAAACGAACGCCTAATGCATTTTTCGCTCGTGTTGCATACAAAATTTTTTCGACGACTGACATCGAAAGTAAATTTTTCTCACTGTCATTTGACAACAGAAAGTTTACATTTGCCGCTGAGCGTGCGTTTTCATTACTTTGCCGCTCGCCGAGCGTTTTGGGTTTCCGCGTGAACAAAATAGGTGGCCACATCCGAATTTTTCCTTGACAATGCCCGTTATGTGTCGAAATAATCGCGACACATGTCTAATGGACTGCGCGAGTAATGTTAACTTGATTGTCAATTAATATTTGCAATAAAATGAAATATGATATTTTCCATGAATAATATGCTCAGTCGTCGAAAAAATAGTATGTATATTTCGAGCTAAAAGTGCCCTTGCCGCTTTTGCATGATTGCTGGTTTCGGCTTTGCCTCAACCAGCAATATTCATGCGCAAGCGGCAAGAATGCACTTTCAGCTCTTAACATACAATATACTATTTCCTACCACTGTAAAATTTTCGAAAATAGGTTTAAACTGGTGTTTTTTGCCATTTCTAAAATTTCCAGCGACGTGCAAATTTTTACATCAGAATTGGATATTTTATCGCCCATTTCTTATTTTTCTTGACACTTAAAAACACCGACAATACACAAAATAAAGCACAAGTAACTTTAAATAGCGAAAAAAGGTTTAAATCAAATTCACAGTGACAGCTGTCAACGTTTTCAAATAGCTGACCACTAGCCGACTTAGGTATATAATCATGAAAGCTTATATAAAATTTATGTATGTTGCTATGTATTACGATTCACGATTTTATACTTAGGTATGACGGCTGCCGCGATGAACTGATTCAAAACAATCAATTTTTGACGTACGTCAACAAGGCGGAAAGCTTGATTTTAGAAGCTGTCGTAGGAAATAGTTATTTATGTACCTAGAGCGAAAAATGATGCATTAGGCGTGAGTTCGAAAGTTTCGGGCCGAGCGAAGCGAGGTCTGAAAAAACTCGAACGAACGCCTAATGCATTTTTCGCTCGTGTTGCATACAAAATTTTTCCTACGACTGTAAAATTTTCGAAAATAGGTTTAAACTGGTGTTTTTTGCCATTTCTAAAATTTCCAGCGACGTGCAAATTTTTACATCAGAATTGGATGTTTTATCGCCCATTTCTTATTTTTCTTGACACTTAAACACCGACAATACATAAAATAAAGCACAAGTAACTTTAAATCGCGAAAAAAGGTTTAAATCAAATTCACAGTGACAGCTGTCAACTTTGACATTTTCAAATAGCTGACCACTAGCCGACTTAGGTATATAATCATGAAAGCTTATATAAAATTTATGTATGTTGCTATGTATTACGATTCACGATTATATACTTATGTATGACGGCTGCCGCGATGAACTGATTCAAAACAATCAATTTTTGACGTACGTCAACAAGGCGGAAAGCTTGATTTTAGAAACAGTCGTAGGAAAAATAATTTCTGAAGGAGTCACAACACATGGGCGTGCTTAAAAAATGTAGGAGAACTTAAAAATAATACATAATATGAATGATTTTAGCAATTATAGAAGGTATTTGGTTGATATGTAATTTTATGCGTGTTTGATCCCAAGGAGAAAGGGAGTGGCGCCGCTGCAAAGCACAAAAACCGGACACAAAAATCGAGGCACCTCCGCGCGGTTGCGAGGGAATCGGTTATTAGTTTTTAGTCGAAAGCTATTTCCAGCGAGTTGTGGTGAGTGAAAATTCGTTCTTAAACCATTCGTTGCCACTTTTAACGCGTTCACATTCCGCTGCAATTTTGGAAGTTTTCGCAAAACGACTGCAGCAGGTGCATGCAGCTGCAAGAACGAGGTAGTGTCCCTGTTTGAATTACGTACGTTGAAATACGAGTAAATTAATTCTACTTACGAATGCAAAGATACTGCAGGAGACTTTGCACCACACAAACAACAACTTCTTGACTTTGACATCATCAGCACAGAATAAACAAATCAAAATTATATTATTGCTGCCAGTGAACTACATAAACACAATGCCTGTAATAAACACGTACTACAAACGAAAACTTCCAACTTGCTGTAGCCAATAAATTTGGTGCATTAGGGCACGCGCACAACTTCCGAGTTTCAGAAGGAAGCGAGATGAAAGTATATTTTTCTCCCTTCATAGTGGTCGCGGTAAACATACAATGCGCAGTATAGGATATAGAAGGTATTTGATTGTCAGTCTATGTCAAATTCAAGATACAACCTAACCTTTTAATCCTGAATTTGACATAGACTAACAATACACTTCAGTACTGCCAAACGTTAACACATAATACAATTGGTTATTTTATTGATCGGTCTGTATAATTTAGCTATAAACAACAACTAACTTGCAAAAGTCACAATATTAGTTTCAAAACCCGACAACTCTAATATTTAAATGTGAATATCCTAGTCCAGGGGTGGCGAACCTTTATTCATCTACGTGCCATTTTTTCTAAAGAAATGTTTAATGAGGCCATGACGTGCCATCAAACAATCTTGACTTAGTGATTAATGGGGAAAAATAAAACTAAATGCTATCAACTGAAAACTCTTTATTTGCAACAGAAAATATACATCGTGTACAGCAATAGTGACGTTATGTTTATTTAAATGAAAGAAAAAATTCGTGCGATCGTGCGACTTCTGCTGTTGCAAATTAGATGCTAAATAACTTATATTAGCTCCATACTTTGTTACTTTTAGCAGAATTCAAGGTGGACTGGATTCATCTGATAAACGGCTTCTAGGCGGGTCTTTAATGTTATTCATTTCTGAAAATAATGACTCACAAGCATAGGTGGATCAAAATATTGTTAAGATAGCAAAATCCAGCTTCTTCAGACTGCTAAATGTGTCTGGAATTGAATTCCACATTTCCATAATTTTGATATTGGAATTTTTACTTATATTACCTGATACATATAGTCTTTCTATTTCATTTAATTCCAACTCTTTCCTTGTTTCGAAAAATTTTTGAATCCATATTGAATTAGACTGGAAATCAATCAGCTGCATTTCAATTTCTTCAATTTCCAACCCATCAAATTTGGCCAAGTTCAGTTTATCAAGTGAAGTTACATCAGGATATATAATAAATTTCAGTGTTTCCGATAATTCTTTGAACTGAGAAAATCTCGTTGAAAATTCTTTGATTGAAGAATTAATTACCGAATTAAACTCTTCAGTGACTTTCACTTGGTCTGGTTTTTCATGTAAATCCAAATCTCTGGAGAATTTTTTCAAGTTTGGAAAATACTTGTAGTTTTTGGTAACAATATCGTTACTGAAAACTTGCAGTTTAGCTTCGAAAGCATGAATGAGATCTATCATAACAATAATTGTTTTATTTGCGCCTTGAAGCTTCATGTTCAATCCATTGTTAAATATAAATTGCTTAATTACTGCCGTGCCGAAATTATTTTGTGGCGTGCCATCAATGGCACGCGTGCCAATGGTTCGCCACCCCTGTACCTAGTCTGATGTATAGGCAAATGAGCCAAAATGTTGGGAATGCCACATATGCTTCATATATACGTCTACGAACCGATTTTATTGGAATGAATAGTAAAATAAGCATCAGAAACGTTTTTCACGTTTTACGGCAAACAAAGCAAAGTGGATTTGTCGGCTTCAAGCTTTTCTGTCTCTCCAATTTTAACTTCTTTTTTTTTTAAACTAAAAGTTTTTGCAAAATACATTATTGGACTAATATCAAAGAGCATATAATTATGCTGTTTACTAATATGTTGTTTTACCAGCGTACATAAATCACACAAGTAGAGACACTCAGCATCAGCTCCTTGGATGTCAAAATACCGATTTGAATGACCTTGAATGGCTCCTTGGGGGGGTACTTTCCGATATTACCAACAGATAGCTCCACTACTTTACTACATCAGGATTGGTAGCAGAGCCAGTAACTGACTGATTGGTAGTACAGTGGCTATACGTATAAGAACAGTGTGGTCAATTTTAGAAAAGGCAGCTATTATGAGTCGTCTTTGCTACAACCAGCCACACCCTCAGGTGTTGTTCTGTGCATGGCCTGCTAGATTGTAAGACAATTGTCATCCTGCTAAATTATGACATAATAGCTATTTATGCAACAAGTGCTAAAAGTCGACGTTTATGGGCGAGACATGAAAATTATGAAACGAAGCCGAAGGCTGAGTTTCATAACATGTCTCGCGCATAAACGACTTTTAGCACGCGTTGCATACAATATTTTATCTACGACCTTAATTTTACCGTTATTAATCCATAAATATCGATTTAAGAAAGGTTCGCATCTGCGACACTTTTAATTTATGTCATAATGAACAGTAGGCTGCGGCGCGGGCGATTGTTTGGCCACGCCCGTGCTGCCAAGGTGAGTTACGAAATGTAATTATTGATACTCAACATATGACTGTATTCATTACATAACGCTTTAATTACTTCAAAAACGCTTTACCTCTAACACAAGAAGTAACTAGAATAATTTTACAACTTCACTTCCAGTTCGAAATTGTAGTTTTATAACCTCACTTCACTTTTAGCACTAGAGCTAAAAGTAAACAGCTGATTTCTTTAAACACGGTAAACTATAAAACGTCACTTTTAGTGAAACAATCTAGCGCTAAAAGGCCTACTTTTAGTAGTGGTCGTAGATAAACGTCATTTTATACGGACTGAACATATGTGAAGTTACGAGATGCCTTACAGAGTGCTGTATACCCACAATCAGGAAAATTTGTGCAATGTGAGGTGGTCAAATGTGCAGTGTAACATTAATTTTACAAGAATGTCAATAATATTACTTAAACAGAATTAAACGACAAAAGACGATGTGAAACGTAAAGAATCACTGCCAACGATTAAAAATCCTCATTAACGAGCAACCTAATATCGGAATATAAGTCAATGTGTCCTTTATTATCTTCTTTATTGTGTTTTTGTACATAGAAAACGAGAATTTACAACATTTTGCGTTAGTCGACACAGACTACGTAATAAAGCTCAACAAAAATGGGTTTTTTAGATATTCATAGTCAAACCGTTCTCTTTATACCACCAGTTAATTTGGAGGAATATAATATTCAGTGTTACATAGCCCATAAATTCCTTTTAATTTGATGCAATAATCTTTGGCATTAAGACATTTATATAATATATTATAGCTTTTGATTTGGACGAACGCGCAATTTTCACAAAAAGTATTTTACTTTAACTCGTTGACATTTACTTACGCAAACGAAAATTCAGCATTCACTTATACAGAAGACTATAATTTTATGAAGATGATTTCATTCCACTTAATATTGGGGCTACTTTCAATAATAAAGGACTTAGAAGCAATTTTGTGTGACTATGTGTACTTTCGTGAACGCCTCAAGATGGCGGATATCTCAACAGCCAATCAGAGCTAGTAGATATAGAAGAGTACCGCCACGTCTGACATATGCGTCACTTTGAGGTTTGTAACACAATTCCATCAACGTGACGTTTGTTGGCAATCCAAAACTTTACTTAAAATTGGCAAGACTGCAAATCTATGTCAAATTCGTGGTTAGCAGGTTAGGTTTTGCGTCAGTTCTGACACAAACTGACGCAAAACATAACCTGCTAACCTCGAATTTGACATAGACGTACAGTCTTGCCAATTTCAGGTAAAATTTTAGACATAACTCAATCAGTTATTGCTGGAGGGAGTAAACATGGCGGCATTTTCTCAGATCAAAGAATGGCGGTACTCTCCTATATACCGGGTGACAATGAAACTAGGGCCATGTTTATATCTTCTTTATTTATGAATCGATTTGGATTAAATTTTATACCAAGATACTACACATAATTTCTGATTGGTTGATAGATATAGTCAACATGACTGACTTCCGGTTTTACCGGAAATGATACTAACTTTGATTTTTTAAATGGCACACCCTGTATATTTTATGTGTTTTTGAATCTACGAGTCAAATTACATATGACAGTGGTGCCAAATTTCAATTTTTTTAAACAAAAAATTATTTTTTCAATTTTTATTTTTTACCATAGAAGGCCTTGACTTGGAAAAATCTATTCTAATTGACTCTAGCATCTCTTAATAATAGCTATTTTATCAATCAGGTCAATAACAAACCTTTAATAAAAGAATATAATTTGCTAAACTAGGTTTTTAAGAAAGTCACTTTTTTTAAATGGCACCTACCACGGGACATCATGCCATTAAACAGCAAATTTAATTACCAATCTAACGATATGCATCATGCACTACTTATCTTACTTATCTGAAACTGAAAAATAATTAACTAATTATTTTTTTAAATATTTTTATGTAATCACTAATAATACTAAAGCAAATTTGGCAACACTGTTGTATGTAATTTGAGTCGTAGATTCCGAAAACATAAAACATATAGAGTGATCTATTTAAAGAACCAAAGTTAGTGTCACCTCCGGTTTCACCGGAAGTGACACTAACGTTGGTTTTTTAAATAGATTTAAACTAATAATTAATTAATTAATTTTCAGTTTCAGATAAAGATAAAGTAGTGCATGATACATATCGTTAGATTGGTAATTGCATTTTGTATCTAATAGCAAGATGGCCCTTAGTAGGTGCCATTTAAAAAAAGTGACTTTTTCTGAAAAACGAGTTTAGCAAATTATATTCTTTTATTAAAGATTTGTTATTGACCTTATTGATAAAATAGCTATTATTAAGAGTAGCTAGAGTCGATTAGAATAGACAAGCAATCCAGTGAGACAAATGTCTCATTTAAAAAAACAAAAAAGACCGTTTTTCAAATAGAACGCGTATTAAATAAAAACTGTACCCAGACCTGGAAGGTGTCAAAGTGGTTGGCTAACCGATCGAGGTTTTAAGGCGCAGAGGGTCGCAGCTCCGTTTGGCTGCTGAAACATTTTTATTTAATACGCGTTCTATTTGAAAAACGGTCTTTTTTGTGATTTCTCGAAAACCGGAAGTGTCACGTGACTGAAATTCGGTTCCTGAGCTGACATTACCATTCCAAACATATAACTTTAATAACTTTTTTCTCTATCTCTTACGGTTTGGCTGCTGAAACAGCGTCCCGGACGGGCGGACGGACGGACAGACAAGTCTATTAGATAAAGGATTTTTCCAAGTCAAGGGGTTCTATGGTAAAAAATAAAAATTGAAAAAATAATTTTTTTTTAAATTGAAATTTGGCAACACTGTCATATGTAATTTGACTCGTAGATTCAGAAAAACATAAAATATACAGGGTATGCCATTTAAAAAATTAAAGTTAGTATCATTTCCGGTAAAACCGGAAGTCAGTCATTTTGACTATATCTATCAGCCAATCAGAAATTATGTCTAGTATCTTGGTATAAAATTTTATCTAAATCGATTCATAAATAAAGAAGATATAAACATGGCCCTAGTCTCATTGTCACCCGGTATACTAGCTCTGCCCCACACCACACACAGGCTACAGCCGCTCGATGTCGGAGTATTTGGTCCGTTTAAGTCGTACCTTAGCATTGTATTTAATGATAGGCATACATCGAATCCAGGAAAAAGTATTTCTGTTAGAAACATTGCCAATCTAACCAATAAGACGTATTCAATATAGTTAGTAGTTTTAAAAAGACTAGATTGTGGCCGAAGAATCAGCTTGCCTTTTCCGAAGATGATTTTGCTCCAAGTTACGTTACTGATATGCCTCATACGCCGTCTAAAGAAAGTGACAATCAAGAAATTACGTTGGACGAAACTTTACAAGCAAAAGGAATGGAATTATCAATTTCTGCTTTTGGGAAAGGAAGCTCAAAGCAACAGTATGAAAGAACTCTTGAAGAAAGCAAGACAATTATTCATAATTTACCATTTTAAATACAAAAGAAAACATGACCAAATCTGAAGATCAAACTTCATCTTGCAGTCGTAGTACGACTAATGTTACCAAGTCTGTTTGTTTTACCCCAGAGATGTAAGACATTACCCAAAAGCTACAAGTAAAAATTCTAAACCTAGAAAAGAACCTGCCATTTCTAGAATACGCCAGATTCAATTTGAGAAATATTTAAAGAAAAGAAATGCGGCGACTCGAAATTTAGGAGATTTGAAAGATGGAAACCTTTCGAAAAAAAGGCGACAGGTTTTCATTTTATGAAGACGAAGCAATAATAAATGATAACTCAGACGAAGATTTGAGTGATGAGTACGAAGATATCAAAGTACTTGAAAAATGGTGATTTTATTTTGGTTACATAATCCCTAAGGTCAAGCATGGGTAATTGTCATTATGCTGGTCGGATACTAAATTCTAAAGACGCTGACACATATTTTTCCGTCAAATTTTTAAGAAGGAAAGGACTGTCTACAACTTTTTACTTTCCTGTTATTAATGACATTTCCGAAGTGGAAAGTGATGATACTATAGCCAAACTAATACAACCACTTCGATCAGAAACACCCAGAATTGCCTCTTATTTTAGATTTCGTGGTGAATTAAGATCGTTTTTATTATACCTGCATCAGAATCGGCATTTAAAGCACGCCTGAGCGTGCGAATACAGGCGATTAAAGCTCGCCGAGCTTTAAAGGTTGTCAAGGAAACGACTGAATGCAACAACGGACATGGACGCGACAAAAACGTAAATAATTCTCGTAACTATAGTAGCAATATTATTATGCCCTCTCGATTTATCACGGCAAACATTATTTCTAAGTTTTTAGTGCGTAATTTATTTCCAGTATTGGAGGTATAATAAAAAATAGCGTAAAGTATTCGTGGATAACTGGTCTTTAAAACTCGCGCGTGTTTTAAAGACCTTGTTATCCACTCATACTTTAATATACTATTTTCGTGGAAATAATTAATTTTATTCGAAATCGGCAGTGAAGTAATCCATTGTTTTACGACTTTTTGTAGGTGGCGAGCAGTGTTGCCAGTATTCCACGTTGCCGAATCGCCTTTTCCATATGTCTAGGTAGCCCAAAAATCGCCACCAACTAAATTAACTACATGATTGCTTTAGAAATTCATAACTTCCTGAAATAATTCAATAACGAGCACAGCAAATTTATATAAGTAATAGTTATTTATTAAAAAATTGCGTCTTACAACTTATGCAATAATCGTTTGTAATAAAGGTATACATACTACCTAAAGAAATAACAAAATCGAGCTTATATTCAGAAGTTTGTTTTGGGTAGTATCATGTCATACCTTTAATTTCAGGTAGTTTTTCACACTAATCACGGAATTTTTTTGTATATATATCGTACTTTCCCATTTGACACTGTTTTTTGAACAACGCCACAGCAGTACAGCTCTACACCACAAATTTGTAGGGAACCGTCTACCGCCACCGAAGCCATAGCATTGAGTGTGTTTATTGTTTATACCTTTATACGATAAGATACTTTGCAGAGTGTGGAGATTTCCTCGAATTTTAACGCGACCTAACAAATTTTAGAGGAATACGAATTACGAAATAAAGAATTGTGAAATCAACTGCGCTCAACAATTAGCCTAATTATCGCCAATTTTTTTCCGAAAATAGCCCAGATTTCGCTTTGTCGCAAAATCATAAATTTTGTAGCAAACAAAACTATCCGGGTAGCCCAAATGGCGAAAAATCACCTATGATGGCAACACTGGTGGCGGGGCGACAGATAAACGTAAATCGACCGAACATAACCTACAAAAGTTGGTTAAAATGTTGTAATTTCGCGATTTCAAATAAAACATCGTGTACACCTCGCCACTGAAGTTCCTTTTTATCCCTCATGTGGCCCTACGGGTCTCGGCAACTAAATCCACATTCGTGATAAAAAGTTAAACTTCAGTGCATTGGTATACAAACTACTATTGTTTTTATTAAAATCGCGTTTACGTTGTTTTTGCTTTTAATTTAGGTGACGTTCTGTTTGTTTTGTTTGTGCATGATAATTTAACTTTTGCTATTTTTAGGCGATTAGTAAATATATAAAATTAAAGTTGAGTGAGTCATTCTTCTCCATTATTGTTTTACATTAGCATTAAGTTAATATTACCATTTACATGATTATGAAAGGGATAATGTGCTTTTTTATGTTTTTTTAACATGTCCCAAAGTAGCCCCTTTAGTGGCCCACAGCTGCCTATCCATAGGCACCATTGGCCCACATAACACACGGAGTTTTAGAATCAAAAAATTGTTTCAACAATTATTCTTACATTAACGGGTTCAATGAAACATACGTTTATAACATGCCTAAAATGAGGTAAATTAAAACTTTCTTTTTTGCGAGACAAAATCCCGTTAGGTGCCCAATGCTCCACGAGTTCCCCTATTAAGGAAAACAGAATTCACGGAGATTGCCCACTTAATGATCAGAAACTAACAAAAAACAAAAATTGTGATGTTTAAAACAAATGCCAAAAAAGATGGGATAATCATGGTTCGTCCATCCCATTTCCTTCATAAAAAGGAATTTACATGCGGGAAGGGAGAGCATAACGAATTGAATTGACGAATTCCGCCTAGCTCTAATTCAGGCAAACCAAAATATTTACATTTGCGTTGTTTAATCAAATGTGTACTTAGTATTAGTCATGGAACTGCTGTCCTGGTATGTGGTTTTTTTATTAATAAAGTGATGTTAGAGCAGCATAGGAATTCATTAAATAACACTTTAATTGCTTACACACTTGTTAGTGTGAGCAAACTACTAATTTTAAAGAACAGTTTACTAAAGCGTGATGAAACAGCAGCAAGAGAAATTAAAACATGAAACTGAAGCAGCTGAAGCTGCAAAACAAACTTCTGATTCTGAAAATTCTAAAATTTTTACTCATCTAGAGGCGGCAATTTCCCCTAAATGTATAATGTTGTTTCTTTTGTACATAACAAACGGGCAACATGTAGGTACTTAATTACATTCTTACAGTGTTTAAATTGCCAAACTCCGTTTCCTCTGCCATTTCATAATGGAATAGCAGAATTTTTGTATGAATAAATTTATATTCACCAATAGACAACAATCTGAATTACACCACAGTTGAAATCATCCATTCGTTGATTATTCTGCAAATATTATTAATACTAATACACTACACAATATGTTACGAATAAATAAGTATGAGGTCCTGATCGGTTCCATAACTTTTTCTCGCTTCCTCCAGTGCTTCTATTGACATAACACAGACACCTAGAAGCAAATGCTACAATATGCAAATCAACCGTCCAAGTCAATACTCACGATCGTGGAGAGACGGGTTTCTGTAATACACTTTACTATTAACACTATCGTAGCCACATAAAACAATATAATGCCCTTGGTACGTCGTAGGCCATGGTAAACACTTCCTCAACTCCGCCGAGATTTTATTCAACTTGCACACATCACAGGTTAATAGTCTAGCGTTCGTCAACAAAATCGCAGGCCCTTGCACTAAGTGTTCTAGCAACGAAACTATACTAACAGACGCCTTTTGCACACTAATTCCACTCGTTTGCGCTTCTTGGAACTTAATTTTAATCCTATCTTCGTCCTACAAAACCAAATCAGTCACTACAATTTTCAAATTTAATCAATACCTTGGCCAATATATTATTATAAAAGGAATTTCCATGGTAGCCTGGATGTACCCCGAGCGTTACAGTGTAAAACTCGTGCTCCACTTCGTAGCGACGCAAGAGGTAGCATAGGTCGATAGTCCAAGTGCTGGAAAGCACACTTTAACGCAACAAATTCAGTTTAGAATCCTAAAATTACCTCTTGTTGAAGCCTTCTTCCCTACACACGGCGAGCAGGTTGTTTGAGAGAGCCTGCCGGTGCCTCTTCGGCAGCACCATAAGCACGCAGGAGATCCCGCAATCCCAGTTGTACTTCTGTTTAGAATGTGGCAGCTGTATCAGGATCTTTTCGGGTTGCCCTGCAATGATCGGTTCGTGTAAAAGTATAAGCAACGGAATTCAAGTACCGGGCCTTGATTTGCAATTTTTCTGCATGCTTAATTTTTTTTTTTTGCTCATTGCAACGGACTAGGAGACTGGGCTGCTGGAAGCATTGACTCCGCCGAAGCAAACATAGATAAAAGGGTGTGCTATCATTCTGTGGGTGCGTTCTCGGTAAGGTAAGATAAAGAGTACCAGGTAAAGATAATATTTAGATAACATAAAAGTTCTCCTAATTTTATAAGTAGCGACCGACAATGTTTTCTTTGTAAAGCTGATATTGTTCTTTCGGTGTAAATATATTAAAATAGTTTGAGTGTAATTATTTATCCACGTATTGCAGCACACATCGCTAATTAATTCAATCATGATCGTTAACCTCTTTTACCCAATTTAAATTTATAAAATCGCGTTAGCCATGAATATGATCACCTGTACGTTGGGTTGCCTAATGCAACTGTGGTCAACGTCGAACTACTCGGGACTTATTAATCATGCGTTAGTTGATTTGTTATGATACAAAGAAGATATTTAGACAAATATTTAAGTCGTTAGATAAGATTAGACGGGCTGTCACCTTTGTATTCAAATAAAAATCTGACGCAGTTAGCCCAGCAACAGCAGAACAGTACCTACTCCGCTGGCACAAGGGCGAACAGGTGTAACTTGGGCGAATTTCGTCTCTGCGTCGATTTGGACTTACAGTACGTACATACCTTGTTGTAATTCCAAGCCACTCATCGCCAGGCACGCGAGCAAAACTGGACTGCGACGGGGCTCCTTGCTGACTGTCCAAAAATAAGGTTATGACCCTGACATATCGCAGTATATCGATGTTTTATTGCTAATACTGCACAAGGCCAAACCAGCTTTTTAATTTGGAATAGTGTTCTCCTGGTAAACGGTAAATTCCTGACGAAGTAATTGCTGCGCCAAGCATAATTATATTGCTTTGATTAATTTCAACTCTATGAATCATGCTCAGAGTTTAAAGCTTTTTAAGATGCAGAATGTGATAAGATGTAGTTGCAGACTCATATTACAGCATTCGGCGATAAGTAAAAGTCCAAAATATTATCACAAAATGTTGGGTAATAAATAATCATAGTGCTGCCACCTATCGGTTGTAGACGAAACTATATGGTGCAGGAAACTGTAATTATGGTCTATTCCTGTTATTTAAAAAAATTATAGAAACTTATATTTTATAACAAATGCTTATTTTACAGATACATTCCCTTTAGAAGATGTGCATTTTATTTATTTATACGGACCCATTGCCACAGAAGGGAAAATATCGGCTTATAATTGCTTCAAACCGCGATGAATATTATATTAGACCAGCCCAATGCGCATTCCGATGTCCGCAATATAATATTATTGGAGGTACCTACTACATTCTTTTTAAACACTTTTGTACTTTCCTTAATTATGTGGACTTTTAGGAAGAGACATGGAACCTGGACGGGAAGGGGGAATGTGGCTGGGCATTTCCTTGAATAAAACAGAAAAATACAACTTCCGATTCGGAGCTCTATTAAATGTCACTGGCGAAGAGAGGAAGGAGGGAGTGGAGGGTCGTGGACCCATCGTCACAAACTATCTCAAGAATAAAACTGGAGTGAAGGAATACGTAGAAACCCTTCAGGCCTGTTGCGAGACTCACAATGCTTACAATTTCGTTGGGCTCGAATTGAGGTAAACCTTATAGTTTCTAATTTTTCGCATTGAAATGTATAATTTTTAGTGACCAGCACTCGACGGTCTATTACCAAAGTAATACTCCTAAAACTTCCGTAGCATTCGACGGTAGACAATTATTAGGCTTTGGAAACAGTAGCTTAGCTGTTCCGCTTCAGAAAGTAAATAATGGGAAAGAGAGGTTTGAAAAGATTGTAGCTTCGCACGACAACTGTGAACGAAAGGAAGCGTTAATTAAGGAATTGGTTGCGTTATTGAAGTGGCAGGAAAAGTAATTTTGTGCATTATATTGTTCTGAATGAAAAGTAATCAACTCTTCTGTAGACACTTGCCGGATCCTGAACTAAAACGAAGAGCCCCAGCTGGATTTGACTTTTTAAGTTCTGTGTTTGTCAGGGTCCCAGCAGGGTATGGAACAAGGTAAGTTTCTAATCTATATTTTCCTGTGATTGCTGTAATAATTTTTCTAGAACCCACTCGATCATATTAATTAATTACGAATGGGATGTGGAATTCGTAGAAATGACGATGGAGGAACCAATTAATGGAGAGAATCCAACCTGGCAAACAAACCGCTTTGGCGCCCATTTGTAATAGTTGTATTTGTACTATAAGTCTACTATGTTAAAAAGAATTTAATTAAATAATTTTACTTTTGTTTAAACACAGTTTTTATATAACTATTGCCTATACTGCTTTATGCACGGTGTACCAGGTTTCTGCGCGTATTTTATGCGTTCAGCCTTTGCTATTGCAGGCCCCACATTTGCTATGATGAAGTCGATGTCTTGCCTAAACTTCTCCGTACAGTTAAACTTCTTGATTATGTCTTGCAATCGCTCCATGCCAGTCTTCATTTTGCGCACCTGCTCTTTCATTATATACGCCTGGTCTTCATCTGCAATTGGAAATTTATTAGTGCAAAAACAAATCCACACAATACTGACTTAGCTGAAACGTTCGCAGCTGCTTGTGAGTGAGGGGCGGCTGTGGCTGCGGGCATTGCTCCATCAAGCTGTGCAGGTTCGTCATGGAGCTGCGCCCCCCAAGAGACCTAAACGGCATAGCAATGTCCATAACTTCCAAATTATCATCTTCCCGTTCCAATTCTAGCTGTCGATTGTCCTTTCTAGGTTTTTTACCGAGAGGTTGCTTGTAGGTAAATTCTGTCTTTATGTGTTTTGGAGATGTTGCCTTCTTAACGGCTGGTTTTAATTCCAGCTGTTTCCGCTCAGTTTGTTTGAGTACGTCACCCTTTTCGTTAGTGAGGACTTTGTTCAACACACTGTCATTGTCGTCCTTGTCATCCCCATCGAGCTCGGTGGTGGATTTGACAATTTTTCCGCAGATTTCGATGTCCATTTGAACGAGGTTTTCTTGGGGGATGGAGGAACCTTCGCGCAGTATTACTGTGTTGTTGTAGCAGCTGTACTGGTTTTGCAGCTTGTTGTTGTAGGCGTAGTCTGACTCAGTTTTGGAAGCAAATGTGTCAATCAAGTTATTTTTTACCCAACTTGTTATTGCATTATACATTTTTAAACGCTTTCGTCACACCGTAACAAACCCTAAAAGAGTTTAAATAATAATTTTTCATAATAGATAGCGAAACTTACCATCCCTGACTAAGTTAAATGAATTTTCACATTTAGAATTTTGTGATGTGTAAGTACAATATTGTTTTTTACGACTTCTGCTGCCTAGATTCAAAAATTTGAAAATTCGCAGTGGTGCGGGAAATAGGTCAACAGGTCCGTATTCAGAAAATTTTCAAACAGGTTCGTATCTAGGAAATTTCCTCGTGAGTATAGCTGAATCTGTTAAATTTAAAAGAGTAAAGTAAAAATGAGCATATCTGAAACCTGATCGTCTTGTGAGAGAACTGAAAAGGAAAATTAAAAACATTAGAAGAAGGAAACTAAAAAATCGTGTAAAAATGAAGTAGAACGAGGAATGAAACGCAAGGAAGAGTATCATTACAAAATAGGAACGTGGAATAATAAAACAATCAGAGAAAGGACATGGAGTTAATCGAACAAGCTGAATAATATCAAACCCAAATATTGAAGTATTCCTTATTTATCTTTATTTAGAATTTAGCATCTGCAATACAATAAGTATCACAAATAAAGTGCTTTCAGAAATTATCGAATGTTTTTTAGTGGTCATGGTTATACAACGTATGAATAATATGTTGGTGGCACTGTAAGTCTATGTCAAATTCGAAGTTAGCAGGTTAGGTTTTGCGTCAGTCTGTGTCATGACCATTCAAAAACGTTCGATTGTTTCTGAAGGCACTGTATGTACAGTCGGGGAATCAAAACAGTTTACACTTGAGTTTTT
This sequence comes from Agriotes lineatus, assembly GCA_940337035.1. Classification (NCBI taxonomy): domain Eukaryota; kingdom Metazoa; phylum Arthropoda; class Insecta; order Coleoptera; family Elateridae; genus Agriotes; species Agriotes lineatus. The sequence continues at coordinate 149,910 of CALNHX010000107.1, read as the reverse complement.
CAGTGTAAGTTTTTAAAAATTTGCAAGGTACTTTAAGTGAACTGAAGTACTCTTTAAAATTTTTTACACTTAACGTAGCAAACTAAATTTATTGCAAATTTAACTTACACTGAAAAACTCAAGTGTAAAATGTTTTGATTCCCTGACTGTACTTCAGATGAAATAGTGTCACACACAAAATTGATCTTACATACTAAAAATAATCTTCTAAACAATTTGGCTCTACATTTATTAAAAAAAACTTTTTTTTTGAAGTCTATGGTTTTCAGTAAATTGTAAGTGAGTGGACGATTTATTAAAAATTCTTATGGACATACAGAGTGTTATGAAATTCGCAGATACGGACTATACTACGTTATTCTACATTAAAAACTGAACAAAAAATTCCGTTGCAATTTTTCAATTAAACCCTTACTTTTGCAACTACAGCGATTTTTAATGTTGAATCAAGTGGCCTTAATAAATGTCAGATGTCAAGAAACAAATGATTGTTTAGAATAATTTATTGGAAAAAGCTGTGTTGTGTGCATATCCTCGTTGTTTATTTCCGAAAAATGGCTGCAAAATTTTTCTAATCAAGAATATTATGACATGGTAATGTCTCTCGGAGCTACTAATAATCGAGCAGACCGTGATCAAAAACATCCATACCACTATTGGCAGGTGCAACATATGCAAAACACCTATTATCCACTTCGAATAAAGTTTTGTCAATGGTACCTTGCTCATAACGATTTTAAAAATTCAATTCTCTGGACTCACGTGATGGTGTTTTTAACATGCACAATGAACACCAATGGAATTATGCAAATCGTCGTGCAGTTAGAATAAGAAATCTTCAGCAACATATTAGCTTAAATATATGGGGTGGATTGTTGGGTAACCATCTGGTAAAACATTTCAGTACAAACTTCCTATTCAGATATTACTCATATCAATCTCATTTCTCCTTTTAGTTTATTCACTTTTAGTCAAATTGTTTAAACTTGCAAACTTATCTCAAATTTCTCCAACAAGATCTCCCCGAGTTATTAGAAGACGTTGCTTTAAATGTTCGTCAAAATATGGTATTTATACATGATGGAGCGGGTCCTCATTTCGCGTTAAATGTACGAGAATACCTTAATCAAACCTACTTAGAACTTTGGATTGGCGGGTGCGGCCCAATTAGTTGGCCGCCTCGTTCACCAGATTTAAATCATTATGATTTCTTTTTGTGGGGTCATTTAAAATAGTTGGTGTACTCAACCCAAATGAGCTTCAAAACCGCGTACTTCGGGCAGAGCGAGAGATAACTCCGGCAACGGTAAGAAATTCTATTCGAGCAGTAGAACAACGTGTCGTGGCATGCATAATTGCCAACGGGGACCATCTCGAACAAATGTTAAATTAGGCGATTAAGTAAATAGTTTTGGTTAATTTTTTTAATAATTATTATTTTAACTTTAGAATAATTTATTAAACAGTTAACTTTCGGAAAGTATGTTGTTTTATTATTTTAGAATTTTAAAATAGCGGTAGCTTAAAAAGGATGGACCTGAACGAAGAATGGCAAGAGATGTTTTGTTCACATTTTAATGTAGAATAACGTGGTATAGTCCGTATCCGCGAATTTCGTATATGATATTTTTTTCTGTTAAAGTCTATGTTTGGGATAGAGATAGGATATGTCCCTCGGTCTTGAATTATAAATAGTATTAGTATTATTCACTAGAAAATCGTTCATTTCTATGTTAATATAATAGTACTTTATGTAACTAGTCCTCAAAGCAAGGCTTTAGGGGACGAGTCGTAATGTTTCCGGACGAGGCGGAGCGAAGCGCAGCCGAGTTCGTAATAGGAAGATGAGTCCTCTAAAGCCATTTGAGGACGTGTTGCATACAACGTTTTTTTGTATTAGCTCTCCAAACATTATAATATGAAGTTTCAATTACCATTAACGCGGCATTATATTAGGAGGCCGCGCGAAAATGTATTTTTCGCTCCCCAAACTGGTTACTTTGGAAACTGTCTAGGATCCTCAAAATGGCCATTTAGAGGCCTTGTACTTAAAGTCGTCATGGCAACTAATGTTTGAGTCCGCTAAAATGTTGCCATGACGACTTTAAGTACAAGGCCTCTAAATGGCCATTTTGAGGATCCTAGACAGTTTCCAAAGTAACCAGTTTGGGGAGCGAATACAAAAAAAGAAATTTATGTAGATACAAAACATTCATGTAGATACAATCCATATCCATATACTGTTAGTAAATCTGTTCCTTTAAATGTACCTCTGCAGGCATCAGCAGTCCCGCATGACCGCATGCCTAGACCTTGTCAATTACAAACAAACAAACAAAAGCAATTGGAGGAACATGGGATACTATGAAAGTTTGCAACTCTTCTAATATTAGCCCAATAGGTACTAATAAGAACGATTCATCAGACGTATTCGATTTTAATCCTTCGAGTGACTTAAGTAAGTAGTGCTTGACTGTAAAACAACGTGTTTTTCAGACTGTAGCTATAGTAATTAAGTTATGAAAATGTCAAAAAATACAATTAAGGTTATCGTTTAAATATTTGTTTAAATTAAAATAGTGAATTAAAGACAATCAAGTAAGTTCAATTATAAGTTTTGTACATCTGTACTCTTCTACATACTCCATGACAGGAAACATTTGTACATATATACATTTGAAATTTGGAATTTTTGACAGATAAGAGCATGCAAGTAGCACCAATACGATAAACTACAAATTATTTGTTGAAAAATAGCAATGGTGCCAACTTACCGCTGATTTGACAATGCAAATATCATATATGTCAAATTGCTTCTGATGTCAACTATATGCCATCTAAATATGATTGTTTAAAATTTCATTTTAATATAAGACATAAGTACGTTTTTGACGCTGTGTTTAGCTATTTCTAACGTCACACAAAAAGGGTAATATGTAGACTTTACATATTTTGTTAAAGTATTGCTTAATATTTACGCAGCGTCTATTTCTGCCGTAGTTACAGATTTCAATCTAAACATTTTCCCGTCGGAATGCTTACGCAACCTTGAAAGCACGTGTTGTCTCAGATTACGTTTTCATTAGTCTATTGTTTTGACTGCGCTCCGAAATTCTCGGAAACACATGTGCATTCGGGTTTCGAAAGTCAGGTGCACGTCTAGATGGGGCCTTTACACGATGAGAGCGTTGCAGCTTCGTAATTTATTGTAAAAAAGACGTCCACAGGCGGAGTCACTGACAGATGTAGGAGGGAGTAACCAGAACACAGGATCACTAACTAACCGAGCGTCACTTGTGTGATGCGCAAAACAGACGTAAGCTCCGAGAGTTCCAACGAAGTCCCGGGGCGTCGAGATTCGTTCAAGCCGCTGTCGGAAGCTTGTCACCGCTCTGTGTCGTGTTCTGTAAATCGCTTGAGGAGGGGATATTTACCGCTTCCGTTTGCATCTGTTCGGCTCCGAGCTACCCACACAGCTAGAATTTGAGTCTGCTACTTCAGTAGAGGCTGATTGGTAGACATGAACTCGTTTCCTGTTACGACCCCGTTGAGATCAAATTTTACGGCTTAAGGTGTGACTTATCGCTCGCCTGCAAATTGTTTTAGAACGTTTTAATTGCCGTTATCAATTTATGGGCGCTATCACATTCACCAGAATGGGTGACGCGCGAACATTTGGAGCCAGGCGGAGGGTAAGAAACATTTGAAGAATCCCATCCAAGAGATTCTGCTGATTGTCCGATAAAACACAGGTGTAAAACCGACAAATTGGGCAAGCTACACTGTACCGCCCGATCCGTGCATCTCTACTTTCCGCCCACGCCAAAGTATCACGTTTAGCTCCTCTTAGATTTTCTTAAGTAAACGACGTGGAATGAGACGAAAGCATTATAAAAGAGAGATGCCCGCTCAGTCCAGAGAGAGAGATCTAACCCGTTTCTTTCAGAATCCAAATCAGAACCTGAGCCTCAACCAGGGGCTAACTTGGGCCCTCGGGGCCGATGGCTTCACCAGTCACCGTGACTCCAGATATCTGTCCGTTAAAACCAGAATCCTGTTTCGAACTATTTATCCTTTCCAGTTCATGTAAGTTCTATTCCCAGCTTTTATCAGAGAAGTTGAACTTCCTGAATCACCCTTAAACCTGACCCAAAACTTTCCTTGCTTGGGTTAATCGAATTGCCTCTAAGCCCTATCGTATATAAAATTTATTCTTCTGTTAATACTAGAGCGCAATGAAATTACATCTTGCTGCCTAGATTAACCTACCTTTCTAGCAATTACTAGAGCGCAATGCAACTTTATCTTCCTGTCTAGATTAACCTGCCCTTCCTGTTAATGCTAGAGCGCAATGGAACCTTATCTTGCCGCCTGGATAGAAATGCTCTTCTAAGTACCTGTCCAGTAGCACGTGAAACCGCCCTGCTATAAAATAATTTTCCGACAGCTTGCCACCAACGACCATCAGCACGAGCGCTTACCTTGATGGCAACCAACTAGTTGGCCCCTATTACCTCCGTCAATTACAATATAAGTTTGATTCTATTACTAAATAAACGCCAAAAACAAACTAAAAGATATATATTTGGGACACAAAAAATTAAACCAGAAACAATGCTATTGCATTGTGCAATTAGATGTAATACGTCATTCCTTCCTTACAATGGGAGTTTAAAATTTTCCAGAATGATAAAATACATATGTTACATATTCACATTATTTATTATATAGACATATTAGATAGAATAATAATTAATTAGTAGCTGAAAATTATTTTTTAGTCATTAAATAGCAATCCTCAATTTTATGTAAAACTTTCCACATGGCTTTGTTATTGTACTAATTATAATTACTTGACTTTGCTTGCACTTGTAGAGTCGTATAAATGTAATTTAATTATTAGGAAAGTCCACTATTTATTTTTCACTCTTGTGTTAAGCAGGTGAAGATGTAGTTTTTCTATAATAAATTAAATTTTCTTTTAATTATTTGTTTCTTACTTAGAAAGTGCCTTTTAATAACGTAACATGTAGTTACGACATCATCTATGCAGCACCCTGTATATACAAATAGAACTCAAACCGCTGTTTAAACATTTTATTGTTCATTGAACTGTTAAACAGTGTTTAACATGATCGCGTCCTCCAATGTTAAGATACATTTAACATGCATCCACCCATTTAACATGCATCAACTCGCGTCCTCGAATGTTAAGATATATTTAACATGCATTGATACAACCAATCGCAAGCCATACAAATTTGAATTTGGACCAATAGCAATGGTGTTTATTCAACTCATATTTGACATTAATAAATTATCAGTAGCGACAATCAATATTCTAACGAGGCTTCGTAGTCCTATCATGGTTTGAACTTACCGTTACCGGTGATAGAATTCGAACTTCAGCCCCTGAGACCGAACCTACCCATTCGATTTCTTTGTTCGGCGCTAGCCCACGCGCTAGGCGAGCGTTTGCTTCCAGAGCCACCGGGACCTTTCAAATTTCTGCGTTGCAGCAATATTTAATGTAACGCACTTATCCGTTGCCCCTTTTTGTATTGCACAACATTTATCCTGTATTTGTTAGACCCCATTTTTATCAAGGATACAGCCTGCGTAATATATAAATTATTACTTCTATATATTTATCAGTTAAAGCAAAAACAAACTAAATTTAATTTTTTAAAATAATCACTCACTCTGTATATATTTGTCTGAAATTTTCTCGGTTTCATGCCAGGTAGATATATAATGTGTATGCAAAATATTGTTTTTCTCCAACAAATAGTTTTTGAGTTATACCGCTAACAGACAGACAGACAGACGGAATTGAGAAAACCTAGTTTTTGTCATCTAGGGACCTTGAAACGTGTAGATCTAAAGAAATCTCGGAAGATGATTTTTTCGAGATTACGATACTTCTTTCGTCTTTTAGACGAGGGAAGTAAAAACACACACCATCCAACCCAAGAAGATGGAGTACTGCGTTCATAGTGGACAACAATATTAAACAGAACATAAATAATTTTCAACCACTGAATGAACGAATATGTAGACTTCGAATAACCCCAAAATTTTTCAATGTATCGATAATAAACGTTTACCCTCCTATAGAAAAAAGGAAGGAGACATAAAATAAAAGTTCTATCAAGAATTAGAGAAAGTATATGACAGCCCCAAAGAATGATATAAAATCATTATAAGCCACCATAAGAAGAAACAGCTTGCATGAGGAATTAACCAAGATCTCTAGTTTAATGATTAGCAGGTCCACTTAGCATTTGGAAGGTCGTGGGTTCGATTCCCGCTACCGTCTTCTCTGATTCGGGTTTTTAGGTGGTTTTCCTGAGGCGACAGAGTACCTTCTCTGAGGCGAATGCCGGCGCAGTACTTCTCCACCTTTCCTGGCCTCTCTTCCATCCTATAATTCCCGTTCTTGGCTGAAGAGGGACGCAAGGTCCCTATAGCAGCCAGCCCCCAGTTGGGCGAATTGAAATGACCCTGAACCTTTCCTACCTTGAAGAATCAAACCAAAATGGGAATAAACTAATAGATTTCGCAACCAGCAGAAACATGGTCATTTTTCAACATGCTTGCCTCACCATGATAGTCATAAAGGCATATACGTCTCATCCGATGGAACAACATTCAACAAAATTGACCATGTTGTGATAGATAAAAAACAGCAACTAGCATTTTGGACGTGAAATCCAGAAGGGGCGCATGCTGCGGTTCAGACCACCGGTTAGTATAAGTAAAATTTTGATGTAAAGTAAGTAACCACACGAAGGAGAAGCAATATGCGCAGCAAACGTTCCATCTAAATAAACGTAAGAAGTAAAAAAAGAATCGGAGAACAGCTAGAAGAAGGGTCAAGAGAAAAAGGATTAAAGACAACAACAATAGAAATTGCAAAAGAGATTTTGGGGTAAAAGCAAACACAACGGGAGAAAGACCGATTCGATAAAGGTTACGAATAAACAATAAAAGAAAGAAATGCAGCACATAAAAGCTATATAAAAGCAGATAAAATATGTAGAGGAAAAAGAGAAGATTCGAAAACAATCAAATACTACAAATGGGAGAAGACTTTAAAGGGAATGAAACCAGAAAAGCATACAAGCACCTTAAACAATAGCGGGGAGGTTTTAAACCAAGAATAACTCTATGTAGAGACGCAACAGGCAGACCGTAAGCGTCGCAGAGAGGATAAAGAATACCTGGAAAGTCTACTTTCAGCAGTTACTAGGAACGGAAGTGGTGGAAGAACAACGATCACACGTGGAAAAACCAGTAGCGCCAATAAACGAAAAACCATTGGAGCCACCAACGACAGAAGAGGTTAGGGCACCAACAGAATCCCAGAAAAATAACAAGTCGCCAGGAATAGACGCTATCCCAGCAGAGGTGCTTAAAGCCGGAGGCAACATCATGTTAAGAACACTACACGTGCTAGTACAAATGAGAAGGTAGAAATGCCCAGTAAGTGGTACAAAAGCATCAAATGCCCCATTTAGAAAAAGGGTGATAAACTGCAATGCAGCAACTATAGAGGCATTTTCCTCTAATGTACAACATATATGGTATTCACAAATATCCTGAGCAAGAAAGAAAGATACACTATAGATCAGTTATTTACAGTTAAGCAAAGGATGGACATTTGATGTGTAACAAAAGTGTGTGGATCTTCGACAAGCGTATGATTACATAGACAGGAAAAAACTGTACAAGATAATGCGACAATTTGAGATACCAAAAAATCGAAATCAGTTGATGGACCCTTTTAGCATAAATCAGGGACTGATACAGGTTGATGCACTTGCTCCCACGCTATTTAATTTAGCCTTAGAATACGCGATAAGAACGATGTCGCTTAGAACATTGTTACAGGCTAAAACGACATTTACGGCAACGCGCCAGCTTATAACGGTATTTACGAAAAGCCACGATAAAACTAGACGACTAGTGCGTACAATAACTCACAAAATCAGGAATGTAACTCACATAGGACCGCTGCCCAACCCATAACAAGAGTTGCCGACTAGGCTGCAGTGGAGCGAGGAGTGGTCCAACACGAGATAACACAAGAGCAACGGCCTAATAACCGGTAAACAGATCTAAAATGATAAGGCGCCACCACAATTCCAACACGATAAGAGATAATGCACAGGTAAACTCACTGAGAAACAGTGGAAGCATATGTCACCTTTCAACTTTAAGCTTGACAGTAATCTGGACAGCGAGCCAGTTCAGCACCATCGGACCTACCTTTTTAAAATCCACTTGATCAACTGGCCAAACTCCTCTTACAACTGTAAAATATAAACACACAAATCACATGCACAATAACAAAGAAAATCACAGTTACATGAACATGACATGTATTGGCAAAATATTTGAATAAGTAGAAAAAGGCACATGTAAATATGAAATGTATATACGGCAGTTCGGTAAATTGTGCAACGTCTTAAATCTATTGACATAATTCGGTAAATTTGACATTATCTCTGAAAACGATATGAACAGTAAACTATAATCAAATAGCGGTAATAAAGGCGAGATTCAACTATAATAAGTAGCGGTTGCGACATATGACAAGGGCTACTGCATAAAGCTAATCAACAACCATGTTAACTGGCGGTAAATGAAATGTAATGACAGGTACACTACTGTAACGGTTCGACAAATATAAAAGGTACACAATAAAAGCTAAATAACCGAGACGTTATACCAACTGTCCGATAATTCGACGAAGCATGTTACGGTATTTATTCATCAGATCGACATAGGTCGTATTGCTTGTTCAAAAACGGGTACAAACTACAGGGTTCGCCGGCTTTACTAAAAAGAACACAGATCTTAATGTGTTGGAGCAGATTTTGTTGCTCCGGTTACTCGCACTTAACTCAGTCGGGAAGGCGTGGTTCGAAAGCTCAAAGAAAAACCGGCGGCACTTACCCTGATGGATTGCTTAACAGAAAAAGAAATGCCTGAGCGCCACTTGGTTCTGATTAGGGGTGGCTGACGTGTCTAGAACCAAGAACAGTACACGTAGCCTATGTAGACGTCCTCCAAATACGTTGCTGAACACCTCCGCCTGTTGTTCACCAAGCCTCCTCCGAGTAGCCGGGTGACCTTGTCGTTAAATCACTTACCTTCAAGGCCACCGTCACTAAAGAATAACAAAAGAACACTGAATGGCCCAGGGCTTGGGGCTTGCTTATCAAAAAGGCGTACTTTCAGCTTTACATTGCAAATTACACTCGGCCTTTGCCACACTGGATTAATTAATGACCCAGAAGGGGTTCAGAACTCAACAAATAATCAAATTGACTTTAATGGGTTTATTATTTAAAGAATTAAAGTTTACACAAATCTTTACATTATTAATAATCACCCGGAGGTGAATTCAAGCTTAGTAAAAAGAAAAGGTACACCCTACATGAATATAAAAGGGGCTCCCACGCAAAGTTACCTTATGGTCTAAATATGTTGTTACACAACGGACAAAACGAAATAGATAACAGGGGTGAAGCCCCTGGTTAACAACAAGCAAATCAAAACATAGGCTTAAGCTTTAAGTGAACTGGCGCAATATGTACGAACTCCCGGAAAACACATAACAAATATAGTCGCACCTTAATTAGGCACAAGAACACAATTGGTGTAATACATAGCTCCTACCTGGTAGCTGTAAGCACGTCGCTAGTTTCTGCTATAAACTCGTCCTCGGGGAAGCTTGGTAGTTGTTTAGTGCAAAGCGGCGCCTAAAATGATGTGGGCCCCTCCTTGGGAAGAATCGGAGCGATAGAGTTGGTTTTATTCCAGGCTTCAGAATGGCACGACGCAATCGGACTTTGCAAATAATGCAACCAGGACACTACAACAATGACACGCGGTGGGCCTCCCGTCGACTTCGATAAACTCAGCTTCGGTAATTCAAAAATGCAGTACGCAAAAGGTTTTTCCCCACAAAGGTACGGGAAACCGTTAATCACAAGCTTAAAGATGTCGTCTCTAAATGGATCTGAAAATTGTGCAACTATCTTCCCCTGGGAAGTACATCAACTTAAGGAGACGACTCGGCTATTTGCCAACACTGAAATATCGATAACTCAATCGCCCACCGCGCGCGTTCGTTCAAACACCCAACAAGGGTAAAATAATCGTCCAAAGGTCTAAGCTGAACTCAACTGCCTTAACAAAAAAACCCACTCGCGCAAATCAGCGCAACCCCCGGCTTCCGAAGGCCGGGGGGTGCAAAACTTTACACACTGACTTCTGTAAGTGTCGGATACTGATTGAAATTTCAAATTGGGCTCTGCGTGAAGAACACGACGGAAAAGAGTTTAGAACTCCGAAACCACTAATTTTAAATGCATCATTCCCTAAGGAGTTATCAATTTTTATTTCCTTTACACAAAGCTTGGTCATCAAGGAACGTTCTAGAAGGAATTTCTGGCTATACAGCGGATCCCAAAAATATTAAGTTACAAGGTCAATCCTGTCGAACTTTAAACGATAATTTATAAGAGGGACATTAAGCTGTTATGTTCCTAGAAGCTTTAACTACGTCGGGCAGTATTTAAATAAGTTGAAGGTTGGGACTCAAAGCGATTTAAGCTGGGACGTAAACAAAGGATGCCTTATGTTTCCAATTCGAAGAAATATGATTTCGACGGAAGTGACTGCAATAGATTACACACGGCTCCGAGGAAATGCTTATTAGTGAGAATTCCAAGGACCGCGGGCATATCTGAGCTTGAACTGAATGAATTGGCTGCAGCATTTTAAAATTATAATACAAGGCCGTACCAGAAAATTTTAAATAGAATAATTTCAGCTTAAATGCACTAATAATCCCCAATCGTGGAATTGATAACAAGGATAGCTTAATGACGTCAAAATCACTTAACAAGCACACTGCATAAATGTAAAGTTGCACACTAAACGTTAATAAACAATACAAACGATACCTGTAAGGAGCTTGGCTGTGCGGTAACTTGACGTCCCATGTTACTGCGACGGCTAGGGTCCCCAGATACTGCATAGACGAAACGGGAAGGAATACTGCAACATTTCAACGAGCTGCTGGAGTTGCGGGCCGGACGGTCTCATATAAGACGTAATGCGAAGTTCGCACGGAAAGGCGAAACAACAGCGATAGCTTCTCGAACACATAACACTGCTAATGGATTCCCACAAAAGAATCCGTCTAATCAACGAGATAAGGAGTCTGCCACTCCACGGCAAAACGGAAACTCAAAAGGCTTATAATACGACAAACGACACCCCAACCGGGCAAGCACGCCCAAGCAGCAATGTCCCAAATACGTAACGCACAGCCAAATGCATTGAAGCTTCGAGAATCCTAATAACAACTACAACAGCAGTACTCGTACACAGACTAAGAAGCACCAAACGTTAGCTAGTAAACACTCAACAAACAGACGTCGCACCTACCTCGCGGACGACATCCCCGAAGAGAAGACGCTGCGGGGCTACACCACTTCAAAACTAACTGGTGTTTGCGGACGCCGCGCCGGGACCCAACTGACTAAAAATGCGTCGCCAACCACGCGATCGATAAAGTAGCGAAGCAGAAGAGCCGAAGCTTAAATTTACCCAGAAACACCCAGGAAAAACCCCTTGCGAACGGATCGATATTTGCAACAAAGGATAAACTTAGCGCGCCAACGAATATAAACAGAGATAAAGAAAATGAGGGCGTTTTAGAACCGACGACGGTAAGCGGATAACACAGCTGTGTGCGTTAGAAAGCTACTAAATGCTAGCACATAACTCGATACGCTCAAATTCAGGCGGAATAATTTAAAAAAAATCCATATACAAGTGGGGTCGTAATTTAAAAGATAACTCTAATAGCCGTACGTTCGAACACATTATGTAGATGATATAAATATAATGTCAAGATTTATCTCTGCAACCAAGAAAGCATACATCCAATTAGAACAACAAGCAAACTAAGTTGTTAAAACAATCAAGATCCAATAGGCTAAGCCAGAATTTAACAATGGGAGATGACAACATTGAAATAGTAAAGCATTTCACATATCTAGGAATTAACGTCGCCAAGGATGGAAGTGAAGAAAGAGAAATTAGAAGAAGAATCGTGTTACCTAATAGCAACCATTTAGTGCGAGAGAAGTGCATAGGAAAGCAAAAATTCGCATTTGTAAAACAGTCACACGGCCTATTCTATGTTATCAAAGGCAGGAAACCGCTTCGAAAGTAAATTTTACTATGCATCCTGGAACCATTGAAGAAAACCGGAGGATGGAGGTTAAGATACAACAATGAAATAAATCAAACCGCCAATTGAAACTTTCAAAAACTGCAAAGGCTGTAATGGGGGCAGGTCATGTTATAAGGATGGAAAGCATAAGGACCCCTAAAAGGGCGCTCGGTGGAAAGACGGAGGGAAAGAAACCGGTAGGCAGACCACGGAAAAGATGGGAAGATGAAGCCGTTAAGGACGTAAGAAATATCTTAAACAACCGAAACTGGAGACCATATGCACTAGATGGAGAAAGGTGGAAGCAGAAGATGAAGGAGGCCAAGGCGCGAATTGAGCTGCAGCGCCATAGAAGAGAGCTCTGCAACCGTTTTTGGAGGTTGTGGTAAAGACATCTTCTGTCCCATCATATTCCAGACATATTCAATAAAAGATAAATATGGGAATTTAGCAGGTCACTGGAGAAGGTTGATGTTTATAACTCTTATTTGTGTTTTTTAACTAAAACTTAATCAATTATCTTGTTTGACTTCTAAACAATATATTAAAAAATGCATTTTAAATCAGTGTAACGTTTTCCTTTTGAAACTCAGTAGATGTGTGTGTAGTCACCCTGTTTAATATACGAAATTTGTATGTTGGGCAGTACTTTTACGTCTTGTATCAGTTCAGAAAAGTGTTTGCAGCTGTAAATTTTACTCAAATAATTCAGATCAGTGTCACTACCAAACTGTAGATGTACACTTGCGATCATTGAAAATGAACAGGGTTATGCATTTCAAATTGACTTAACCGACGTTTTTGCAATTGCGTGCAACTTTATTTTATTATTACGATGGCTTGAGAGTTAGAACAACACGATTCTACTTTAGAGACAAGAGGAATTCAGAAAACGTAATCAACTACTGTAATGTTGGTTGCATAGCCCTATTCATTTTCAATGATTCTTCGTGTAGATCCAATAGTTCGTCTTTTGGGCGACGTCTGGTATGTGTCGACGGTTGTATACCACGGTAGATTGAAATCCAAATAAAATTGCCTGAGTGTAGTGGACATTTAGGGACTTTCATTGCCAACGTGGAAATATGATTTTTATAAACTACTAATTTGTATGTTATTGTATATAAACATTTAGTTTGTACATCGCAATATAGCGATATTTTAAATGTATAGTCAAAGGCGGTTGTTCGAAGTATAGTTTTGATTTTGATATAGAAACTGTTATAAATATTTTGAAAGTTTGACTTACTTGGAATTAAATAAAAATTAATTATTAATTTCTAAATAGTAGTATTTTCTGTCAAACGGTTTATAGATAATACAAATAAAGCACTAAAACTAAGAAATGTGTATTTTATCGTAATATTATTGTTTATTACTATGTATAAAAAAGGCGGGAAATTTAGTAATTTTTCAAGCTGTTGTATTGGTACTTGTTACAATTTTATCGACTCGATCAGCTGGAAGATAAAATAAGTCGTTGCTTGTCAAATCCGTAGTGCGATGATCGAAATTTGTTGATGACATTGGCGCTTTAGAGACTTTCTTTAAAATTTTTAGTGGGTGCATGTTGCTATAAATAGGTATAATGGATACGAAAAGAAAATTGTCGTAAGTATTCCCCACGCGTCGAATTTTAGCTCACAGACCTCTTAGATGGCCTTAGCTCAAACATCCTATAAATCCGCATAATTACCTAATGCTAACCTTAATGCCGTTTAGGACGCAAGGGGATTCATTATATCAGACTCTGTCACTGCCTAAGACTGCTACAGCCGACGACATAAAGAAGACGTACAGGCGGCTGGCTTTAAAGTACCACCCGGACAAGAATCCCAACAACCCCGAAGCGACCGAAAAGTTCAAGGAGGTGAACCATGCCCACTTCATCTTGAGCGACCCAACTAAACGCAATATTTACGACAATTACGGTTCCTTGGGTCTGTACATTGCCGAGCAGTTTGGCGAAGAGAACGTTAACGCTTATTTCGTTGTTACATCTACCTGGTGCAAGGTAAGAATTTTGTTAAAAGGCACTATATAATCGTAAATAAATAGCCAAATGTAAATGATTCATTCATGACTGTTGATGTAGTAATGTAGTAACGTTGATAACACAAATTGCTATTAATAACTCTCGTTGATAAGTGTAAGTGCTATTTGGGATAAGTCAATTGTGCTAACATGCCGGATAATCTAAATTTGGTCGTATTTACGTCGTATATTCAAAGTGTTCAAGTATTCGGTTGCCCTTGCCAGGTGTTTTTTTTTTTTTAATAGAAACGTACAATATTGTGTTAATAATTTAAATTTTTCAGGCTCTCTTTGTAGTCTGTGGAATCCTCACAGGCTGTTATTGTTGCTGCTGTCTTTGCTGCTGCTGCAACTTCTGTTTTGGCAAATGCAAGCCACGTCCACCTGAAGATACTGGCGATTATCACACATTAAACGTAAGTTAACAGATGACTTGTTCGCTCTTAGGTGTATGTGTGTGTATTTCACTACAAAATTGTTTTCTTAATAACCGTATCTACAAGTTAGTCGGTAAGTGGTAGAAAATACGTTTGGGACTGCTGGCGAGGTAAGGACTCCATTTGTATTGTTTTTCGATCGTCGTGTAGTAAACTCGTTTTTATTTCCATTTCTTTGCTACGAACGTTTTTTATAAATTGGTGGCTTAATATTATTTGTTAATGAGTGGCAGTTTACACGCGTCAATTTACTTTTTATTTATTTTGTGTTCTGACATAGCATCATGTTTACAGCGGGAAGAGCAGGCGGGGGGCACCAGCGAAGGGCAGCCCGTCACGCAGCAACCGCCGAAGCGTAGGGTAAGTTGAGTCCATGTTGTTCACGGCTTCCCCAATACGCATTTTTTCTTTCCATACTTATCCTACCCACTTGCATTTTCCTTAATTGTGACGCAATTGGTGGTGGTGGTAGTGGTGTCGATGGATAGCAGTAGCCGGTGTTGCGTTACTGTAAGTCAAACTATAATTCTATTTGCCCCCCTAGGGTTAATAGGCCAGGGACTTATGCTTGGGAACAATTTGGCAATGTAGCATTTACTTTCGTACAGCGTTCCAGATGTTCTTTTAATGAGGCCCTTTGCTTAGGAGGACCTGTCAGGAGATGAGGCTGGAGACTCCCCCACACGAGGCTCGCCCATAACGCACCAGCCGTCGCCAGGAAAGCAGCCCACGGCTCCTGTATATGCCATGCCGCCTCCTCCTCCAGCGAGCAATCTCTCTGAGAGCGCTGCCCTCAACCAAGGTGACGTACCCGTGTATACAACAGGTGAGCTTGTAGTTCAGAATATGTTCATGCCATTATATGACTTGAAATTAAGTTTCAAGGAAGAATTAAAAACATGTTTGTCATTAGTACAATTCGAAATGGTGTTTTTGTTTACTAGCTATATCCAATCTTGAAAGTGACGAACGGGACTATGTTATTTCAACTTTTTTTTTCAGTTATAAAGTGATGGGTGTCACCCTTCATATATGTATGTCCTGGAGTGAGAAAGAACATTGCCATTATGTGTATATTTTTGTTCTCCCCTCCGCATGTGTCTTAAGTAAAGTTTCGTGTTGATATTATCAGGTGTAGAGTGCAAGTGTTTTAAATAAACACAAAGCTATTTGATTAGCACCTCTTTCGTGGTATGGTTTTATACCACATGTAACGAGTGACTTGATTGATGGAACTTAGATTGTTAACTTGTAAGTCCATAGTTGCCGACTATATAAAAGATCACAGACGTGTTCAGACAAGTTTTGACACAAGTTTTTCTTTATCTGTTGGATGTATGACTAGTGACTGTACTCAGCTACTCGAAAAGGTTACGATGTAGAACACCTGAACCATAATACCAAATTTTGTCCAAGTTCGTCGAACTCAGCATATTCGCAACTACGGGTGGAACCAAAACGCCACATGCAATAGGAGACGCGTCGATAGAAATTTCATATTTGTCAGCTGTTTGGATCTAAGCTATTTGAATTAATCGGCGATTGATGCAAATTTTTTTAAACTTTCTTTAAACGTTCACAATACGTAAATCGTGTTTAATATTCTCAAAATCACATGGTTTATATACAAGGTGTTTCAAAAACAAGCTGCCAATCATGAAGAGGTTATAGTGGATGCTAAAACAAAACAAAAAATGCATAGAAACCCATGACCTGTTTAAAGTAAATTGTCATGGAAAAACAAAACATTTCAAGTTTGTCAGTTTGACATAATTGTAACTGAATTGACCTGGATAGATTTCCCCTAGTTGCTTATAAAGTGAAAACAAATTTGAATAATTATTGTAATATTTTAAAATAATAGCAATTGTATTTGCTTTGATTAATACATTTTTAAAATCATATAGGTTACAGCAACCAAATTCGGTGTTCCTTTGAATCTATAAAACCAGTGGAATTGTCGCTGGGGTGTTACCAAAAATTGCCACATTTCCGTGCTGAGGAGAAATTGTGATGTAATTTGCACCTCATTGGTCAGAATTTGCAAATTCCAGCGTTTTGATTGGTTGACATTTTATAAGAGTCATAATCTCATTGTTGAAAGGCATTACCTTAAAAAAAAAAGTTCACAAAACACAATGCGAATTACAACTTTAAAGGTGGTGTTCGTACTTTACAGTCAGAAGAAAGTATTGCAATTGTCTGTAATGCTGTTGAAAGGAGTACGCAGCGATCCTGAACTAGTGTACTAACTGAATTCATTTTAATAAATTTTTTACCACAAAAATACGTTGATCTAGTGAAATCTACTCATTTCAATTAAAATTGTTCATTTCAGGTACAATTATGTTTTAAATGTTTTAAATAGGTCGTATTAGTTTGACAACCCTGGGTCCCTAGTGGTGTAGCTTGAACAAGCGTCCACGTTTGATCAGCAGAGTTAAGCAACGCTGTCTCTGGTCAGAACTTGGATGGGAGTTCCACGGCTGCATCTCGCGGCGCCGCGTGGTACGGCTGCTACACAAATAGTTGGTCCCGGCGGTCATAACAACATCATAACAGTCGTTAGTGGGGTTGGAAGTCCTCATAACTGCACAGCGACGCCTATAATTGGCCTAACGGCTGTTGGCTGAGTGCGAATTAAATAAATAAATAAATAAATAAATCAGTTGTAATAAATATGTACAATATGTACATTCATTATACAGGGTGTTTCAGGAGGAAAGGGAAATATTTAAGGGGGCAATAGTTTGGGTCATCACAAGTAAAAAAGTTTACATAAACATGGGACCTAAACGGCTTTGTTTTCAAAATACAGGATGTTGAAGTTTACACAATTTTTTTTTATTTGGAAAACGGCTGGGGGTATTCTAATGAAACTTGGTGTAGGTTAGTATTTCATAAAGTGACATTGTTGTTCAAAAGAAATTTAATTTATTTCCATCAGTGGCATGCATCGGGGCGACCTCAGTTACCTTATTTTAGAAAAATCTAGTACAGCAGTGTTTTTTAGCCAAAAGTTTTGTAGCTAATGTAAGATTGGTTGTTATTAAATAATTTTTTTTAAATTTTTTTAAACTTTTGAAAACGAAGCCGTTGAGGTTCCATTAACGTCCAATGAACGAAATTGCTGTTACAGATTTTTCTGTTTTTCTCGAAAAAGGTTTATTCTATCCAAAAAATAAAAGATACATCTTTTATATAGTTTCAATGGAGCAAGCTAAAAAACTTGTTGTATTGGCTAAAAAACAGTGGCGTACCTGATTTTTCTAAAATAAGGTAACTGAGGTGGCCCTACTGCACGCCACTGGTGGAAATAGATTAAATTTATTTTGACCAAACAATGCCATTTTATGAAATACTAACCTACACCCAGTTTCATTAGAATACCTCTAGCCGTTTTCCAAATTTTGGAAAAAAAAAAGAGTTTTTGTTTAAACTTCAACATCCTGTATTTTAAAAACGAAGCTGTTTAGGTCCCATGTTTACAGGAACTTTTTTACTTGTGATGACTCAAACTATTGCCTCCTTAAATATTTTCCTTTCCTCCTGAAACACCCTGTAGATGGTGTTTAATAAGCAGTGGTGTTCCCATAGGGTATACTCCATATACACCGTATACTCTCAGGATTTTCTGGCCATACTGCGTATACTCTCAAACAATTTTGTGAAAACTCGTTGAATGTGCTTACAAATTAGGCCTAACATCAAGTCGAAAACTACTTGAACAATTGTTTGCACCGAGGCTAGTGATGTAAATTACCCGGGTATTTATTTTTAGGGGTAAATACCCGGGGTATTTACCCGGTTAAATACCCAAAATGGGTATTTATAGTCTCATTTGCCAAATATAAAGCTAACCTAACCAGTATGATTGATTGGTAAGTGAAGGTGCTGTATCCGATTTTATAAAAATGTAGAATAAAATAGCTGTACTGAGAACATTCAATACCCAAAATACCGATGGTAGTCCATTTTCTAAACGCAAAAAATTCGCTAAAGTTCTAACTTCGTTGACTCAAAACCGATTTTGAACATTTTTTTTTTATTATTTTGGAAAAAGTTTATAGAAAAGTTCCCCATAGGTGAGAAATTTTTCAATTGTTATTAACAAACAAGTGGTTTTTAATATACTCTTAATTAAAAAATGTATAACTATTTTATTTATTTAAACAATTGCCTGAAATTTGATAACATAAGGTTTTTGGGGTCGCAGATTACGAATCTGGCCTCAAAATGGGTCTAAAATCAAAATAGCATCGAAGGTCTAATTTTTTATTTTATTTTTTTTACATTTTTATTAAATGTCTGGGGGTTTTTGGGGTCGCGGATTACGAATTTGACATTAAAACTCAACTCAAATAAAAAAAGGCGGACCAAAATGGCGGAGAGGGGTCAATTTTTTTAAATTTCTGATACCTATACTTAGGGGTTTTTTGGGTCGCTCATCCCAAATGTTATGTTCAAATTTATCAAAAATAGAAAACGGTGCCTGAAAAATGGTGGAAACAAATGATAGAAGAGTTAAATGAGTAATAAAGATATTATATTTTAATTGATTTATTAAAATTAACTCTGTTGAACTGTTGAACAAGTTGCCATTTGTTTTTATGTAATAACATTCCTCCATCCGTCACAAGCAGAAAAATCTATTAATTCAGTAATAGCTTTTGGAAATTGTACAAAGAGGTCATAGAAAACATTGTTAGACGTTGGAATTTATATGTATATATTCGTATGTTATATTTAAATCTATTTAATCTAGTTAAATTTGAGTTAATTTAACGATTTAGAATTGTATTTGTATATAATGTTTATTAAATAATAATAATAATAATCGTACAGAATAAAAATTAACCTTTTAATGCTATATTTATAATTACTGTGTAATTCAGAAATGAAGCTATTTTGCCGCTTTAAAGACGATATTTTTCATTTTTGATATTTTTTTACATAAAATTTAAGATCAGCTACCCAAGAAACCCTATACAGGGTGTCCCAGATAAGAGCAACTACATGGGGATTTCGGAAACGGCAAGAGATACAGGGTGGCTTAAATGAGAGAAAAGTTGCGCTATTCTGAGCCCAGTCAGATGCTGTATCGAAATTAAAAATATCTACAGGGGTTTTTAAAATATCGAGCAAAAACAAAAAATTGTGGTTTTCGAAAAATTGCAATATCGTCGCCATCTTGTAAACAAATTTAATAAAATTTGGTAATTTTGTATTAGCGACTACGGCCAATCGAATGACGTTTACGAATTTTTTCTAGGCCTTCTAGATTTTTTGCAACCATAGCCAACTTTGTTATTTCTTATGGCCGCCATATTGGATTTATACGTCATTAAATAGCGCATAAAAATACCTTTTCAACCATGTATAACAGACCTATCTTTAGATGACGGAAAGTTAAATTTATTAAAAAAACAGTTTTTCACTTAGTTGGCTGTGAAACAAATGCCGCAATTGTGTTTGTTGTTTTAGCTATGTAACTATCTGTCAAAACTTTGTTATTTATTTGGTTCTATCTGTTAAGAGTTTAATTTTTATATTTAATATGGAAAGGTATTCAAATCGGGAAAAAGTGGATATGTATGATTGTTTCATTTTGTGCCGGAGGAACGCTGAACGAGCTCAAGATATGTACTTTCAGCGATATCCAGAAAGACGGCAACCAGGTTTGTCGATCTTCAGAATGCTTAGAAATAATTTACTTACTTATGGTTCCTTTAAAAAACACAATCGAAATAGAGTGGGAAATGTAAATATGGAAAATCTTGTTTTGCAAAGTGTTATCGACAATCCTCGTACCTCCCTTCGTCAAATCGAAAATAATGTTGAAGTGCCTAAATCAACTGCTCAGAGAATTCTCAAAAAATACAAGTATCGTCCATATGTAGAACATATTAGTCAAGGACTCCGAGATGGTGACTTAGAAAGGAGAATATCGTTTTGCAATTGGTTCTTAGAAAAATGCCAAGAAAATCCTCAATTTCCGCTTAAGGTTCTGTGGTCTGATGAAAGCAGATTTACAAACTGCGGGGTATTTAACA
This sequence comes from Agriotes lineatus, assembly GCA_940337035.1. NCBI lineage: Eukaryota > Metazoa > Arthropoda > Insecta > Coleoptera > Elateridae > Agriotes > Agriotes lineatus. The sequence continues at coordinate 129,127 of CALNHX010000107.1, read as the reverse complement.
GACACAACAACGTGTACTGGGCCGATCAAAATCCGTTCTTACATCGTGAGGTGCGTCATCAAGTTAAGTGGGGTTTTAATGTATGGCTAGGAGTCATAAACGGACACGTACTATTTAACATTTTTCATAATAATTTGATTGCACCTCGATATCTTGAAATATTACAAAATTACGTCGACCAAACTTTAGAAAATTTGCCTCTTCAAGATGTAGCAAACATGTGGTTCCAGCAAGACGGAGCACCTCCACATAATGCAAGAATCATAACTGACTATTTGAATCAGCAACATGGAAATAACTGGATAGGAAATCGAGGTCCGGTTGCCTGGCCTGCTCGCTCGCCGGACCTTACGCCACTTGATTTTTGCCTTTGGGGATATTTAAAGGATAAAGTTTATTGTACTCCTTATAATACAGTAGAAGAACTTGAGGCAGCCGTTGTTCAAACCATTGAAGAAATGCCTGGACAAATGGTTAAAGATGCATGTATGTCTCTAATTCATCGATGCATGACGTGCATTAATAACAACGGTGGAATTTTCGAACATTTAATTTAATTTATTTTAATTCAACGCTCTGTCATCGGTTTTTTTTTGGTTGTGAGTTTAATCATAAATAATGTATTAGTTGTTAACTTTAGTATCATAAATAAAAGATTATTTTTTAAAGACATTTTTAAGAAAACACAACTGCGGCATTTGTTTCACAGCCAACTAAGTGAAAAACTGTTTTTTTAATAAATTTAACTTTCCGTCATCTAAAGATAGGTCTGTTATACATGGTTGAAAAGGTATTTTTATGCGCTATTTAATGACGTATAAATCCAATATGGCGGCCATAAGAAATAACAAAGTTGGCTATGGTTGCAAAAAATCTAGAAGGCCTAGAAAAAATTCGTAAACGTCATTCGATTGGCCGTAGTCGCTAATACAAAATTACCAAATTTTATTAAATTTGTTTACAAGATGGCGACGATATTGCAATTTTTCGAAAACCACAATTTTTTGTTTTTGCTCGATATTTTAAAAACCCCTGTAGATATTTTTAATTTCGATACAGCATCTGACTGGGCTCAGAATAGCGCAACTTTTCTCTCATTTAAGCCACCCTGTATCTCTTGCCGTTTCCGAAATCCCCATGTAGTTGCTCTTATCTGGGACACCCTGTATAGATAAGAAATAAAGTTCGAATAAAAAAAAACGCTTTTTCGCCATCTTGGATCCGCCATTTTGTTTTAGTTAAGTTTTAATGTCAAATTCGTAATCAGCTACCCCAAAAACCCCTAGACATCTAATAAAAGCAAAAAAAAGAAAAAAAAAATTAGACCTTTGACGCCATTTTTGTTTTTAGACCAATTTTGAGGCCAGATTCGTAATCTGTGAACCCAAAAACCTTATGCTATCAAATGTCAGGCAATTGTTTAAATAAATAAAGAAGTTATAAGTTTTTTTAATTAAGAATATATTAAAAAACACTTATTTGTTAATAACAATTGAAAAAATAAAAAGCACACCTTCTCACTTATGGGGAACTTTTTTATAAACTTTTTCCGAAATAATAAAAAAAAAATATTTAAAATCGGTTTTGAGTCGACGAAGTTAGAACTTTTTTCCTTTAGTAAATGGACTATGGGGACATAATTGGAAAAGGTTTGAATACTAACGGGTGTTCATAAACAGTCGTCATCCCAGTAGGCTATGACTTCAGAAACGTATGTCTATTAAAATTGAGAAAAAATGCGCTATGACAGTACTCAATGACGTTTCATTGTGTTGCACGAATTAATCAAAGACATAACATTTTGTTTTTCAAAGCAACTGGGATGACGACTGTTTATGAACACCCGTTATTTGCCATAAGACTAAGGGCCGGTTGCAGAAAGCAATGTTAAGTCTGTTGTTAGCTAACGTCGCGTCAAAGTGAACAAAATCGCATCAAATTTTGTTTACTAATGTATTAGTTGCCATAAACATTTGAGATTTGATTCGTTTTTGTTCACTTTGACGCGACGTTAGCTAACACCAGACTTAACATTACTTTCTACAACCGGCCCTAAGTGAAATAGAAAATGCAATAATTATTTTAGTAGTTAGGCAACAAGTAACTATTGTAACTACTCGTTGCCTAGCTACCAATGTAATTATTGCATTGTCTATTTCGGTTATTCTTATGGCAAATAGTACCATGAGATTTAAAAAAAAATGATTCTGAGCAGGTCTTGATGTGTTATACGTTTGGCAGTACTGAAGTGTATTGTCAGTCTATGTCAAATTCGAGATTAAAAGGTTAGGTTTTGTTTGTTGTTTGACACAGACTGACGTAAAACTGACTGACAATATACTTCAGTACTGCCAAACGTATAACACATATCAAGGCCTGCTCAGAATAATTTTTTTTGTATCTCATGGTTAAAGCTGATAATTATATGCACTCAAATGTACAAAAATATACGCATATATATGCATACATTTTGTTGACTACCCAAAGTTACAATATATGCACAAAATATGCTCTATTTTTTTTTTAAATAAGGAGAAGTGTTTATTTCTCTCATTTTTATTCAAAGGCGTCATTCATTTTAACCTTTGACTGTATAAACATAGACTGTCAACGCCAACTTCACGTTGTAGCCAACATAAAAATGAGATTTCCTCTAACCCCGCCAAACTATTATTCACCCAACACTCGAAGTTCGACTCTTGAAATAGATATGTTGGCTCATTCCTTATACATCGCTTCTATGGGAAAAGTGGAGGTTGCTGGCAATCTATGTTTATATAGTCAAACATTTTAACAGGGACTTCCCCTTTCCTCTGCTTATTTCGATACGCGCACTGCACTCCAGCGGCAGAAAGTAAAATTATATATCTCAGTCGCAAACAAACATTGTATTAATAAATTAAATAAAATAGTAAATTTTACAAAAAATTCTCAAAACTTTCATACATTATAAATTATTGCTAAATATAACCAAATATGCAAAATCTAGAAAGTATGCTCAAAAACGTATAAATATGCAAAATGAAACTTTGCTTAAACGATTTGTTTTCACATAATTTGTATACATATGCAAAAAGTTTCGCCGGCATATCAGTCATAGAAAATATGCATTTGCCATATAATATCAGCTTTACTCATGGTATTTCAACCTTTTCCAACTCATGAAACTGCCATGTTCCGTACAATTTTAGGCAACCTGTATATAGCAGCAATGAAATAGCATAAATAAAAAACAGAATAAGAAAAATATGAACATAGAAACAAATATTTGAGTAGACTTGACGCTCATTTTAATTATGGCATATGTCTACGAAATATACCTAATAAAATAACTTTTGTACGGTTATCTCTTACTCTTACTCACGTATTATGTGCTTTTGTTCATGCTCTCATTGCTGATATACATAATTATGGTCCCATCAGTATACAACGTTGTTGATATAATTTTGTGATATTCTTTGCCTTATTAAGATTGTTTTTTAATATGTATATAAGTATGTATTATTATTAATGTTAATAAATATAAGGATTATTTCTTCAAGTTAATGTTAAGTTTTTTTTTCAAAAATAAAACAAATAGGAAAATAATGTACCAACAATATCAATCATCTCATCAATCTCTAGAGTCATTACGCCATTACATTTTTTTTGTGTAAATTCTGACAAGCACAATTTATTGCGCCTCTGTTTATTTTCATAAATTTCAGTAGCTAATGTTTTTTCCCGATAAACAATTAATTTACCTGGGTGAATACTTATTCAATGTTACATTTAAGCTGTTATTTTACATAAAATATTTCATATATATTAAGATAACATTATTTTGTGAGTAAGTTAGCTTAGCTTTTTAAATATTAGAAATTTCATAAATACCCAGTTTTTAGGTATTTACCCGAGGCAGGGGTAAATACCCATTTATAAATACCCTACCCACTGGGTATTTACCCGACCCACATCACTAACCGAGGCTGCCAGTGTTTGTAGGATTTATCACACCACTCTACCGTTCGAGTAGCAGTGAAGTATTCCGCGACCATACGTGAAGATTTGGTTGCGAGAACATCGATCGTCGGTACTTTCATCTTCTCGTGGTCAAGTTAAAGAACGTCAAAAAACATACAAGGAAGACGATACATTATGAAAACAATTTTTTGTCAATACATTTCATTAGATTTTATATGGAAAAAAATTAACATTTTAAGCTTATTCGTTGTAATTGCCCCCTCCCCTCCCGCGCCAAGCCATAGAAACCATAGGAAAAGTGTCAGGCACACAATGGGTTACCGGTAGTAAAAAAATTTATGGGAACATCACTGTTAATAAGTAATGGCACAAGCGTGAACTGTAGAGTCTTAAGATCAAAATATAAGACTTAAGCTAAATCTGGTTGCGTAAAATGTTGCAAGCTATTGAGTTACTTGGCGTTAAAGTTAACATAAAGTTTAATGTTTTCTATAATAACAAGAAAACAATTAGAGGTTTCACTCTCCAAATTTGTAAAAATAGGTTTTCGAGGACGAAGAATATCTAAATATTATTGTTAGTGATTTTTAGGTTGTGGTTCAAATCGATTGGCGTTACGGCGTTGTATTAAAAACTTCATCTGCAGATTTATAAAAAAATTACTTCAACGACTTCTAGCAAATATACCTTTTTATTTATACCAAAATGACCGTGAAGTTACTGGAAAACAAGTTCCGTCTAATATTGATGGCTGTTGTGTATGTAGGATCGAAACTCATCTCTAATTGAGGTCAAGGTTTGTATATAGTACGTTGCCTCGTAACTCTGTGCCAATGGCAGAGCAGCGCGCGAATACGTCACCAGTATAAACCGTTCAATAGTTATTGTCCCGATAGAAGGCTCTGTTAGGGTGATGAATTTCGCCCTGTAAATGTGCTGTCAGTCGCTAACAAAAGTTAGGTTATGCCCATTTTATACAAAATTATAGTTTTATGTTAATGTACAAAATGTGGTTGCCAGATTTGGTTTTGGATGTTGTGCCACTTTTATTGTTGGTTAAGATAAATTTCATGAAAGACAACTTGCTGATGCTGAATCCGTTTCATACTTTATTGAGTAGGCATAATTAGTGATGTAAATTACCCGGGTATTTATTTTTAAGGGTAAATACCCGGGGTATTTACCCGGATAAATACGTGAAATAGCTGAACTGAGAACAGTTACTGCCCAAAATACTGATGGGGCATAACTATACAAGTTGCCTAAAATTCTATGGAATATGGCAATTCCCACTACCGTGGGATCAAATAAATTTATAATTAGCGTCGCCTGCGATTCGTGTTATACGTTTGGCAGTACTGAAGTGTATTGTCAGTCTATGTCAAATTCGAGGTTGGTAGGTTAGGTTTTGTTTGTTTTATGACACAGACTAGCGCAATACTTAACCTGCAAATCTCGAATTTGACATAGACTGACAATACACTTCAGTACTGCCAATCGTATAACACGGATCACAGGCGACTCTGATTATAAATTTATTTGATCTCTCGGTATTTGCCGTAAAAGTAACAGAAATGGAAAATGCCATAATTACTTTGGTAGCTAGGCAACAAGTAGCTATTGCACCTACTTGTTTCCTAGCTAGCAAAATAAATATTGCATTTCCTATTGCACTTACTCTCTTATGGAAAATAGTATTTGAAACTTTCAAACTCATGGAATTGCATTGTTCAGTACAACTTTAGGCAATCTGTATATAACAGCAATGAGATAGCATGAATAAAAACAGAATTATAAAGAGATGAACATAGAAACAAATATTTGAGTAGACTTGACGCTCATTTTAATTATGGCATATGTCAACTAAATATGCCTATACTAAAATAACTTTTTTGTATGGTTATCTCATTCTTACTCTAGTATTATATGCTTTGGTTTATGCTACATCATTGCTGTTGTAATTATGGTCCCATCCATATATTACGTTGTTTATATAATTTTGTGATTTTTTTTGCCATATTAACATTGTTTCTGAATATGTATACAGGGTGTTTAAAAAATACCTTCGGATATTTTACCCACTTGTAGATCTCATCAATACAAACAAAAATGTCCTAATAAACATGGGTGAGGAGATACAGGGTGTTAAAGTTTTTTTTTAATCTTGTTTTTTTATGATATCTAAAAACGCTTTGAGCGATTTTAATGAAATTTTTACAGTTTGTTTATAACTTTATGAGGTATTTTTTGGACCAATTTTTATGTTGAAGGAGTAATTCCAGGGGCGTGCCCACGGGGCATATCGATTAGGTTTGCAATTTTTATATATTTTTTAATAAAGTAACTAAAAATGCAATTTTTTGTCTCCTGAGATTTTTTCAGATCTCGTTTCGTTTTCAAGGAATCAAAGCCCATATTTTTGCACGTCTCTGAACCTGTTAAGACAAAAACTAAAATGCTTCAATAAATCAAAATCCCTTAGCCGATTTTAGTGAAACTTTGAAGGTTTACTGGTGCTATTAATGATCGTGCTTTGGCACACTTAGATTTAAATTATTTATTCCAGGGGCGGCCGGGATTTTTTTTTTGAAAACTTTAACATCTTGTAACTCAGAAACAAAGCATTTCAGGACCCATGTTTATTAGGACTTTTTTGTTTGTATTGATGAGATCTATAAGTGGGTAAAATATCCGATCGTATTTTTTAAACACCTTGTATAAGTATGTTCTTATTAATATTAAGTTCATTTTTTAAAAATGGAAACAAGTTGGAAAATAATGTACGAACAATATCAACATCCCAATTACCGGAGTCAGAGCCATCACAATTTTTGTTTGTTTGTATATTCTGACAAACACAATTTCTTCTGTCCTAACTGTTTATTTCCCTAAACTTTGGCAGCCAATGTTTTTTCCTGATAAATGATTAATTTACCTAGGTGATTGCTTATTCAGTGTTACATTTAAATTGGTATTTTACATAAAATATTCCAGTGGATTTATATGTAGTTTATTTATTAAGGTAACATTATTATGTGAGTAAAAGTTAGCTTAGCTTTCCAAATATTACAAATTTGATAAATACCCAGTTTTTAGGTATTTACCCGAGACAGATGTAAATACCCAGGTAAATACGCATTTATAAATACCCTACCTACTGGGTATTTACTCAACCTACATCACTAGGCATAATGAAAGTCGTTTTTTTTTTTTATGTAATATATTTTTTTCAGTATGCAGTTATATAATAACTTATTTAAAATTATATAATAAATGCATAATAATACTAGGTTGCTGATGGTGGTGTAAATCTTTATAAACTAACGCTTCCATATTTAAATAAATAATGTAAGAAATAAGAGACTGCGAATGAGATTCTTTGTTGGGATGGATGCTGGTATGCTCGTCTAAACATAAGCGGCTTTAGTTTTCATACGAGAAACGTAGGGGGTAGTGATGTGGGTCGGGTAAAACCCAAGTGGGTAGGGCATTTATAAATGGGTATTTATCCGGGTATTTACCCTTGCCTCAGGTAAATACCTAAAAACTGGGTATTTATCAAATTTCTAATATTTAGAAAGCTAAGCTAACTTTTACTCACATAATAATGTTATCTTAATAAATAAACTACGTACAGCGTGAATACTAAAAAGTTGAGAAAGAGCGAGAAATTTTGAATTAAATCCTAGTAATTTTTTGCTTTTATGTTTCTCGCAGTTGTATCACCCCAAGTTTCTGGTTACATGTCACTGGTGGTACTGTAAATCTATGTCAAATTCGAGGTTAGCAGGTTAGTTTTTGCGTCAGTTTTGATACAAACTGACATATTTATCGGGAAGAAACATTGGCTGCCAAAGTTTATGGAAATAAACAATAAGCAATAAATTGCACCCGTCAGAATTTACAAAAAAAAAAAAGTGATGGCTCTGATTCCGGATAATTATGGCCTCATCGGTATTTTGGGCAGGAACTGTTCTCAGTCCAGCTTTTTTTTTATTCTACAAAATTCGAATAGAGCACCTTCACTTACCAATCAATTGTACTGGTTAGATTGGTTTTATAATATTAGTAAATGAGGCTATAAATACCTGTTTAAATACCCATTTTGGGTATTTACCCAGGTAAATACCTCAGGTATTTACCCCTAAAAATAAATACCCGGGTAATTTACATCACTACCCTGAGGCCAGATCAGCTTTGGGAGTTGCGTAATGTGGATTCTCAGCCACTCATTTTCCATGTCACAAACAAGAATTTTGATGCCAAAAACCCCCTATTCCACTTCCATTGTTTCATTGGTAGTATCTGAATCATTATCAATATCTGATTCTGACTCAGATTCCTCCAATGAAATAATGCCATAAATGCTTAACCTTATCCTTGGATGAAAGCTGAGAATTTATATGCTTGTTGTAGTAAGTTTTAAAGAACCCCCATGCCATTTCAATAGGATTGTATTGGCAATAGTACGGAGGTAATCTAAGATCCTCATGATTATTCTTTCAAAAATTCGTCAGTCACGTAACATTTGTTGTCTTTCCTAGAAGGTTGAATTAAACTTCAAAGATGATTTATTTTAACAGCGCTTTGTTGAGTGTCACGCTTCAGGCCCTCCGGCGCACTGAAGCTGTAAAATGGAAAAATATAAACGACTGTAACAATTGTAACGGTGGTTTATAACGTTTGTTTAAGCAAAAATCAACGATGGAAACCTAATATGAAAAGCAAACGAAATAATGTTCTAATTCCCTAATTTAATAGCCTTTTACATCAACGCTTATTGCAGAATATCGCAATTACGACTTGTGCATGATATACCAAGAAATGTCTGCTGAAATCGTTCAAACACTTACAAGACAAGGATATCCTGTATTACTGAGTGCAGCCACAGCAAAATTTCATAATATGGTGAATTTACTGAATACATTTAATCTTGAATCAAAGGAAAGTAAAATGTTTGAAATAAAAATAATTTAAAAATAACAATTTCCAAACTTTTATAATAAATTTTAAATTTTTTTAGCGCATTTTCGTCCTACATCTGAATCCGCTCCATGTTTCTTACCTAAAATGATTTAGTTTTTTTTTAAGGTGTTCAGATTCTAATAAATATTCTTAGTTTGGAATATTGTCTATAAACAAGTTCTCATCAACATTTAGCTTTTTACACAAATAGTTTGTGGTTTTTAAAATGATTTGTTTACTATGTTTAAATGTTCTTTGGTGGAATTTTTGGAAATATGATTCCATGTCTTGGATGGTTTAATTAATCCCCCAAATTATAGACTTTACACCCAAGGAGGTATGCTCTACGAGTGCAAAGGCATTGGTTCGGAATTTATTAGTATAAATTCCAAGACTTGGGTGTTTTAAAGACATCTTAGCTAAAAATTCCGCAATATATTCTAATCCATCTTTTTCTAAATAATCTCTTAACTGATTTGGATGAAAAGGACTTGCTACTGGATGACACGTCACCTTCTCCTGCCCGCTTGTCTCACTTCAGAGTTACGAGAGGCAACCTACTATATACAATCCTTGAATTTATGTGCCGTTTTGGCTCTAGAGCAATGTGACTCAATTGATCTAAATTTTGCCTACACAAGGTATTGAAAAAAATAGTTCAACATAGCCGGTTAGTAGGTCAATCTCTGATGTAAATACAATACTTCGATGGAAAAAATATGGTTCCAACAAGATATGGCCACAGCCCATACAGCAAGAGCCACGACGAATGTTTTCAAACCACGTAATCTCGCGTTTTGGCGACGTACCCTGGCCCCCACGGTCACCGGATTTGTCGCCGTGCAACTTCTTTTTGTGGGGTTACCTGAAATCGAAAGTCTATGTTCAAAAACCTCCTACGCTAGGCGAATTCAAACTTGCCATTCGTGAAGAAACTACGGGGGTGCCCCAAGAAATGTTTAACTTTGAGGAGAGGCTCCATATGTGTGTCTAGTAAAATGGACGTCATCTTCCTGACATAATCTTTCATAATTAAATAATCTTGTATACCAATAAAAACTAGACATATCACAGATTATTATCGTAGTAATAAATTGGTTTTAGATGGAAAATTAAGAAGGTTGCATTCTTTTGAAATCCAATACTAGAAATCTTGATTAATTTACAAACTTTGTTAGCTTTTTTAGTTTTTTCGTAAAGCTCATTTTTTTTTGTATGTATGTATGTATGTATGTATTATCTGTTTTTTTTGTAAAAAAATAAAATACATTCTGATGGACGGCGGCACAGTTATTCAGCAAAATGCCTTGCATGATGATGAATTTAATTTTTTACTCTACACCACAAGGTAACAAGAGGTAAACAATAATACATTGATTGCTTGATTATCCTGTAGCTCCTCGGTGGAGCAAAGGGCACCTTACGGTGTTTCACAGCCTAGATGATTTGTGGCAGGATGGCTATTCCTGGCCACTATCTTCTGTTACCACTTTTTCTATGAATTCCTTCCATTTCCTTATATCTCTTGCTATTCTATAGTAATGAGCTGCACCCCTTGTGTAAGGGGCTGCAACCCTTTGTGTGGTATAGGGCTAGTTGTCCCCCTTAGACCACTAATTGCACCTAGGGAATTTTTGCTTGTCTGCTGACCACTATGTTGTAACTTAGGGGTTTTAAGGGCGAGTTGTCTATTAAATAAAACACCCACAAAAGATAATTAACCTTATATTAAAAGAAACCAAAAATTTGGCTCAGTTACAATTGACTTCTATTGATTAACTGTAAGCTTCGTAAATGATTTGGTTAATTAGGCTTAACTAATGACATGAATTTCACCCTGGAAGGATAGAACAACTCGAAGCAACCCTTAATTATACGGTTAATAAAATACCATAAAATTTCCTGACCTTTTCCGGTGCTGACGTAATCTTCCCGGGAAATAGTTTATTTCTTATATTAGCGGAACGCCCGTATTTATTTATGGAATTTAATTGTGTTCAGCTGGATTTCGGGATGCCTCTGGCCTGCTTCGCATTCCTGGATTTTAGAGGGGCTTGGCACTGCAATTTAGGACTTAGTTAAATTGGCACCGAATAAAAACCGTTCGCGGCGGCTAATTAATCTCGCAGGACCCCGGATGGAACTCCCCTTCGGTTCGCGCTTTCCACACAGGTAATTGTCTTTCTTGAAGAGCCGGGAGTTCTCGTTATGCCAATTTGCCAAAATGGCTTATCCGTAGCGGCTCTTGGTACTGCATGAAACCAAACTGACTCATCGGTTTTCACAGTACAGAAATTGTATGTTTGCTGGCGCAGCCCGATTCTTTGAAAATTCTGCCAGTGAGTTAATATCGAATTTCTTTGACTTCCCGGATGCAATTCAACCGTTTCTTTGATTACGACAATGTAGCCTTTTACGTTCGTAGTACATGAAATTTTTCAGGGCCGGCTTCGATTTATTCTTTCCTTTTTGAAAATTTTTTTGATGACTTAAAATCTATATTGTAAACGCAATTTATTGCGGTTTGTTACACTATTTACTTCATTCCGTAAGTATTTTTCTGGTATGCCAAATTGTTCTAGTAGTTTTCACATTGCACTTCTGTTAATGGAGTCGAAAGCTGTTTCGAAGTCTATAAAATTTATATATATTTCTTCTTCCACTTCAGCTATTTGTTCTAGGATAATTCTTAAGGTACCTATGTGATCTACACAGGCCCTGTTCGGTCCTAAACCAGGTTAGTTTTCTCGCAATTTGTTGTTCATTGGTGCTTTCATTCTATTCCACATTATTCTTGTCATGACTTTGCTAGCCACGCTGAGTAGTGTTATTGGTCGCCAGTTCTCGCATTTGGTTAGATTGCCCTTTTTGGGTAGTTTTATTAGTATTCCCCTTCCCCACTCTACTGGTATTCTTTCCTCTGTCCATATTTTATTTATCAATATTGTTAGGGTTTATTACATGCGTGTTAAATAAATTTACATGTCAGTATAATTGAATAAGTACAGTTCTATGAACTTTTTAAATAAAGGTAAGAAGGACAGAATGTTCTCAATACAGTGCAAAGAGAGCACAATACTAGATCAAATAAGGCTATAAAAAAATGGAACGGTAATATTTGAAGAATGGTGAAATGCTGACAATTATTATAAAATACAAGAAATTCACACAACAGGAAATGAACGAGATTGGTGTTTAAAAAAATGAGTCAGTGAAGTGACATAAGTGAACAGACAATCCAAATAAAACATAGTGAGTGGCGCTATAACCTAGTTTAAATACGAACGTGAGCAAACAATAATTTTAGAATTAACATTTTGTACATTTTTATAATATAAGTTAAAATTTAGTTTATAAGTAACTGATTTGTACTTGGTTAACATCCACAATTATGAATTTAGATAGGAAATTGTTGTTAACTACCCAAGAGAGAAACAATTGAATAAAAATTATTTCATGACAGTCTAATTTGTCTCGCCAGATTAATTGAGTTTTAAGCCATTTATAAGTGAAATAAATTAAAAATAATTATACCGTCGTGATCAGGAGTTCGTAGTGCATATGTGAGAATGTGGGTGTGAAAATCCATCACTTAAAAATTATTTTCATCTGTGACCATCTTCCGAACCACTTCGCCAACGACGAGAAGTTTTGCGATCATCAGATTTTGAGCACAATTGAGGTCGGGCGGTTGAACTTTTGGTAGCACCTCGTCCGCACGCCGTGTAGGAGTACACCGCAGTAGTTCCAGCATCCTAGGGTTCCGCTTCCAGCAGCAAGCATTTAGATTTTTTTTCATAATGATCACAAAAGTCTTCATTTTTAATCGAAAAATCGTAAAGAAAAGTACACTTTTTTTAACTATTTTATTAAAATTGTGAAGTTTCAATTTGACAGTTGTAAATTCCGAAGTCCTTTGCGACTAAATTTCAGGTTACAAGAGATCACTATGCAAAAAAACTACGTGTATAACCTGTTTTGAAAGTCCCTTCTTTCATACATTTGCTTGATTAACGAGGGCGAATTCATGAAAAAAGTATGACTTGCAAAACTAGTTGTACAAATAACTATTGTGTCATTCAAAACAAAACTGGCAAATTGCGATACGACCTTGAAAATTGCTAAACAATTAACAAATTCAAAACAATGGAAATTAAACAACCCTGCAAATATATAAGCAGGTGCAGAAGGCACCAACATCAGTCTTTAGAAAACTTCTGAAGTAGCTGACAGCATGAGCAGCGAAACGTCAAGTTTAAATCGACGACCACGGCATAACGCGGAAAAACCTACCATTAAGGACAATGACCATGAAAGCCTGCATTTGACTCTGTAAAATCCAAAGCGACCTTCAGAATGTAAGAACGACAGAGAATTTTGAAAATGGCTTTGTAAAATTCAAAGGGAATCCTCTCTAATTTGCAAAACTGTATCAAGTTCAAAACAATGAAAATGTTGACAACCTTAAAAATTGGAAATTTCTAGATGACCTTGAGGATTTCAAAATAATAGAATATCGAAAGTGGCATTGTAAAATTCACAGTAGAACTCTGGAATTTGAAGGAGACCTTGAAAGTAGGAAACGCTCTTCTAAATTCCAAAACAACTCTGTAAATGCCAAGGTGACCCTGTAAATTCCGAAAACTTTGTAAATAACAAAATGACCCTGTATGTAAATGCTAAAATGACCCTGTACATGCCAAAACGACCTTGTAAATGACAACATGCTAAAATGACCCAGTATATGCCAAGACGACCGTGTAAATTCTAAAACAACCATGTCAATGCCAATATGATGCTATAAATTCCAAGATGGCTCTATAAATTAAACCAACCCTTTAAATTCGAAAACGACTTAAAATTCCAAAATGACCCTGTATATGCCAAGACGACCTTGTAAATTGTAAAACAACCGTGCCAATGCCAATATGATGCTATAAATTCCAAGATAACTCTATAAACTAAAATGACCCTGTATATGCCAAGACAATCTTGTAAATTCTAAACGAATCATGTCAATGCGAATATGACGCTATAAATTTCAAGATGACTATAAATTAAAAAACCCTTTAAATTCAAAAACTACTTAAAATTCCAAAATGACCCTGTAAATGCCAAGACGACCTTGTAAATTGTAAAACAACCATGTCAATGCCAATATGATGCTATAAATTCCAAGATGGCTCTATAAATTAAACCAATCCTTTAAATTCGAAAATGACTTAAAATTCCAAAATGACCCTGTATATGCCAAGACGATCTTGTAAATTCCAAAACAATCATGTCAATACGAATATGATGCTATACCTTTCAAGATGACTAAATTAAAAAACCCTTTAAATTCGAAAATTACTTAAAATTCCAAAACAACCCTGTTAATGCCAAGACGACCCTGTAAAGTCCAAAAACCTTGTAAATGACAAAATGACACTGTATATGCTAAAGTGACCCTGCATATGCCAAGACGACCTTGTAAATTCTAAAACCTAACCTCGATGGTGAGCAAGCAAGCAGCGTGCAAAATTCGCTTCTAGTAAAACCGTTAAAAAGTGCGTAGTTAGTTGTTATAAACCTACTTGTTTATAATTACCCATAGCATAATGTCTATTGTGAAGACCTGCAGTGTTTGTGACCTTAATTTGGGCAATGATAAGCCGATAAAGTGTGACTTTTGTGTTCTTCCTCTGCACACAGCATGTGCTGGAGTTTCACGTGCCGAGGTCGCCTGTCTGCTGTCCGCAAATCGGGCGGTAAGTTATCAATAGTAATATAACAAGGGCGAGACATACTTACCAATAATGTTGCACACGCCAAGGGTCGAGTGCTGGTTGCAATGAAAACTGTCCCGAGGGCTTGCCCGAGGGAAGTTTTCTAAGGGCAACCAGCACGATGACTCTTGGCACGGGCAAAATTATATGTAAGTATGTTGCCTGCGTTTATATTTTGGAGATTATTACACAAAACCCGTATACGAATTATGATTTAAAATTGATCTAATAATGCCAACAAATTCAAATTGCTTGTTTCTTGCCTTTCTATTTCTAATTATTACACCATCCACGGGGTCGATAATCATCCCTAGGGAGCTTATCGCTTGGTAATCAGCCCACGGGCGCTTATCAGCTAATCAGTTCGGGATTGGTCGATTTTCAAAAAATGCATGATTCTCATTGGATGATATCAGTCATGTGACAGTTGTGTGTAATAATCGATGCAAGAAATGTGAGAATAAAGGTAATGAAATCTCTGAATTAAAAGACCTAATTGTCAAACTTACCCGTGAAGTAGCGGATCTAAAGATAAACCGAAACGACACATTCTTAGCACCGCCGGAGGTAACCGAACACGTCATATCTGAGATACGAGAACGCAATTTAAGGTTCCTCAATGTGATTGCCTATAATGTCGAGGAATCTACTGCTCCTACTGTTGAGAATCGTATTAACGATGACAAAAACAAAATCAACGAAATAATAGAAAAATTATCGCATATTACTACACTTGTTGATGTCAAACAGGTAATCAGGTTAGGTAAACCGACTATCGGGAAAAATAGGCCAGTAAAAATTGTTTTTGGCAGTGAGCTTGATGCGCGTAAAGTTCTTAAGCAGAAAAACATCATTACAGCCGATAGCCCGATTAAACTTAGCAATGATAATACAGTTATGCAACGTGATTACTTAAAGGCACTCAGGAATCAATTAACTGATCGTTTAAATAATGGAGAATCAGACCTAACCATAAAGTACGTTAGAGGATCACCTAAAATCGTTAAAAACGCAAAAAACTAGAATATCCACGGCTTTTTAACATAACCTTTTTCTATACAAACATACAAAGCATTGGCAACAAATTTAATGAATTTCTAATACAGATAAACGATCTTAAACCAACAGTTATCCTAATCACAGAAACATGTTTGAATCCTAGTGTCAGTGACACCACGATAACTATTCCGCAATATAGCTTATTCAGATGTGACAGAATAGGTCGTGCAGGGGGTGGTGTTCTAATATATATTTTAAATGAAATTGATCATGAAAAAATTTATGCTGAAAAATGTAATGAATACTCCAGTGCAAACTTAAGCTTATTATTTTTAAAATTGAAGTTGCTTAACATGGTCTATAAAATCGTGTGTGTCTACAGACCGCCCGGTTTAACTGGTGATGAGAACAACATACTAATTTCAATGCTATCGTCTGCATTCAACTGTAAAGAAGGTAAACTTATTATCTTTGGTGATTTCAACTACCCGAAAATCCACTGGGAATCGTTGACTTCTACTGACGGGACGGGTGCATCTGCTGATTTTCTAAATATGTATCTTGAATCCGGTCTCCATCAAGTTGTGAAACAACCTACTCGCTTCCGGTCCTCGGACACACCGTCGCTTCTTGATTTAATCTTAACTACTGAAGAAAACCTTGTCACAAACCTTCAATATAGGCCCCCAATAGGTAAAAGTGATCATATTGTAATAATTGCGAGTATACAATTTCTTTCCTCTTCAAAAGCATCAAACTCCAAAAGGGCTTTGATTAGAAATTATCGAAATGGCGACTATGTGACCATGAATAACATTTTGAGTAACGTATCTGCGTCGAACTTAAACATTAATTATGCATGGGCAATTCTGAAAAATAAAATACTTCAGGCCGTGGACAAAACTGTACCGTTTAAAAGGAAACTAAGAGCTCAAGATAAACCATGGATGACGGAAAGAATTCGCACTTTTATCAATAAAAAAAGACAGCTTTGGGATAGATATAAGCTCAGCCACCTCCCAACCGACTACGTAAAATACCGCAATCAATGCAATTTTCTCTCAACAGTGATTAAATCTGCAAAATCTAATTATGAAAATCTAGTTATTGAAAGTGGTGGCAAGAGCCTTTTTAAATACATTGCTAAGTACACTAAACCCCAGATGCAACCATTACTTTTAAAAGACTTGGAAACTGACACTCTCCACTCTGATCCGTGTACTATTGCTAATTTATTTATGCGCCAGTTCCACACAGTATTTGTACGAGAAGATCTCTCTTCCTTGCCAGTACTATCTCCTGCCACTGCAATGCAGACTAGCATAACCTCAATAGAATTTACGCCAGACAAAATACTAGCGGCCATCAAGTCTCTTAAAGCTGATGCTTCTCCTGGACTAGATGAAATTCCTCCTATACTTCTAAAGGAATGTGCGGATTCGTTAACTAACCCTCTCGTACAGATTATGCAGAACTCAATGAACTGTGGTAAGTTGCCTGCAGAGTGGAAAACATCCATAGTTACTCCAGTATACAAAAAAGGTGATAAGACGCTGGCTGCCAATTACAGGCCGATAAGCCTAACATCTGTAGCATGCAAATGTATGGAAAAAGTAATCGTTCAGGAGCTTACCCAGTTTTTTAAGTGCAACCATATATTCAACAATAATCAACACGGCTTTTTACCAGGACGTTCAACAGTATCCAATCTCTTAACTACCCTAGAACATTGCACGGCTTCCCTGGATCACGGGGACCCTATAGATATAATTTATTTAGATTTTGCCAAGGCCTTTGATAGGGTTCCTCATGAAAGGCTACTGCTGAAACTTCAACATCTTGGTGTTCGTGGAATGTTATTACAGTGGATTGCAGACTTTCTAAAGGGTCGAACCTTCTGCGTATCTGTACAAGGGCATCGCTCGGAATTCTCACCGGTTTTAAGTGGAGTCCCTCAGGGATCAGTGTTGGGGCCGTTGCTGTTCATTAGCTATATATGGGATTTGGGAATAGATTTTGAATCTACTTTGTCCTTTTTTGCTGACGACGCTAAGCTTCTGGCAAACCCTATATCTCATCCGCTCTGCATTTCCGAGGATCTCCGGAAACTAGAGGCATGGTGTAGGGATTGGCTTCTGTCGCTGAATGCCGATAAATGCACAGTACTTCATCTAGGAAAAAACAACCCCCATCAAAATTATTTGCTACATAATACATTGCTACGTTCCGTTACATCGCAGGAAGATCTAGGTGTTACTATTACCTCTAATCTAAAGTGGAGTGAGCATGTCTCTAAAGTTGTTAAAAAAGCAAATTCAGTGACGTATCTTATAAATAGAGTGTTTAAAGATCTTAGTCCGAATAGTGTTAAAAAAATTCTAAAAACATATGTGCGACCTATCCTAGAGTATGCTTCAGTAGTCTGGAACCCGTATTTTGTTAAAGATATTGACCAATTGGAACGTGTACAAAGGAAATTTACCAAGAAGTCCCCTGCTTTG
Source organism: Agriotes lineatus (assembly GCA_940337035.1). Lineage (NCBI taxonomy): Eukaryota > Metazoa > Arthropoda > Insecta > Coleoptera > Elateridae > Agriotes > Agriotes lineatus. The sequence goes on along the minus strand of CALNHX010000107.1, from coordinate 110,931 downwards.
AAAAACTTGCCTTACGAAGAACGCCTTACGCGCTTACACCTGCCCACATTGGGCAACAGAAGATCCCGTGGTGATATGATAGAAGTGTACAAGGTTCTTCACGGTCATTACTCATGTGATACAAACTTTTTCACTCTGAATCGAAATGTCATGACTAGAGGCCATAATTACAAACTAGAGTGTAATAGATTTAATTTACTTCTCAGGCAAAACTTTTTTAGCTGCCGCGTGCAAAAGCAATGGAACTCGTTACCACACACTGTTGTTAATTCCTCTACTTTAAATGTTTTCAAGAGTCTGTATGATGGTTTTATATAATTATTGTTTAACAAATTAATAACATATTAATTTAAGTTGTCATGTGACATGTGTGTCATTTATATGCAGTTGTTTGTATCTGCTTGTTTTCTTGATAGAAGTTTTATCGGCTTCGCCGCCTACTTCTTGTATTCTTAAATAAAATTTAAAAAAAATAAAAAAAAAATAAAAAAATAAATAAAGCGTGTCAATGTCAATATGATGGTATAAATTCCAAGATGACTATTAATTAAAACAACCCTTTAAATTCGAAAACGACTTAAAATCCCAAAATGACCCTGTAAATGCCAAGACAACCCTGTAAATTCCAAAAACCTTGTAAATGACAAAATGACTATGTCTATGCTAAACTAACCCTATATATACCAAGACGACCTTGGAAATTGTAAAACAACCATGTCAATGCCTATATGATGCTATAAATTTCAAGATGACTGTATAAATTAAAATAACCCTTTAAATTCGAAAACGACTTAAAATTCCAAAATGACCCTGTATATGCCAAGTAGGGTTTTCAAGTCCCGGGACCAAAAGTGTTTTCGGGACTTACGAGCTAAATTTCAGGCCCTGGGACTAGTCCCGAAGATCCCGAAAATGGTCCCGAAAGAGAAATAGTGTACAGGTTAAATTTCCGAATGAAATTTCAAACAAAAAAAAAACAAGTGTTTTAAGTCAAATAAAGTATTTCTGTGCTGATAATTTGTGTTGGGTCTCGTCTACAACTTCATTGCTTTCTTCTGGTACTAAAAATGTCTGTCGCTCTTCATCTTTTGCTTTTGTTTGAACTGCAAAGTGCGTGTGTAATCCTTTCGTCAAGTTGCCTCTGATTATGATAATTTTGTAGGAACCAACTTTACATTTCGCCAATTGTTTATCTTCAATATATAAAACTGTTGCCATAGTGACTTCAAATCGTTGTTTTTTAAATGTAGAATGAAGGTAGGTTGCGAATCGGAATTCATTCTAATTGTTACGCTTTAGCAGACAAATAACGAACACACTTAAAACCCAAAAATATAAATTATTCAGCTTCTTCGCACATATCTAAATGCAACAAAAAAACATACAAATACATAAATAGAAGAAGATATGTAAATGTGGCTGAAACAACACACAGGTTTAATTCTAACCTACCGAAAACAATAGCTCTCCTGCCTACGCAAAACGCAAATAATGCAGAATGTGCAAGAGGCATGAGTAATACGCCGGACGCCGGTGAATACCCGTCCTAATTCTCTGATATACGCACGCATGTTGACATGGTCCCGGGACTTCGCCTGGGCTGGCTGTGGTCGCGGGACTCGGTTTTTGTGGTAGAATCCCGGGACCGAATCCCGGGACTGGAAACCCTAATGCCAAGACGATCTTGTAAATTCCAAAACAATCATGTCAATGCGAATATGATGCTATACATTTCAAGATGACTAAATTAAAAAAACCCTTTAAATTCGAAAACTACTTAATATTCCAAAGCAACCCTGTTAATGCCAAGACGACCCTGTAAAGTCCAAAAACCTTGTAAATGACAAAATGACACTGTATATGCAAAAGTGACCCTGTATATGCCAAGACGACCTTGTAAATTCTAAAACAAGCCTGTCAATGCCAATATTAAAACAACCCTTTAAATTCAAAAACGACGTAAAATCTTAAAATGACCCTGTTAATGCCAAGACGACCCTGTAAATTCCAAAAACCTTGTAAATGACAAAATGACCCTGTATATGCTAAGATGACCCTGTAAATCCCAAGACGACCCTGTAAATTTAAAAAACTTTGTAAATGACAAAATGACCCTATATATGCTAAAATAACCCTGTATATGCTAAGACGATCTTGTAAATTCCAAAACAATCATGTCAATACGAATATGATGCTATACCTTTCAAGATGACTAAATTTAAAACCCTTTAAATTCGAAAATTACTTAAAATTCCAAAACAACCCTGTTAATGCCAAGACGACCCTGTAAAGTCCAAAAACCTTGTAAATGACAAAATGACACTGTATATGCTAAAGTGACCCTGCATATGCCAAGACGACCTTGTAAATTATAAAACAAGCGTGTCAATGTCAATATGATGGTATAAATTCCAAGATGACTATAAATTAAAACAACCCTTTAAATTCGAAAACGTCTTAAAATCCCAAAGTGACCCTGTAAATGCCAAGACGACCCTGTAAATTCCAAAAACCTTGTAAATGACAAAATGACACTGTATATGCAAAAGTGACCCTGTATATGCCAAGACGACCTTGTAAATTCTAAAACAAGCCTGTCAATGCCAATATGATGGTATAAATTCCAAGATGACTCTATAAATTAAAACAACCCTTTAAATTCAAAAACGACGTAAAATCTTAAAATGACCCTGTTAATGCCAAGACGACCCTGTAAATTCCAAAAACCTTGTAAATGACAAAATCACTCTGTATATGCTAAAATGACCCTGTAAATCCCAAGACGACCCTGTAAATTTAAAAAACTTTGTAAATGACAAAATGACCCTATATATGCTAAAATAACCCTGTATATGCCAAGACGACCTTGTAAATTCTAAAACAACTGTGTCAATGCCAATATGATGCTATAAATTCCAAGACGACTCTATAAATTAAAACAACCCTTTACATTCGAAAACGACTTAAAATTCCAAAATGACCCTGTTAATGCCAAGACAACCCTGTAAATTCCAAAAACCTTGTAAATGACAAAATGAACCTGTATATGCCAAGATGACTATACATTTAAAAAGCCCTTTAAATTCGAAAACGATTTAAAATTCCAGAATGACCCTGCTAATGCCAAGACGACCCTGTAAATTATAAAAACCTTGTAAATGACAAAATGACCCTGTATATGCCAAGACGACCCTGTAAATTCTAAAACAACCATGTCAATGCCAAGATGATGGTATAAATTCCAAGACGACTCGATAAATTAAAACAACTCTTTAAATTCGAAAATGACGTAAAATTCCAAAATGACCCTGCTAATGCCAAGACGACCCTGTAACTTCCAAAAACCTTGTAAATGACAAAATGACCCTGTATAAAGATTGGTGATGGACAATGTGAACATACAAAATCAAATGAGCTAGAATACAGTTTGTGGGCCTTGCATCCATTAGACAGAATTGGACATACAGCAGACGCTCGATAACATGAACTATTCAAACCAAGTGTATTCACATTGTCGAAATGTTTACATGAGTGAGTGTGATTTTATTAATAAACACATTATTAAAGCGATAAGTAATACACATTTTTAATGAGAAGGAAAATAAGCTGCTATTTTATTCTGCATAGATTAGCGCCTATGTTCAGCAATGACTAAAATGAAATACAAACGCATTATAAACATCCATCCGAGAGACTCAGCTGTGTCGCAGAGGCGAATCTCCTACATAAATTGACGACTAACCGTCGCCAACAACTGTTGACGTTATCGAACTGTACAGGTTGTTTACATTATCGGGCGTTCTGTTTGATCCTATGGTATGAATTTTATGTTTTCATTATCTGGTGTTTATGTTATCGAGCCCTTGCTGTATATGATTTAAAATCTAGTACCTTAGGATTTATTGTGTTTTAAAAACAAAACATTAATTCTTTTAAAACTGAAATTATGTTAGAAATTCGCGTTTAACCAAGCAGGGCTGAACCCCAAAAAATGAAAATTTAAATCGAGAATTTTTTGCGTTTTACAAGAGTCGTTTTACCTGTCTATTTTTTGTTTGTACAAACAGATCTCTTTGATTCTGTCTATGGTAAAATTGAGAAATTGAGGTTATGATTTTCTGTCAAATTTGATTATATCTGAAATAAGAAGTATCACAGTCAGGTTGGTGGCAGAAGATACGGGATCAGAAGTGTTTCCATGTATGAGGTATGACTGACTTTCATCGGCCCTTGTTTACTTACAGTCACTCGTGTAATGATTATCATTTCTCTGTTAGCTACAGTTTTTGAGATACCTAGGAGAACAGTGGAGGAAATTCAAAAGTACCAAGTTTTGAAGTGTCATTAATAAAACTTAAAACCAAACAGCAGTAGTCTTCTCATGCACAAACGAACATTACCTAATAATTTGTATTTTTACAGGTATGGCGAGTTCGCCTTCGAAACAGCAGCCTCCGTCACAATGGTGAAACTAAATTGTTTGCAACACCACGCCTCGGCACGACGGCAACCGTTCGGAGAATCGGGCACTGTCATGATGTGTAATCAACTTACATTTGCCGAATTTTGTCCTGGTTTATATATATATTTAGAATTAATGGGTGTTTGCGTTGCAAGTGCCGACCGATCGTCGAGCGGTTGTGCTATTGAAATGCGGCGGCGACGCTGACTTGCAGTAATCCCGCAAGCGACGTTGCCGCTATTTGTGTAGCCATAGTTTAATCGAGTCTTATTACCATAATTATTATTATGTAACTAAAATTTACCAACATTCGAGAATATTCCATTAGTGAGTTTAGATCCTGTTTTAGCACTTGTGCTACTATCGCATGCACGACTGCTGCGTTTGTTGTCAAATGTTTAAGCTCTTCTTTTATATTGTACTATATCGCAAGTTGTTTTGGTGTACACATTTTAAATGATTTGTTATGTAACTGGCAGTTATTATTAAGCGACGGTTCTGTAAATTTGTAAGCTTCTTGTTTAGATTAAGAGTTAAAGGTATTTCGTTGTTACTGTAACAGTATTTTAGATGACAGGAGTCTGTGATTTTTTGCGTTGTTGACTATTTATTATATCTAAGCGTCCAGATACGTGCAGAAAGCCCTGCGTTGCCCTTCAGTTTCTTCACTTTGAAATATTTGGCTTTTAGTTGTAAAATGCGTATTGGCAAACGTTTTCTTCCAGTCCTAGGTCGATTCTCGCTAATAATAGCATGCTAAATATAATCAAGAACTAGCATCGCTGGTGGGTCTATTTTCTGTCTTCTTTGTATATGGCGTATGCGTATTTATTATTTTTCAATTTAGAAGATGTCGAAGCAGCTAAACTGGATCTCGACAACATATTACGAATTTACAGCGAATGTTAAATAATCGCTATAGTCTAATTTTAAACTCTGTAGCACTAATCCATCAAAATGTAATTCAAGAACCGAAATAAAATATTCATTAATATCATGTGTATGCGTAGTAGATTTGTTGCGCTCCTTTTTTAAAACTCGAACACTGTAGGTTGGGAATACAAAATTAGTTTTAAATTAATAAAGAACCTGCGGTACTAAGCGGTTTGGAATCTTATCACCTTCGCTACATGCGAAGTGGCTGAAAGCAAAAGTTACTAATCAAGGAAAAAGGTAAGAACACAACAGAAGTAAGTAACGCTGGTAACTTGACTTGCTGCATTGGAGGATGCAACATGCGAAATCCTCTGCTAATTACGAGGCATGCAAATATTCATTTCATTTTGTTATTCATGATGAGCCAATTGATTCAAGTTGAGCAAGTTGGCCCATTTCAAAAATACTTCAATAATGTATTGGCTAATTTTGAAATTTTAAAGCAAAACAATCAAATTTATACATCGGATGCACATAGAATTGAAGTCGTTTTTACATTGAAGGGTTATTTAGAGAAGAGACGAGTAAAAATACTTATTTCATAAAATTACTGTCGAAGTTTGACAATAATTGCTCAGGTCGTTTTGATGTTTTTATTTTAAATTAAGAACCTCTACAGAAAGCCCGTGTTAACTGTCATGTGTAGCATGTAAAAGATCCCTTGTATTGTATAAGGTTATACATTCCTTGCAGAATTGTAACCACTCATTAAATGAGTTCTACAGACGCAATTACTCATGGTGAATCACTCCATTTAGCACTAATCACTTATCCCTTTCAAAGTTTATCATGTGTTTTGGCTGCTTTCACTATTTCCTTCCATTTTTTCCTGTCCTTTACTTGTTTCTCCCAGTCTTTTATTCCCATTCTTCTTATATCTTCCCTCACTTGGCCCTCCCATCTCACTCTGGGTCTTCCTCTTTTCCTATTCCCATGGGTTCCATTCTGTGATACGTTTAATTACTGTGTCGTCCTGTCTTCTTTTTATGTGTCCTATCCATCTTAACCTCATTGCTTTCATGACTTTTATTATTGTTTCTCCTTTTAAGAATTCCTCTATTTCTCTATTGTACAGTCTTCTATTTTCTTCATCATTTACTTTTACTAATCCATAAATTTTTCTTATTATTTTTCTTTCGAATATCCTTAGTCTTTCCTTCTCTTTCTTTGTTATACATATGGTCTCCACCGCGTTTGCCACTACTGGTCTTATTGCTGTTTTATATATTTTAACTTTGAGCTTTCTACTAATTTTCCTATTATTCATAAACATTTTATATTTATTAGATGCTCTATATCCTACTTGTATTCTCTGCTCTATCTCTATTCGTTTCCGGTTTTCCCCATTTATATTACATCCCAGATATTTAAAGTAACCTCAAATTTTAGGTGTCCTATTTGCACATTTGTGTTCTTCATCCTGTTTGTCACTCTACTAACTCTCATATATTTTGATTTTTCTTGGTTAATCTCTAGTCCCCTTTTCTTTGCTTCCATTTCCATCTTCTGTAGCTTCTGCGTTAGTATTCTTTTGGATTTCGACACTAATGCGACATCGTCTGCGTATGCGACTACTTGTATTGCTTTTTCTCTTAATGTTCCCTTTATCATACTTGCTCTAATCACCGCTTCCATTGTAATATTGAACATCGTCGCTGACAGTCCATCCGTTTGTCTTACGCCTTTGGTTATCTCAATTTCTTTTGTTGGTCCTGTCTGTGTCATCACTATAGCTTTTGAGTTTTCGAATGTTATTCTCATGAGTCTAACTAACTTTGCTGGTATTCCTATTTCTTTTGCATCCTTTAGTAGTGTCTGCCTATTTATTGAATCAAACGCCCGCTTAAAGTCAATAAATGCAATGTATATTTCTATACCATTCTCGTAGCATTTCTCCACTACTTGTTTAATCACATGTATTGCATCTACCGTTGAATTCCCTTCCTTAAATCCATGCTGGTATTCGCCAATTGTTCTTCGTGTATATACTTTCACTCTACGTAATATTACACTTGTCAGTATTTTGTAGGTAATATTCAGTAGTGTGATTGCTTTATAGTTTTCGCACTCCCTCATATTTCCTTTCTTCCAAATCGGCACAATTATTCCTCTCTTCCATTCGTCTGGGGTTTTTTCATTTTTCCATATCTTGTTTATTAGTTTGAATATCCTTTGTTTTAGTTCTTCACCTCCATTTTTTATTAGCTCGCTACATATTCTATCTGTTCCTGCAGCTTTCTTGTGTTTCAGTTTTTCTATTGCTTCGTAGCATTCTTTTTCTATAGGTATTTCATCATCATCTTCTCTATTTTCATTCTCCTATGTCCACTTTTCTCCAATTTTTTCCATTGTTCCCATCGTTACATTCAGGTATCTCTCCCATTCACCTTGCTCAATATTTGCTGTTGTTCTTTTTCTACTCTGCTTTCTTATTATTTGGTATAATTTGGTGTTACTATTGTTGTCGTTTTCAATATCTGTCATAATATTATTTACCCATTTCTCTCGTTTTTTCACTATTAACTTTGTACATTGTCTCCTTTTTTCTTTGTATATCTCACTATCTTGTTGTTGTCCCGTTCTTAACCATTTCAGTCTTGCTTTATTCTTTTCTCCTATCATCTCTATGCATTCCTCGTCTATCCATTCTTTCTTCTTTTCTGAACTCTTCCTTCCTATTATTTTTTCTGCCACTTCTATTATGCTTTCCTTTATATTTCTCAATTCTTTTTCAATATCTTCAGTCTCCTTTTTTCCTTTAAGTATCTGTTCAATTTGTCTTTCATACTTTTGCTTAGTTTCATATTTTTCTAGTTCATCTACTTTCCATTTTGTATTTCTTCTTTTTTCTATTTTCTTCTCTACTTTTCTCATCTGAATTTTAGCTATAACTAGTATATGATCAGTATCTACGTTCGCGCCTCTGAATGAAAGCAGGTCTTTAATTATTTCCATTCTATTCTTATTTATTAATACATGATCAATTTGGTTTCCTTTTGTTTGCCCTGGTATTAACCACGTTACTTTATGCTCTTCTTTATGTTGATATTTTGTACTCATTATATACATGTTCATTTCTGCTGCCAAATTACACAGTCTTATGTCCGTTCTTACTAGTATTTTCATGTATTGTAAATTTTCCACTCACATTCCTTAAATATCTTTCTTTCCCTACTTTCCCATTAAAATCTCCCATTATTATAACTGTATCTTGTTTCTCTACTTCTTGGCATGTTTGGCTTAGTTCCTCATAAAAGGTATCCTTATCCTCTTCTGCTGCATCTTCTGTTGGGGCGTACCCATTTATTAATGTTATATTTGCTATCTTGTTTTTTATTCTTATCATTGAAATTCTGCCATTTATTCTCCTAAATTCTATTATTCTATCTCTAAACTTTTCATTAACCAAGAATCCTGTTCCGTTTTGTCCTTGTTTATTTTCTCCACCGTACAATAACGTATATTTTTCTGTATCTATTCTTCCTTCCCCTTTCCATCTTATTTCTTGTACTGCCATTATTCCTATTCTATATCTTTCCATTTCTCTTGCTATTTCTTCCATCTTTCCCGTTTTTAACATCGTTTTTACATTCCATGTCCCAATCCTTGTTTCATTTTTCCTTTTCTCTCTTTTCTTTTTACTAACTTTATTTGTCCATTGTTTTGTATCCTCATCTTTTTCAGTTTCATGTATTTGTTTGCTTTCTTTATTCCCTTTCCCATTGCATGTCGTTTTCATATTGTATCCGTCCTCTGCTTGATTAACTTTTATATCGGTTTCTGCTCTTTTTGTCTGCTGCTTATTGGGTCTTGTTTGCTTTGCGGAAACCCCATCAACAAGCTCTGTGTCCATACTGTTCTTGGTGTCTGTTTTTTTTCATCATCTCTGCTCTGATATGGTTTCCTGCTCCAGATATTTGGCTCTTCATTTCCTGATGCTCTCTCATTTACCGATCTCTTCATTTTATTTTTGGCATTTACATTTTCATTGTCATAGGCCCCAATTTCTTCTATGATTAATTTATTTCCTCTCAATATAGCTTTATGTCCCTTCTATCTTGTTTCGTTCATCTTTTTTATTAAATTTTTTCGTTCCTTCTGTTCATTTTCGGTTAAATCTCTGTTTAACCAGATCTTAGTTCCTCTTAGTTTATGGGCGTTTTTAAACAACTCTATCTTTTTATTTTCCCTATCAAGTGTCACTAAGACTGGCCTGTTTTTGTTAGCATCAAATTTTCCTATTCTTCTAATGTCTTCTATTTCGCCTGGGTTAACATTCACTTCAATTTTTTGGGCGATTTCTGTGAATTTCGCCTGCAGTTCTTCTCTATTTTCTTCCGGTGCGTCCTCAATTCCGTGACATATTAGATTCCTTTTTTTATTTCCTTTTCCAGGCCTTCCAGTCTCTTATTTTGATCTGCTATTTGCTGACTCAGCTTTTCATTTTCTATTTTTAACGTTGTATTTTCACTTTTTAGGTACATTAATTCTACTTGGAATGTGTCCAGTTTTTCTTCTATACGTTGATTTCGTTCATCCATATTTTTTAGTTTTTCGTTGATTGCATTTAAAATTTGCTCCATTTTCTGTTTTAAATGTTTACTTTATAACACCGTCCACCCGCGATAAATTTGTTCCGTCTATTCGGCCGCGCGTAGATTCGTACTTATCGAATGTACCACTTGCGGGCGGCTCCACTTATCGGCGCGGACCGTCCTTGTTTTCGCCTTTATGTGCACTCTTTGTTTACTCAATTACTACGATTTTTCAACTTAATTTAGTGCTCATTCGTTATGTATTTTACTGTATCTTAGTGAGTATCAATAGCTTTGTCCTTCTGTTCACTTTTCAATAATTTCAGTCGCGTATTTCTCACTAATTTCACTGAAATTCACTTCACTGGTCACACAGCGAACTGTATCTCACAGCAGCCAACACACAAAAAGATCCCTTGGATTTGCAAAATTCTTAGCAGGACTTAAGACTGTATGACCACAGCAGTCTAAGGTACTATCGTACATTTTGCACGATACTTAATCTAGTTACTTTGTTTTATCCACAGTGGCTTAGTGTGTATCTGACTACTTCTCCTTTTTCACATTTTGCGGTTATTATCGTATTACTACCGTATTTAGGTTATGTTGAGAAAATCGACTTCTTCCGCAACGAACTTCATCGGCAACACAGTGACCATCTCTTCTAGATTTGCAATAGCAAAGCCTTTCTCGGCCTTGCTTAGGACATGATTCGGCATTTTAAGCTTTAAAAGCAGAACGTCAATTGTACAACTGACAATTCAGTGATTTTATTCCACTGGATAAAACCATACATACACAAGGCAAACAAACCATACGAAATTTTTTGGCCGCGATAGTACCTGCCTAGATCTTGTTCACTACAAAATAAAATTAAGATCCTTTATCTAATAGACTTGTCTGTCCGGCCGTCCGTCCGGGACGCTGTTTCAGCAGCCAAACCGTAAGAGATAGAGAAAAAAGTTATGAAAGTTATACAGATTGTCCGGATTGTATTCGGAACATGGGAAATTAATGAGTGCAACGGGGAGAAACAGATTAAATGAGTAGGTATGACAGAGATAAAACATATCCAAATTTATCAATATACCAATGGACACTTTCAAAACTTTCCATGGATATACTAGTTTTTAAAATAAATTAAGCTCAGCTGTCATTAGTGTCATTAAAAGTTTCTTCAAAATTACAAACAATTCTGGATATGCCTGAACGTGAAGGAATGGGACGATTTTCAAACGCAGTTATAAATAAATTTATAGTTTCATTAATTGCGTTCTCAGCATAAATCCATTTAATAATTTGAACCTTTTCTGCTACCGTGTACTGCGTTTTGAAATTTCTAATGACAGATGCGTTTAATTTATCTAAAATATGAGCATCCATGAAAAGTTTTGAAAGTGTCCATTGGTATATTGATAAATTTTGATATGTTTTATCTCTGTCATACCTACTCATTTTATCTGTTTATCCCTGTCGCACTCATTAATTTCCTATGTCCCGAATACAATCCGGACAATCTGTATGTTTGGAATGGTCATGTCAGGTCAGGAACCGAATTTCAGTCACGTGACACTTCCGGTTTTCGAGAAATCACAAAAAAGACCGTTTTTCAAATAGAACGCGTATTAAATAAAAACTGTTTCAGCAGCCAAACGGAGCTGCGACCCTCTGCGCCTTAAAACCTCGATCGGTTAAGGCAACCACTTTGACACCTTCCAGGTCTGGGTACAGTTTTTATTTAATACGCGTTCTATTTGAAAAACGGTCTTTTTTGTTTTTTTAAATGAGACATTTGTCTCACTGGATTGCTTGTTTTTAATAATGGCTTAAAGTTTAGCAAAATAAAAAATGTCAAAATTGTGTTAATTGAGTAATGCAGTGTCCTTTAAAAAACCTAAATACAATTTCGCTATAAAATGATTATGAAAGTCAATTATTGAATGCCTCGTAATTAGTATATGTTGTAATCGACTCCAAATAAAAAGACAATTAATAAACACTAGTAAAACTTCCAATATATTCGACGTAACTATAATACATCAGACGTCAGATCTACACTAAAGTCAAATATTGAATGCCTTCATAAATTCGCATTATTCCTTAAATAACATTTGCTAGTTCCGCTATCGGCTATAAAATACCACAATTCTTAGAACAACCTCAAATAAGGCGCTCAAGTTCTAGGTCGTCCAAGAACTGCCACTGACTCCTGTTACATCAGCGCCCTGGCCGTCGCGTCGCCTGTCAATCAGCCGATAAATTCCATCTGGATTACGTGACGGTACAATGTCGTATATTGCGTCCTCCAAAGCAGCGTCCATATTTGCTTTTGTATCGTGTTCGCCGCTGCACATTGAACAGACACTCGCAACTCTACCTGTAAGAACAATAATCGTAGGTTAGTATTTTTCAAGTATTTACTTATTTTGGTTTTATAGAACCAGATTTCTGTAGAAGGGCAATCTTTTTCAAATTTTGAGATATAGGTACATCATTTTGTATATTGCGTGGTTGCATCAGCCTCCATAAATTGACTGTGCGTTTCCACCTCCATGTAGCAATTTTTCCAAATCAACCTGACTTGTCTCCAACAACATTGTAAAATTTATAGAGCCCTAATACGTGAAACGTAATTTTAAATACAAGTGAAAAGCTTCAAGAATTAAAGATCGAAGTTTGAATAATGTTAAGGATGAACTATGAAAGTGATGGATCGTCGACGGAGGGCGTGACAAGAAAAAGGATAATGGAAGAGCAAGCGTTCAACAGGAATAAGAAGACGGCAAGATCACCGCCAAAAGGGAGGAAATATGGAAATAGTGACAGTCAGGAGGATGATGAACAGAACTCCATGAAGGGCATGATGAAAGAAATATTGAGAAACATTAAAGAAATGCGTCGGGAACAGAGAGAGCAACAAGAAGAAATGCGGAAAATGAGTGGACAGTTGAAAGAAATAAAAAAAGATCAACAACTTTATCATGAGAAAGTAACTGCGCTACAGGAGGAAATGGGAAGAAAGGAAAAAGAGTGGAAGCAGGAGAAGAAAGAGATGACAAGGAGAATGGAAAGACTAGAAAACACTATAGAGACATTTGAAAAACAAATTAAAAGAAATAACAATACCGGTTTTATTATTAAAAAAGATTTTAGTTAAATAAGTTAATTTCAAATATTATTAGGGCTAATACTAAATAAAATATGCATCTCAAGCATTGTATCAGTGCAATACATTATTGGAGTTAAACACAAGTAAGAGGAAGAAAATAAAGAAAAATAATAATAGAAAAAACCTAAAAAGTGAACTAGACATACGCAAAATAATACATTTGGGATCCTGGAATACCCGAACGATGAACAAAGCAAGTAAGACGAACCAGGTAACGAAGGAAATGGAGAAGTATAAAATTGAAGTATTAGGTTTAAGTGAAACGAGATGGCTTGGTTCAGGCGAAGTGAAATTGTCAAATGGAAAAACAATAATTCAGGGAAATCAAAGGATAATGCAGAACATGAATATGGGGTGGCCATAATGCCGGGAAAGGAAGCAAAAAGTGCTCTTTTGGAATGGGAGCCAGTTTCGGAGCAAATAATTACAGCAAGATTCAAGGCAAGATTGGCCAACTTAATAGTAATAAACGTATATGCACCAACAAATAACGATACAATGGAAAATAAAGAGAATTTCTATGAACAATTACAAAAAGGATACGATGAACTGCATAGTAAATATAGGAAACATATCAAAGTTCTAATGGATGACCTAAATGCAAAGATAGGAAATAATAATAAAGATAGAGAAAACGTAATGGGCAGGTGAGGTAAATGGGAATGGAAAATGTAGATTTTGCTCCCTAAATAATTTCTTAATAGGAGGAAGTAGATTCACATACAAATTGATTCACAAAGTTACTTGGATATCGCCAGATGGAACGACACAAAATCAAATAGATCATATAGCTATAGACAGGTTTGAGCCATGACGGGAGCGGATATTGGATCAGACCACATGTTAGTAAGGATGAAACTGAAGATATGACTACACGCCCAAAACAAAAAATATAACGGGCAGATGAAATGTAATACGCACTAGTTACAAAATGATATAGACAAACAAAATAAGTTTCAACTGAAATTACAAGCGAAATATGAAGAAATAATGGATAAGAACGACATGAGCATAGAACAATTATGCAGTAAATACAAAGAGATTCTGAAAGAGACAGCACTAAAAACAATAGGTACAAAAAGAAGCACAAGTAAGAAGTGGATGTCCAAAGATACCTGGGACAGAATAGAAGGACGAAGACAGATCAAACAAAGATTACTAAGAGAACAAAGACCACACAACAAAGAAGAACTGGAGGTACTTTACAAAGAAAAAAATAAACAAGTCAAAAGAAGTGCGCGAAAAGACCGAAGAACCCACTATGAAGAGATAGCGAGAGAGGCAGAGGAAGCAGAGGGACGTAATGATATGAAGATAATGTATACACTGACACGCAAATTATCGGGAAGGAAAGAATGTCGCACAACACATATCAGAGACAGAGATGGGAACTTGTTAAAAGCGGAAGCAGAAATATTAAATAGATGGAAAGAATATTTTGATGATATATACAAACTGCAGTTATCACAGATGGAGAATATAAGTGAAGAAGAAGAATATGAACAACTGCCAACAAATACAGTAAAACCTACTAAACAAGAAATAAGTACTGCTATAAATAAAATGAAGCCTGGAAAAGCAGCGGGTATCGACAATATTCCAGGAGACTTAATAAAGGCAGCAGTTAATGAAAACACATGTTTAATTTTGAATTAAACAGATATAAATTTCAGTCAAAGTTTACGAAATATCGTTCACAATTTAAAAGTCAGTTTTGCTTTCATAATCAGTCGGTTTAAAGACCGTTATCACAACAGTAAGCATATTATATTACGAAATGACCTAGAACTTCAAGTTCATCGCACGAACTCGCAGACAACGCGGAACTATAATTGCTTACTACTTATTTTACAATTTTAGATTCGTTCTAGTGAACTATACCTTTGCACTTTGAAATGTTTTTATTTAGTATCTAAGCAGTTATATTGTATAAAAGCCCATTTATTTTTGTAATAAAATCGATTGACATCTAATGTTTGATTCAATCGCTACGTTGCTGCCCTGACTTTCAAGCCATAATTCATAAAACGTGAGGCCGCGTTTTAAAGGGTAGCAACATCATCATCCCTTTAAGTGCCATTGACTACATTGGCTTAATATATGAATGCAGTCTCATTCATGTGCTTAAAAATTAGGGATAAAGAACCAGTGCAACCAACAGAAACCTGATCCAGCCTCCAGGCATTTCTGTTCACACACATATTATACACTGTCTACTAAATAAGATTTGGATTGAAGAAAAGTTACCAGATGACTGGACGAAACGACGTATTATTACACTACCCAAAGCAGGAGACAAGACTGCAATAACTGGCGAGCAATTACATTACTGAGCACCACTAGCAAAATACTAACAAGAGTTGTACTAGAACGAATTAAAGATGCAGTTGATGAAACTTTAAGATTTAACCAAACTGGATTTAGGAAGGGGCGATCTTGCACCGACCACATCAGTACAATAAGAATAATAACAGAGGAAGGAGTGGAGAGACAGAAGGAAATGTATTTTTGGTTTGTGGACTTTGAAAAGGCTTTCGATAAAATCGATAGAAATATACTATGGAAAATACTTAAAGAATATGGAATCCCGGAGAAGATCATACGGATAATAAAACTGCTATATGAAAATCTAAGTGCAACCATCGAACACAATGGAGTGGTATCAGATCCAATAAATATTGAATCCGGAGTCAGGCAAGGATGTATCCTCTCACCACTACTATTTCTACTGGCCACTGACTGGGTTATGAAGAGAGTAGTCGACAATAGGAAAGGTCTATCGTGGAAGTTTGGACGAGTTTTAGAAGATCTAGAATTTGCTGATGATATGTGCTTAATCACAGAAAAACTTAAACACATGCATTTTGATCTGGTACAGTGTAGTGAAAGATTGTCTAAAAATAAGAAAATAGGAAACAGTTCTGTTCTATCAAGAGGACATCTTGCTGAAACGGGTAATACTATATTTCATACCAAGGTGGAAAGTGTCTCATTACTGTAGAGAGATTAAGTAGTTAACCGAGACCAAAGTGCATATAATTATATGCTCTTTGCCGAGACGCTTCGTGTCTCGGTTAACTTTATCTCGAGACAGGAATGAAACTTTTCACCATGTTTTGTATACTACCTATTTTATTCACAACCGCTTTATTGGAAAAATTTATTTGACCGGTTGTGACTGACATTTGATGTTTTTGAGAATTGACAGAAATATCACTCTCCGACAAAGAGATGGAAGTGTAGAACTGTAATTTTCCACCCAAGAGGAACAACTTTCCACCCGCTGTCATGGTAATCTACTTCCTGCCCGGGGTGGGAAGTAAAAGTTGGTAATGGCTCATTTTCCAACTTTTTTAAAGTTAGTAATCACCTTATTACATACCGGGGGTCCGTTCTCAAAGTCGAACATAGGCGATTAACATTGTATTGAACGTTTTTGCCTTTTCCTGCTCGCCAATTCAACTTACAGGGAAAGTAATGGTATCAATGGAAAGATAAAATTATTACGCATCAAATGATACCAATAATAATATTCAAGATACGGTTTTTATTTTAAAATACTAATTTAAAACTTGGGAATTTTTAAATATGCCATGCCTTGCTTTTCAAGTTCGATAGCATTTGTCAAAAAAATTGGTAATTAGTTGGCGTAAATCAGGTATTTTCTGTCAACGTGTGTTAAAATTATCTACAGAAAAATTAATTATTTCAATGAAAAACGAATAAATGCACTAATGTTAATTGCCTATGTTCGACTTTGAGAATGGACACCCGGTATATGGTGAATAATAGTTATTTACTATGCAAGTGCGATAACAGCATCATCAATATAAGTGTATGTAAACACACAAGTATATTAATGATGCATTATTACACATGTATTGTACAAAATTTTATCTACAACTCCCCAAAGTTGAGAGAAGTGCATTAGGAGAAATGTCAGACCCATTTATTTAATTTCTGTATAGAACACGCTGTATTCCCAGATATGTGGAAAACCTCCATGGTTCATCCACTTCCAAAAATATCGGCTCCAAAAGAATTTAAAGATTTAAGACCCGTTAGCATTCTTCCTGTGCTTTCTAAAATATTTGAAAAAATTTTAAATAACCAAATTCAAATTTATCTTCAAAAGTTTGAATTACTTCCGAATTTACAATCTGGTTTTCGTGCGGGTTACAGCTGTCAAACAGCACTTTTAAAAATTACTGATGATATTTTGACTTCTTTAGATAAGGATGAATTGACTATGTTAGTGCTTTTAGATTTCTCTAAAGCTTTTGATACTATCGATCACCGAATCTTGCTATCAGTTTTGCATTTCATAGGCTTTAGCAGAAATTCTAATAAACTAGTGTCTAATTATCTAACCGGTCGATCGCAATATGTTACATATAATGAACAGCAATCAGAAAGCCAGAGAGTAACATGTGGAGTTCCTCAGGGTTCGATAATAGCTCCCATTTTGTTTTCAATTTATACATCTGTTCTTACAAACAACATAAAACATTGCAAATACCATTTATACGCAGATGATACACAACTTTATTACTCTTTTCTAGAAGAACATGTACATACAGCTGCTAATTTTATTAACTCGGATCTTAACAAATTGGTAAATAACGCGAATGAACATTCATTAAAAATAAATCCGATTAAATCAAAATTATTGTTATTTGGAAAAACCTCTAATCAAAAACTCCGTGACGAGATGATGGCCATTTTAAATATAAAAATTAATAACATCAAAATTGAATTTACAGAAACTGCAAGAAATTTAGGTCTAACATTTGATATTAACCTTCGATTTAAAGATCATGTTAAGGGTTGTATACAAAAATCCTTCGCAAATATAAGATACATATATGGTATCAGAAATCTTATTAGCTATAAATCTAAAATACTTTTATGCAATTCACTCGTACTTTTACATTTTAACTTTTGTGATTCGGTATATGGTCCATGCATTTCAAAGGAATGTTCTAGAAAGATTCAGGTGGTGCAGAACGCGTGCTTGCGAATGATTTTTGGTAAAAGAAGAACTGAGCATATTAGTTATACGCTGAAATTAATACCATGGCTTAATATGGAAAGGCGGCGCCTTCTTAATTCCATGTGTCTTTTTCAGAAAATTATGTTATTTAAAACACCTCCATATTTGTACAACAAAATCGTATTTAGGACGGATATTCATAATATTAACATCCGTCAAAAAGATTTTATTTCTAAACCATGCCATAAACTAGTTATGTTTCAAAGGTCTTTTACTTATAACATTTCAAAACTGTATAATTCCGTCCCATATGAATATTAACGGTACTCTTCTTTTCAATTTAAAAAATCAATATATCAAAACTTGTTATTGAACGATATCCATATATTTGCAAACATTTGAAAACTCGGCATTGACAGTAGTCGAATAGCTGTTTAAATTAATAACTTGCAATTTTAATGGCAACTTAACTATTACATAATTATTATTATGTAATGGTTATTATATAATTATTATGTATAATAGTTGATTTTTGAGGCTTTCACGGCCATTGTCATTATGTATAATAGTGTTGGGTTAAGTGTAAGAGCAGCGGGTGGCTCAAGGGACACTTGCTGAACTTCGCCCTTTGAATGCATAGTTATTTTTTATTTTCAATATATAAAGTAATTGTTAATTTTTAATCTGTGTGTTCAATAAAGACAAATTTATTATTATTATTATTATTTTAAAAAATTGTTACAGACTAAATCGACATTTACGACAACGCGCCAACTTGAAACGGTATTTACGAAAAGCCGCGATAAAGCTAGACGACTAGCGCGTACAATAACTCACAAAATCGGGAATGTAACCCATATAGGACCGCTGCCCAGCCCATAACAAGAGTTGCCGACTAGCCTTCAGTAGGGCGAAGGGTGGTTCAACACGAGATAACACAAGGGCAACGACCTAATAAACGGTAAACAGATCTAAAATGATAAGACGCCACCACAATTCCACGCCTATAGAAAAAATGAGCAGGTAAACTCACTGAGGAACAGTGGAAGCATATGACGAGTTCACCTTTCAACTTTAAACTTGGCAGTATTCTAGTCAGCAAGCCGGTTCAGCATCATCGAAAATCCACTTGATCAGCTGGCCAAACTCCTCCTACAACTGTAAACTATAATACGCAAATCGCATGTACAATCACAAAAAAAAACCACAGTTAAATTACCATGACATGTATTGCCAAAAAATGTGAATATAGTATATAGAAAAAGGCATATGTAAATATGAAATGTATTAGTATATGGCAGTTCGGTAAATTGCGCAACGTCTTAAATCTATTGTAATAATTCGGTAAACTTGACATTAACTCTGAAACACGATATGATGAGTAAACTATAATCAAAGAGCGGTAATACAGGC
This sequence comes from Agriotes lineatus, assembly GCA_940337035.1. Taxonomy (NCBI): domain Eukaryota; kingdom Metazoa; phylum Arthropoda; class Insecta; order Coleoptera; family Elateridae; genus Agriotes; species Agriotes lineatus. The sequence continues at coordinate 91,423 of CALNHX010000107.1, read as the reverse complement.
GAGATTCAACTATAATTAGTAGCGGTTGTGACACATGACAAGGGTTACTGCATAAAGTTAATCAACAACTATGTAAATTGGCGGTAAATCCATAATGGTAATGGCAAAAAAGGTACACAATAACAGTTAAACAACCGAGATGTTATATCAACTGTCCGATGATTGGACGAACCACACTGTATATGTTAATTTGCACTTAAACGTTAATAAATAATACAAACGATACCCTTAAAGAGCTTGCCTGTGCGGTAAATTGATGTCCTATGTTACTGCGACGGCTAATGTTTCCAAATACTGCAGAAGACGAAACGGAAGGGCTACTGCAACAACTCAACGAGATGCGGGCCGGACATATGGGAATTTGTCCTCTACGAAACATGAAAGTTCGCTGCGGAAATTTGGCAGTACGGTAAAGCGGAGCTTCGCGAACACATGACACTGCTAATGAGTTCTCACAAAGGAATCCGTCTAAACGACGCGATAAGGAGCCTGTCCCTCTTCGGCAAAACGAAAACTCAAAAGGCTTACAATAAAGACAAAAAAACCCAAACGGTCACGCCCGTACGGACAGAATTGTCCCATAAGTGCGTAACGCACGACCAAATGCATTGAAGCGACGGGAGTCCTAGTAACTACCAAAGAAACGGCATACACACAGACTCAAAAGCACAAAACGTTAGGTAAAACACGCAACAATCAGACGTCACAACTACCTCGCGAACGTCATCCCCGAAGGGAAAAGCGGCGCGGGGCTGCGATTCAAAAACTAAACTGTTGCTTCAGAAGTCGTATCCCAACTGACTGCATAACCGCGCCAAGACGGCGTATGGAAAAACGAGTGGTGGGAGGTAAACCTCCGACTTACTCTCTCTGGTACATGGCATTTGTCTCAATTCTGGCCCAGAATGAAAGCACTTCTGCAATAAATTCACGACTGCCGCGAAGCGATAAATGAACACGTGTGCGGCGAGCGTTCGGACTGGAGCGATAACACAGATGAGTGCGCTAGAAAGTCCCTGCACAAAACTCAAGACACTTATATACATGCGGAATCGTAATTCATAAGCGAGAAAATAATGCTAAATAGCCGTACGTTCGTACAATCTAAAAATGTCCTAACAAAATATTTGAATAGGCAAATGTCATTATGTCATTCATTTGACACTATTTCAGTTAGGTAATGAAAGTTCATTACACCACGCCGAATTAGCGAAAACAGCCCCGAAATCGCTCCCACCTTCGGGAATTGAGATTTCAACGGGCTGTTTTCCTTATAAGCACACCGAATTTACAATTTCATCATCCAGGAAACGGGAGCGTGAACCACAGTTCAGCTCGCTTGCGATCACCAACTTCCAGCCAACACTTCAAGCTTTCGAGCTCGCACCTTCCACCTGCGGCGGAGAGCTCTAACTTCCAACAGTTAAAACATTAAAACAACACTTCTGGAAGCGTACCAGCTTTACCACGTCTGCGAGAAGATCCGCGCCACGAAACACTTCGCCTCAGTATCCCCGCTCAGGTTCTAGAAGATCTGGTACGCCGCCTTCTCCAGCGAGGATCAACCTGGCTCCGCCTCAAGACGCCCCAAGGTCGAGGTTGCTCCAGCTGCTTGCAACCGGAATGCGTCTCTCTCAACTGTACGTTGCCCGGCCCCAAGACGCCCCAAGCTTCCGCTCGCACCAGCCGCATGCCGCCGAAGTGTGTCTCCCTCAGGGGTCCCAAGACGCCCCAAGCTCCAGGTCTGCTCCAGCTGCTGCGACCAAAGTGGGTCTCTGCCAGCTGCCATCTGTCCGGCTCCACGTTAATCACCAGGTTCGCCAAGTACATGAGAAGCTAGACGTCAAGAAAACGCCTCTGCCTGAGCTCGCGCTCCAGGTTACCGAAGCCCTGGCATCGCGCGTACGTTACCAATGGTATATCTGCCCGCGGCAAGGATGCCCCAAATCTCCGCCCTCACCCTCCGCGTGCCGCCGAGGCGTGTTCTTCTCCAGGCTGGCCCAGCACGTGAAAACAGCTCCGCCTCCAAAGGACTTCGCTTGGACACGAGCCCCAGGTACTACAAGCTCTGGTCGACCCCGCTTCTCTGAGCCTCCAGTCAGCACCTGCCTCATCAAGGTGCCCGCCGCCAAAGTCTCCTACACTGGCCAACCCTGGCCCTAGGTCTCGCCCAACGAGACGTCATAACTATTTGTTAACGATTTTAATCTTGGGCTTTATTCCATTCAGTGTTATTTTTGTAAATATTAAACCTGTATATAATCATATTAAAGGTAGAATAAAAACAACACGACGTAACCAATCGCTGTATTTTAACAGGAGTTCCAATCACGTTCTTCGTAACACTCTCTACCCTGAGCAAAAGCGGGTGAATAGACTTAGAAACTCCATTCATAACCCTGGCCACGCCTTACGCAAGTGAGGTCGTCGCCGCATTGTGTTACAACAATTTGTGTTAATTTATTTTATATAAAGATAAAGGGAAAACAACAGGAATACGAATGAAGAGTAAACAAATCCATTAACCCAAAAATCTGAAACCTCAAATGTAAGGTCGTCATAGAAGAAACTGGAAAGACGATATAGATAAGGCCATGCAAGCAAGGAAATTAGAAGACGACACGTGTTACGACAGAAAAGAATGGAAACTGGGAACGGAGAAGCGGAAGAGACAGTAAAAGAAGCCGTTAATTAATATTAGTGCCATAAAGGTAACTCTGTACCAGAATCCGTAGTGAGAACTGGAGTGAATAAATCGAATCAATTGTAAAAATACATTTTTTGTATTCGCTCCCCAAACTGGTTACTTTGGAAACTGTCTAGGATCCTCAAAATGGCCATTTAGAGGCCTTGTACTTAAAGTCGTCATGGCAACATTTTAGCGGACTCAAACATTAGTTGCCATGACGACTTTAAGTACAAGGTCTCTAAATGGCCATTTTGAGGATCCTAGACAGTTTCCAAAGTAACCAGTTTGGGGAGCGAAAAATACATTTTCGCGCGGCCTCCTAATATAATGCCTCGTTAATGGTAATTGAAACTTCATATTATAATGTTTGGAGAGCTAATACAAAAAAACGTTGTATGCAACACGTCCTCAAATGGATTTAGAGGACTCATCTTCGTATTACGGACTCGGCTGCGCTTCGCTCCGCCTCGTCCGGAAACATTACGACTCGTCCCCTAAAGCCTTGCTTTGAGGACTAGTTACATAAAGTACTATTATTACATTTTAAGTTTTAAGTGGACGCAGACACAACATTTGAACTTTGAACATTCTTATTTTCATATAAAAATACTAATATGTCTATATTTTCCGAAGAAAGGCAACTTCGTTTTGCACGAACAATATTTCCTCGAAAACACTCTTCCAGAAGGTGTGGAGATCGCAGGAATACAGAGGAATTTTCTCACTAGGTTTGATAATCTTGGGTATTTTTTTTTCATTTGCTTCCTACCATTTTAGTGGACATCTATTTTTGTCGAGATCTTGCTCTTGAATATATCTTTGAACTTCATTCAACTCCTCAGTACCTACCTGACGGTTTCGGGAAGAGGAAATCCAATACACTTGAGCTTTCCGCATCCGCATTTCCTTCTTCGCTTGGATCGTCAAATATTTCTACTAATGTCTGTTTCAGATATCTAATTGCATTTTCAGGCAAAGTGCTTTTAAATCTAGGATCAAAAAATGAAGACGTGTCAAAATTTGTTAAATCTGCAATATCTGCATCTTCTTTAACCAACAGGAATCTTGTATTCATTTCTTCAGTAACAGTGGTACTCGTATTAAAAAGATTTACAGGTTCGCATAGTAAATCATCTTCACTAATAACTACGAAATTTGTCACTAAAGAAGCCATAAGAGGTTTTGCCATCGACAATGTTACAGATTCTCCGGTTGAGAGTAATGTAGGTAGTAGCTTTTTCAAAGGGTTCAAGTATCGTAACAAATTTTTCCATAGTAGCCCAACTGTCTTTATTTAGGCTTAAATTCGCAGCAGTTCTAGCTAAAGTAACCGTTCTATCTGTTAAAACGGCACCAAACGCCTAAACATGTAGAACGTGGAGTTCCATCGTGTAGGTATTATTTCTCTGTATGAGTTTAGGTTGGACTAAATTAAGTTATTGCTGCCTCCTCTTCAAAGCTTCGGTGGCAACATTTGAATGGTGAAAGTGTGCTACTATACTACTCCCTATTTTGATAATTATTTCAATTATGGTAGAAGAGCTCAATCCTCGATTAACACATAATTGCAACGTATGCGCAAAGCAAGGGATAATTTCACCAACAATATCTCTATTTCTTGTAATGGTAATTGTTATAATACTAGCATTACCGTGAACCACAGCACATATTTTTCCTGTAAGATTCCAATTAGTTATTACACTTTCTATCTTTGATATTACATTTTCAGCTGTGTGACGCTCCGGCATTTCTTGCGTGACTAAAGTAAGTAGTGATGGGCTTATTCGAATGAAAAATAACCGGTTATCCGGTTATTGAAATAACTAGTGATGGGCTTATTCGAATAAAAAATAACCGGTTATCCGGTTATTGAAATAACCTGTGTAACTCGGTTTTCGTTCCAAGTATTCGGATGAAAAATAACCTCATCCTGATACGTACTACGTGCCGCGTCTCAGCGACCTGCGAGTGATCGAAATTCGGTATATAATACCCAAGTGAGGCTGGCGGATGCTTGTTGATGTTAGTAAGACATTTGAGACTCCCAGTCGCCGAGTTAAATTTATGGGGCCGTTCCTATTAAAGATAACGTTCTGCTGACTATGAGATTTGCCGAAGCTGTGTTGGTATTAATTTATAACGGCCTAAATTTTTGCTTCGAAACGCGGTTGATTATGCCTAATAAGGGATAAACAGAAAGCGAAATAAGATTTTCCAATATCGTAAAAGATTTATATTTAATTTTTGATAACGGAGCAGTCGGGACAAGAAGTGGATTTCGATGTTGAAAATGTTAAGTGTGCGTCCTTAGAACCGCGGAAAGCTGAACGTAGATAAATGATGGATTCTAAAATATACCGGTATGATGTGCAAGCGAAAAGGGAAGGGTGACTACTAGAGAATTTTAGGAACTAAAAATAGATTCAATAGATACTTTGTATTCGCATATTTATAATTTCTTTATGATTAGTATTGCTATAGCTATTCTCAATGGTTTAAACTCCTTAGAAATCAAATAAAAATCATTTATAGTATTTATACAATTATTATAATTAAATTAACTGAGTTCCTCTGCTATCTGCAAGTTACGATGCCGATGCAGATGACGGTGAACCGCCAACCGGCAAACCGGATAACTTAATCGAAACGAATCGAGAGCCAACATTGATTCGAATGATTATTCAAATAATCAATCGGTTATTAATATGATTCGAATGCAAATAATTCGGTTATGAAAATTGTCCGGTTATGCCCATTACTAGAAATAACCTATGTAACTCGGTTTTTGTTCCAAGTATTCGAATGAAAAATAACCTCATGCTGATACGTACTACGCTTTGAATATAAAACCTCTATTCAAAGATACTACGTGCCATATCTCAGCGACCTACGCAGTGCTCAAAATTCTGTAAATATAAATACGTCATAACTCATAAACAAATCAGGTTGTACTGAAAACACCATTTGGTTATCGCGTACCTACCTCCTATCATAAAAAATATCAAATTATTAAATTCTGGGAACCTGAAACCTGAACGCCTAAAAACTGCAAACGCATCAAGCTATAAAACAATTTTTTATTTGCTTACATCTGCAAAGGTTCAAAACAAGAGGCGGCGCCTTTAACCCGCCCGATCGATAAAGATAAACGTTTTACAACTGTTTTTATTGCGATTAGCAAGCAGTCCCGCATATTTCTTTCTTTCTCCACTTCTTAATAAATACCTCTTAATTTCCAATACATACAACATAATGTACGGTCGGCGCCTTAGAAATCGGGCACTACATACTATTATGATATATTTTACATGTATTTTTTAAGTGTATAAACTGGGTTTTTACAGTTATTATGGTTTTAATTGTTACGTCAGATTGTTTATTGTTTGTCAATTATGAAATGCCATCTCACATTAATGAAGTAACCGTACATATTATGTTTTAGTTCCTCTGCTATCTGCAAGTTACGATGTCGATGCAGATGACGGTGAACCGATGTCAATGCAGATGACGGTGAACCGCCAACCGGCAAACCGGCTGACTTAATCGAAACGAATCGAGAGCCAAAATTTATTCGAATGATTATTCAAATAATCATTCGTTTATTAATAACATTCGAATGCAAATAATTCGGTTATGAAAATTGTCCGGTTATGCCCATCACTAAAAGTAAGTGCAGCGTGTTGCCAATCAGTGGTAATGCAATGTGCCGTAACTGTACAGTAAGATTTTGAAGATCTAGATGACCAAGTATCTGTAGTAAACGCTACATATTGACTTTTACTCAATATGTTCATCACGTTTTTTTTTATATTTTCATACTTCAAGTCGAAACGTCGGGTGATTGTAGGTCTACTGGGCATAACGTAATTCGGTGCTAAATACTTCATTAGTGCACGGAATCCTTCCTTTCCACAAAGCTTAGGGGAAGCATATCATTTGCGATCATTGTGGTATTTTTTTGTGTAATATGTTCAGCTCTCCTATCATCCTCCTTTCTTTAAAAAAATGACTCGTAATTTTGGGCTGAGCAGTCTCTGATGAGGATGTCGAGCATAATGACATGACAGAATCAGGAGGTAATGATAATGATTTAGCAGACGTAGGAGTACTAGGGGGAATAGAAACATTTGAAATGACCGATTCGTTATCTCGCACCTCGCTTTCTTCGTCTGAGATTGTTTCGAGCCTGAAATTAATTGGCTTACTTTAATTAACATTTCAACAAATTTAAATTTAAATTCGCTGTAAATAGAACATTAGCTATCCTATACTCACATACTATAGTAGCTAACCTACACATCCCAGAGCCCAATAAATTTTTAATAGCCAACTTTTACAATCTGAAAGTCCTCCAGGCAGAAATTTTTGTTTTTAGGCATCATCTTGTATCAAGAAAATTACTAGGACTAATAAAACTCTTTTGACTGGTGAGAAAATATAGAGGGTGTTCTATTTATGGCAATGAAGTTACGGCAAATTTAAATTTGAATTTTTTATTTTTGAGTATTGAAAATTCCAACGCAACAACATTAAACTAAACGACCTACTTATTCTTCTCTAATATTTTAGTTCACTTAGTACCTATGTAATGTGGTAATTAATTAGTAATATCTAATCCTCCATATTTTTTGTCAATGAAATTACAGTCAGCATAATTTTTATTTGGAAAATCTACAAAAAATCAAAATGCCAATGAATATCTTGATAATGCCGCAACAGATTTAAAAATTTAAAACCTGATCCTTTGTTGCGACAAAATGAAAATATTTCTAAAAAGTGCTCCATGTAAAATAAAATAAGAGGTTTCTGCTTCCGTTTATACTGTTTATGTGTTTACAGTACAAGCATATTCTAAAAATTGGTAAAACAAATCAAGGCAGGCTAAATAATCCAAAACCCTCGTGTTTACGTTTGCGTGTTTACCTTTACTTTTTTTGTCTTTCTCCGCAAAAAAAGTGTCTTCTTTGGCATCCCCCTCATGAAAAGATCTAATATGTTTCCAGAGAACCCTGCTTCCACCACTTTTAAATTCTCTCTTGCAGATGTCACACATAGCAGTTCGGAGTGTTGAATTTTTCTTGAAATATTTGTTACGGTAATAAATTGACCGTCGACACTCACGGATAGGCGAGTATCGGATGCTCAACAAATCCGGGAAATGGGGCACGCTCACTCTGAGAAATCGTTAAAACAGGCTAAAGGCCTCGGTTCGAATGCGCTCAGGAAGATGGGCCTGGTTCAAAACGGTACGCCACAGGGCAAGCGTGTCGAGGTATATGCAGGTTATTGTTAAAGAAAAGGGCGCCACAAGATCCAACTCGAGATTCCCACGTATAACCGGACCTGGAGGGTTAAACGGGGCGAGAAGTACTCAAATTACTATTTCGGAAAAATACACAAATATCTATTTCAGGAAAATACTCAAATAACCATTTCGGAAAAATACTCGAATAACTATTTCGGGAAAATACTCGAATAACTATTTCGGGAAAATACTCGAATAACTATTTCGGAGGCCACGGTGCAGCACCAGACGCAAACACTTACCTGGAATGCTAATCCGCCGCGTCCGGGCCTCACCTCACAGTTGTCGTAGCACAGTGACACAGTCACCCTGTAACAGACATGCATAAGACGCAACAGAGAAAAGAATAAGAGGGTAAGGTTAATACATCTATTGGATCACTACTAGTGATTTACTAAACATCATACAGACCACAAGTATGACCATTCGTAATGATGGCTTAATCGGTACGTCCAGCTGGGAAAGCGCTTTATTTTAAAGGTAGCGGCGCACAGTTGAGCCGAACGCCAGATCCAGGCCGAAAATAAAGAGTAAACAAAAGGCTTAAGCCCAACAGTGTGACACCGTGACGCGCGAGAGTAAAGCCTGAATTTGGGCCCGGGTCACCCGAACGCCCTATATTACAACACACACAAAGCCGCCTGGCGGTACAAACTGTCAATACTCAATGGTAAATCGAAGACGCAGTTTTTGTTAATCAACGCAGGCGACGTGGTAAATTTAGAAAATGAATGCGACATATATGAAGCTGACTGGCAGCGCAACGGTTACTACGCAACAACGAATTTCTAGTCGGAATGTACGTTACATTAGCATTGAATTGCAAGCAAATTTGAGTAATGAATGCGATATAATTGGAAACTGGCGGGCAGCACAAGCGTTAGCACGCAGCAGTAAATTTTAGACTGAATGTACACTGGTATTGTTCATGAATACGGCAACTGTTCACAGTAAATTTTAGGCTGAACGTACGTTACACTACACTGAGTTGCAAGCACAAGCTTGAGCGATCGATCTGTACGCAAACATGCGGGCGAAATTAGTACATTTTACAGGTTGTTACCCTGACAGCTCGGCCGATAGCGGGGCGATAAAGCATTCTCAACAGTCGTCGGATTGGCACCTTGCACCAAATGTGGCTATCGCGAGATCGGAAGTGGCTACTTCTCCAAATGGATCCCCTTTTCAGGACGAATTTTGCGTGGACCTCCCTTGGTCATACAAACAGCTGACGGCATCAGGGCCGACGGTTGACGCGGGTAGTATGGGTAGTACTACCCACTCCGTGTGGTTAATTACCCACTCAAAACTTTCGAACAAAAGCTGATTTTTTAAATTGAGGGTGGGTCCTATTCGGAACTACAGCTAGAGGCAGTCATAGAGAGAGAATTTTTTATCGTAACCCTGTATCCCTCAACCCTTCATATGAATGTATTTGAAAAATTACTTGGAACTCCCCCCCCCCCACCTTACTACCCACTCGGGCTAAAAGTGTGACGCCGGACCTGGACGGCATAACTGCGGTATGGGCGAATACAGCGAGCGGAGTCTCGCCTAATTAACAGCGGCGGACAAATTGACTTTACAAGCCTACATAAGCACTGCACCCACGCAGCGGCACATAAACAAAACGGACCGCCACAACGCAACCTCACTAAACGACGTCTCCCTTGTAACTGCCCTGAGACAAGCGTGCGTAAGCGACGAGAGTCGCTTCAACCAATCACAGCGTAGAATGCGTCAGACACGCGATAGTTCGCCACGAAGCAAACAATAGCCATCCTTGTCGCACCCACAGGCTGAATTTTTACTAGCCTGAAAACCAACGCTGCAAACGAAATCCAGACCGACACCTGCAGGAAACAGTATTAGAAGGGGTGCCCAAAATGTTACCAAATAGGGGCAAAGATGCTAAAGGGTGTACAAAATCATTATTGCTATATTATGCGATGAACTATGTCTAAACTGAATTCGAAATACAGGCGCACTCAACAATTTGGTACCAAGACTGATCGGAAAGCCAAGGTAGTTGCTAGAATTACTGAGAAATACCAAAATGGCCTAACATATTTCCAAATAGTACTCACCTAAAAAAAATAAAAAATCAAACTCCCTAAAATATTTCCAGCAGGTGTAAAATGCATTTCATAACGTACATACTACATAAGTACATACATACATACAGGGTGATCCACAACGCTAGTTTACGCGATACAGAGTGTTGAACTTGAAATTTCCGTATCCGGGGGTTTTTTGAAGCGAAAAATCATAATTTGATAAGAATTTTCATGTAGCACCTAGAGGGCACTACTTACGTTATTAATATGTATTTTATTTTTCTCTAACTTTTTGACAGTAAGCTTTTTGAAATTCTAATAAATAATTTTTAGTTCTACACCTTTTCTAAGCAAAAAAGGTGCACATAACTAACAACGCTATAGGTGACCGTTTTCGAGAAATTTGGAAATTTCTGCATCGATGCAGGTTACCGAGACAGAGCCCCTTCGGCACTGGATGAAGTTGCTGAGAACTTTATAAAAACTGAGTATGTAACAGATCCAAATTTAAAAAAAGTGTTTTTACCATAAAAGTTTACTATCAACAAAGTTGAAGCAAATTAAAATACATATTAATACAATACGCCCACGACATAATATTTATGTGAGCATTGCTGTGGATTTTATTGAGGGCAATGGAAATCAACCCTGACGACCTTTCCGGGGTCCGACTGCAAGGCCGAGACGAATTCCAAATTCCTTGCGGCTAATTGGGCGGGGCGGCGTTCACACCCCGACTGTTTGGTTTAGTGGTGTAAAACCTCATAAAAACGAGAAGTTATTAGTATCGAGATTTCTGTTCAAATATTCATTTCTGGGGTTTGACTTGTAGCTGAAAACTCGTGAAAATAAAGAGCAGTGGTTGAACAGGGCGTGTTGTGTTTAATTTACCCTTTTAATCCGAGATAAATCTCATATCAGAAGTGGGATCGCCTACGTGTGATAATTAGTTCGAGTTGTGCGTGAAAATGGAACAGTTAACGCAAATTTTGGCCGAGACTTTGAAGGAAATCAAGGAGAATTCGCATCGTCCAGCAGTTCCTATTCCTGTCACTGCCGTTGATGTTCCACGATTTGATCCAGCGGTAAATAACGACGGAGCTGTAAGATGGTGTCAAGAAATCGAGAAATTAGGATCCACTTTTAAATGGACCGAAGTTGAACACCTTGCACGAGCTTCCAGTGGGTTGGTTGGGGAAGCGCGAGATTGGCTTTCGGCGTGGGAGCCGGAGATCAAAAATTGGACGCAGTTCAAAGCGGATTTTGAGAATTTGTATCCACCGAAAAAGAATTTAAGCGAAAAATTGGGCAAAGCCAGCTTGTATTCGAGTGATGCAGCCACTACTTACTGTGAGTATGCCAGACGAAAGGTCACTCTTTTAAAAACTTTGAATTTTAATTTATCTGATGACCAAATATTAGAAATTGTAATTGGCGACATAAAAGATGTTCATGTAAAAACTGCAGCTTTTAACAGCAACGTTCATTCAATCCCTGACTTGTTGCGTTTGCTTGACAATTACAAGCTATTTAAACGCGAAAATCTGTCAACCAAGCGTTCATACCCATTCTCTGAAACCAAAGATTCCAAGTCAATGAAGCTCTGTTATAACTGTAACAAACCCGGTCATTTAAGTCGCATTGTCGCGAATCATTAAATTTAAAAGCCTCGACAAGCGACTCTTAAAAAAAAGACTCTTCATCCTGTTGTTTGTGATTTTTGTGGTAAATTTATTTTTGTGTCACTTTGAACAAAGATTTTTCTACTATTTTCCAAATTCAAAATTTAAATGTTAATTGTTTCATTGATACAGGCTCCGAACGCAGTCTTATTTCAGAAAAAATATTCAAGAAGTTGCACTGCCATTTGGAACCAAGTTACGTTATATTAAAAGGCATTGGTGGTAACTTGATTCCGACCCACCCAAAAACTTCCTTACTAATTGAAAAAAAATGGTACCGCCTTTGAGGTTGTGTTTTATGTTGTGGATGACTCCGTAATGTCACCAGATGTTATTCTAGGGCATGATTTGTTAAATTATAAAGGTCTGAAGATTTGTACCGATTCGCAGAAAACTCGACTTTGCTTTGAGGATGATTTTGAATCAGTCGTTAAGAATATTAATCGAATTTCAATTTCACCTGAATTAATTAATACCCCACTAAAATTATTGAGCGACTTCGGTGACATTTTCACAACCGGTAATTCTGTCAAAGTCATAAAAACAGCTAAGCTGTCTATTCGGCTCAAGGAAAACAAAATTATCAGGTACAACCCTTATCGAATGGCTCTGTGTGAGAAAGAAAAAGTCAAAGCTATCGTAAAGGACCTGTTAAAAAATGGAATAATTCGTGAGAGCAATTCGCCATACGCTAGTCCGGTCCTTTTAGTTCATAAAAAGGACGGAACTAGTCGTTTGTGTGTTGATTTTCGAGCACTTAATCGAATAACGATTAAAGACCGTTTTCCCCTGCCGCGGATTGATGATCAGATCGATCGGTTAAAAGGATGTCAGTACTATATCAGTCTTGATATGGAGGCGGCTTTTCATCAAATACCAATTGAAAAAGAGTCAATTGAGAAAACTGCCTTTGTTACTCCCGATGGACAAGACGAATATTTGCGCGTCCCTTATGGTCTTTCGAATGGTTCGGCCACTCTTCAGCGTGCTGTAAGTAATGCCCTAAAAGAATTAAAAGATAAAGATGTTTTTGTGTATTTCGACGATTTATTAGTTCCGTGCGACACCATTTCAGAAGGGTTGGGAAAATTAGAACGTGTTTTACGTGCGTTAGCCGAAGCAGGTTTTTTACTAAATATCAAAAAATGCCGATTCTTTGGAAATGAATAATGTGTTACAAATTTATGTTAATATTTTCGGAACTACTAAACGACTTATTTCTGATCGAGGCACAAATTTTACTGATAAAACTGTGAAAGAATTGTTGACAAAATTAAGGATGAAGCAACATCTTATAGCAAAACGTGCACCCCGTGGCAACGGACAGGTGGAAAGATATGTTTCAACAGTACTAAATTTATTAAGGACAGAAATTCAAAATAAGTCAGAATGGTCGACCAGTGTTTCTAAATTACAAGTAACTTTAAATACTACTATTCATAAAACCACAGGATTTTCACCTATTTACTTACTAACCGGTCAAAACAGTAGTTTACCTGAAATAGGATCCTTGACAGAATTTATGTTGCCAAAAGAAACTAATACTAATTTGGAAAATGACCGAGCTCTGGCATACGAGCGTACAAAAAAAACAAGCAGATTATTTTAAGCGACGATTTGATAAGACTAGAAGAACCAACAAAACAATAAATGTGGGTGACTTTATTTTCCATCCCTCCGGAAATTCGCATTTATCCAAGCTCGAGCGAAAATATGAATGTCCGTTTAAGTGCTGCAGCTTCTACCTAACGATCGGTTGGAAATTCAGAACTTGGCTACTACCCCGAAGAGAATAGTTGGGAAAGATATGGTCCGAACTTGGCCACGAGAATTTTCGCCAGGAGAATTTTCCGACTAAGTATTCAGTAACGGTGAGTAGAAAGGACTGTGTGAGCATTTTGTGAAAATTCTGAGAATTGTTAAAATTGTGTGAGCATTTTGTGCAAATTCTGAGCATTGTTAAAATTGTGTGAGCATTTTGTTAAAATTCTGAGCATTGTTGAAATTTTGTGAACATTTTGTGAAAATTCTGAGCATTGTTAAAATTGTGTGAGCATTTTCTGAAAATTCTGAGAATTGTTAAAATTGTGTAAGCATTTTGTGAAAATTCTGAGCATTGTTGAAATTTTGTGAACATTTTGTGAAAATTCTGACCATTGTTAAAATTGTGTGAGCATTTTGTGAAAATTCTGAGAATTGTTAAAATTGTGTGAGCATTTTGTGAAAATTCTGAGCATTGTTAAAATTGTGTGAGCATTTTGTTAAAATTCTGAGCATTGTTGAAATTTTGTGAACATTTTGTGAAAATTCTGAGCATTGTTAAAATTGTGTGAGCATTTTCTGAAAATTCTGAGAATTGTTAAAATTGTGTAAGCATTTTGTAAAAATTCTGAGCATTGTTAAAATTGTGTGAGCATTTTGTGAAAATTCTGAGCATTGTTGAAATTTTGTGAGCATTTTGTGAAAATTCTGAGCATTGTTAAAATTGTGTGAGCATTTTGTGAAAATTCTGAGCATTGTTAAAATTGTGTGTGCATTTTGTGAAAATTCTGAGCATTGTTAAAATTCTTGCTGTATAACTTGTGAGCATTTTTGCTTGCTGTAAGACTGATTAAAAATTCTTGCTGTGAAACTTGTGAGCATTTTTGCTTGCTGTGATACCGATTAAAAAAAATATTCTTGCTGTGAAACTTTCGAACATTTTTGCTTGCTGTGAAACTGATGAGAAACCAATTCGTTGAAAGCAGAACGCTTTACGGTGGTATTCTTTGTGAATGGAAATAGTAGTATTGCTTTTTGCAATGTTTTAAAGCATAACGCTTTGCTAGGTTGCTGTTGATTATACGAGGGCTGCTGAAAGCACAACGCTTTGCAGGATGACCTCAAAAAAAAAATTTCGGGTTGCTGTTGAAAGCATAACGCTTTACAGGACAAACTGTTGAAAGCATAACGCTTTACAAGACAAACTGTTGAAAGCATAACGCTTTACAGGACAAACTGTTGAAAGCATAACGCTTTACAGGACAAACTGTTGAAAGCATAACGCTTTACAGGACAAACTGTTGAAAGAATAACGCTTTACAGGACAAACTGTTGAAAGCATAACGCTTTACAGGACAGAAAACAAGCTTACTGTTGAAAGCATAACGCTTTACAGGACAAACTGTTGAAAGCATAACGCTTTACAGGACAAACTGTTGAAAGCACAACGCTTTACAGGACATAAGAGAAAAGATCTTACTGTTGAAAGCAAAGCACCTTGCAGGACGAAAAGCTGGGTATTGGATGTGAATATTGAATAGAAAATCGCTTTATTGATATGTTATTGATGTTGTGATGATTATGGAATGTATGAAAAGTTGATTGCTGTTGTCTTTAGGAGTAAAACTCGATGCTGCAGAATTGTTTCTCCATTACAGGTAGTTGGTAGTTAAATACGAGGAGGACGACATCCTGGGTGATGGTTCTTCTTCTTCTTCTTCTGATGGGGCTTGCTGTAAGCTGCACTGAGACCTATTGGTCCATTGTGCTCCCACCTAATTTGTTATGGGTCTCGTTCGAAGAGGCCGGTTTCCAACGCGAAGGAAAGAATCCTACCCATAGGAACGTCCCTTATTGCCTGGGGTTCCACCAGGCCGGCTCCAAAATGTTTATGTCGCAGTGTTAGGAGAGCCACACATTGACATAAAACATGAATTGAGGTTTCTTCCTCCAACTGGCACTTTCTGCGGGTGGCATCATTTACGATTCCAATTGTGAATAAGTGCTTCTGTAGGTGACCGTGTCCTGTTAGTAAACAAGTCACGATCCTAATGTTTTTCCTGCTCATTGACAGGAGAGTAAAGGTGTTGGTAGGCGACATTTCCCCGATGAGGAGTTTTGCCTGACGTAGCCTTGGTACCGAGGCCCAGTTGGCGCTGGATTGGTTACTTAACCAGCGCTCCACTTGTCGCTTTGCGGTGGCACGGGTAATTCCTAAAGCCGGCTCAGGGCCGATGAGCGGCTCTTGAGAACCTCTTCTGGCTAGAGCGTCAGCTTCTTCGTTACCCTCTATTTCACTATGGCCTGGTACCCATAGTAGTTTCACCCAGTTTGTTGTACCGAGTCTGTTCAGTGTCTGGCAACATTCCAGAACCAACCTGGAGTTGATTCTGGGTGAACTCAAAGCTCTTAGTGCTGCCTGACTGTCTGTGCAGATGTAAATATGCAGATTGGAATAACCTCTTTGAAGGTTTTCCTGAGCACAGGTTAGGATGGCAAATACCTCCGCCTGTGGCATGTTTTCCTACGGCAACGGTGAGTTTGACCCTCGGCCTACAGCCGTAGATGCCAGCACCAGATCCCCCCGCCATCCTGGAGCCGTCTGTGTACCAAACAAGTCCCCTTGGAGTGAGAAGACGCTGTTGCTGACACCAATCATTCCTATCAGGGATGAGTACCTGAAATGCTTTATAGAACATGTAAAGCGGAGCCATGAAGTCGCTCCTTGTGAGAAGTTCTGGGATCTTCTCAAAATGTTGGATGATCCCTGAGTGTCCCACTTGTTCCCCTTTCATGGCCCACATCTGGCCTTGGCTTAGTCTGTAGGCTGATTTCCTAGCCTCCGCCTCAATCACTAGGTGGAGGGGCGGAAGCCCCAGAAGCACCTCCAGAGCTGCCGTAGGAGCAGTGCGCATTGCTCCAGTTATGCCTAAACAAGCCAATCTCTGTAGTCTGTTGAGGCTGTTTCTGATTGTTGCCTTGCTGGTTGCTGGCCACCAAACAAGAGCAGCATATGTTATTATTGGTCTTGTAACCACCGTGTATAGCCATTTGGTGACACGGGGCTTGAGACCCCAGCTGGTTCCAAAGGTCCGTCTGCATCTCCACAGAGAAGCAGTGGCCCTTTGAATTTGTCTCTCTACATGAGTCCTCCAGTTCAGCTTTGAATCCAGGATAACTCCAAGATATCTGACCGATTCGGAGGGCTGGAGAGCTTTTCCGAAGATTGTGGGCTGTCTGAGACCCTCGATTCTAATTCTTTTGGTGAAGATGACAAGTTCTGCCTTGGTAGGATTAATCCTGAGCCCTTGCCTTACACACCAGTTTTGTACAGTAATGAGGGCTTCTTGCATGATCCCACTTACTGTGCCAGCAAACTTTCCCATTGCTAATATTGCAAGGTCATCAGCGTAACCTAGCACAAAGATGCCTTTTGCAGAGAGCTCCCTTAGTAGCCCGTCCACGACCAGACACCATAACATTGGAGACAGGACTCCACCCTGAGGACAGCCCCTAGTGACCGTCGATCTTATGGAGAACTCGTCTGCTGAAACGATTACCTGTCGGCCAGCATAGAACCGATCCATCTTATCAACGAGGGTTCGATCCCGTGCCTTTCGGCCGCTACACAGATAGAATCGAATGAGGTATTATCAAACGCCCCTTCTATGTCTAAGAATGCACCGAGCGAAAGCTCTTTGTGGTGCAGGGTTTTCTCTATCTTTGAAACGATCGCATGGAGTGCCGTCTCAACTGACTTGCCTTGTTGGTAGGGGTGTTGTGATGGGTGCAGCGGAAAAGCCACCAATGCTCCATCCTTAATGGGTGATGGTTAATTCGAGAACGAATTCAAGCATCAGGTTGGCCGTGTGAGCATTGCTGTGGATTTTATCGAGGGCAATGGAAATCAACCCTGACGACCTTTCCGGGGTTCGACTGCAAGGCCGAGACGAATTCCAAATTCCTTGCGGTTAATTGGGCGGGGCGACGTTCACACCCCGACTGTTTGGTTTAGTGGTGTAAAACCTCATAAAAACGAGAAGTTATTAGTATCGACATTTCTGTTCAAATATTCATTTCTGGGGTTTGACTTGTAGCTGAAAACTCGTGAAAATAAAGAGCAGTGGTTGAACAGGGCGTGTTGTGTTTAATTAACCCTTTTAATCCGAGATAAATCTCATATTTATAATATAGGTAATATGTATGTACCGTTACGGCCAACTCAAAGTGCACGGCAGATTTTTAGCGAATATTTAAAAAGTAATACCTATTCTTACAATCACAAGCAACGCCACTGGAGAAACCCTCATTTAATAAGCCGAAAAATCGCAAAAATAACCACAGTAACAAAAAACCGTGCACTTTGAGGTGTCCGTAACTGTACATCATTCTTACTTAATGTATACTTATGTTTATAACTTCACAATGACAGGCACAAGCACAGGTACTACACTACAAGTAGTTTCCCGATTTGCATGAAAACAAACAAAACACGAAATCACTTTTCGCCATACAAGTCTGTCTAGTGACTGTCTAGGGCACGATTCACACGAAACACGTCTAGCATAAAACAACAAAACAACCTGTCCTGCCGCCAAAGATTTATGGAAAGGGAGAGAGTACTCTGTTCTAAAAATAAACCAAGCAGGCGTAGCCAACAGTGAATACTAGGATCCCGTATCCGGATCTTTGATCCATATTTTGGATCTTGGATTCGGATTTCGGATCCGAGTATTATATCCGGATGTGGATTGTGCATGTTGAAAAATTTGGATCAGATCCGGATCTGATTCGGATTGAAGGATCCAGATCTGATGTACAGGGCTAATAATTACTGATATTTTGATTGAGTAATTTATAGATGTTTGAGCTGATTATTTATAGAACTTTAATCTAATTCAACAGTATAAACGGGAAGTACTTGGCAAATGAATGTTTCACCTATAATTTTCATAGAGCGAGCAATGACTGCGAGTCTTTTTTATCAAATTATTGCAGTCTGAAATAATCTGATACAATTTTCTATTGGTTATGTATATAATAGTATATTATGTAACAAGTTTTATAAACATTACTTTAATCAAGAGTTTTTTAGGCACGAGCGGAGCATAGCGCCGCGTGTTATATTATGAATAGACAATGGTCTCCTGTGTAAAACTGCAAGCTTGCAACCTTGAACGATAAATAGCTTCTTTATATGAATTGCAAGTCTGCAACCTTGAACGCACGTGGCTTCCTGTCTCACGCTCCCTTTTAGAGATAACGCTTATCTTAGCTGATTAGGCATAGTATATATACTAGTAGCTTGCACTTCTAAGTTAAGCTCCAGTCAGTCGATAAGTTCCATTGTGTTCGTATCATAGCTAGATGTAAGAAATTGTCCGGCGGCTAGCTGTGTGCTTCCAATGTTATATTTCATTGTAAAATAAAAATAAACGTTTTTTAAAAAGTCGTTTCGGCGGCCTTTTAATAAAACTGGCGCAGTCGTTCGGATTTGTGGAGGAAAGCCTGGAAAACTACAAACATCGAGTCGACCAGCAACTTTCCTTGAGGTTCAGCTCTTTGCCACAAATCGAAACCTACCACCCAGCGGATCTTCGGACATCTCCAACAGGGACAAACATCGCCCGATCGTGAGAAGCGCCCGTCGACCCAGCTCCTGCTCCTCCGTGGTTATTGGAACCATCTGGTCATTGGGACCATCTTGATCATTGGGATCAGTCTCTGGTATTGGCAACGTCAACAACGACGACCCCAGGACAACTTTTGGATAACGCTCTAGCGCAAAGCTGGACTATCCAAGTCGGACTTCAGGACCTCTGTGCAGGCCAGCCGACATCAATAGGATCGACGCATCCTTTTTGAAGACAACAGGACGTAGCTTGATCGCACGCCGTTCGTCAATTTTAACGCACAATGTAAGTGCATATTTTTATAATAATTTTCAAGCTTTAGAGAAAAAGCAAAGGTATATTTTTATAATAATTTTCAAGCTTTAGAGAAAAAGCAAAGGTATATTTTTAAAAATAATAATTTTCAAGCTTTAGAGAAAAAGCAAAGGTATATTTTAAAGGCCACAAAGTAACGACTATTATAGCGTTCGCCTAAGTAATAATTTACAAGTTTTAAAGAAAAAGCAAAATAATTAATTTTAAAGGCAACAAAGTAACGTAATATAATTTTCAAAAGTAATAATTATTAAAGCGTTCGCCTAAAACAACAAAGTTAACTAATATAAAGTTTTAAAAAATTATACTAACATAGTTTTAAATATTTATTTATAAATTCAGGCAGAACGTAGTAAGCCAGACCAATTGCTGCACATAATAGGTGTGCTTAATTTGCATTTGTGCTTGCGTTCTTGCGCGTAGGATACCTACCCCTGTTAAACATCCCCTAGTCATTAAACTGTTTACTAACATAAATAAAAATTAAAAATAAGTGAAACAAATAAAGCAAAATTAATTTTTGTCTATAAAATTTTTATGTTTAGATCACTATTATCTTGAATCATTAGTTAAAACACCTGTAATTATATTTTGAAACAATTGTAAAAATTTTATGTCACGAGATCGATCACGCTCACCAAGGAATTCAATCCCTAGAATTTTATTTTTAAATAATTGTAACAACCCAAATATGGTTGATCAAAACGCATCATTGTTTCCCCCACATTTTAATGTAGCTTTATTAAATGAAATTCCCACATATGATGGTAATCAAGCCACTCTTTCGGAATTTATCAGATCCGCAGAAATCATTGCAACTAAATTTTGTACAGAAAATTTAAACGATTATATCAACCAAGTAATTTTAAATTCGATAAGGAATAAATTAAAAGGTCAAGCGTTAGAAGTAATCACAGGTTACGAGTATGATACTTGGAAAGACTTAAAAAATGTCTTAATTGAAAATTTTGGTGACCAAAGGTCAGAATTGAATCTCTTAATTGATTTAACTAAATTAAAACAGAATAAAGACTCTCCCATAGAATTTTTCAATAAAGTTAGAACTCATTTAGCTATTTATAATTCTAAAGTTTCTCTGAGTCAAGAATCAAAAGACATTATCACTTATAAATTAAAGGCTAACAAAGATTTAGCACTTCGCACTTTTACAAGTGGACTAAATGAAAATTTAGGAAGCTTCGTAAGAAGTAGAAACCCAACTTCACTAGAACAAGCCTTAAGCATAGTAAAAGAAGAAATTGATATCAGATATTCTCAAAATCAAAATAATTTTCAAAGTCAAAAATTAAACAAACCAAATTTAACTTCCAATATTCAAACACGAAATTCATATGAACCTAAATTTAATAACCCAAATTTTATGCAAAGACCATTCCAACAAAATCGAAGTAATTTTAACCAAAATCCTAGAAGTAATTTTAACCAAAATCCTAAAAGTAATTTTAATCAAAATCCCAACTATTTTAAAAGTCCAACGAATTTTAACAATCCTAATAATTCTAGAATAACTCAAAATTCAAGCTTTAATGCATTTGCACCTAAACCAAATTTTTCACCAACAAATAAACCAGAACCTATGGACTTTAGCACTATAAAAAGACCAGCTACTCAACAATCAAATTTCCCTAATAAATATCGAGCAAGTTCTCAAAACGTTAATAGAAATTTTAATCAACTATTTTATCACAATAATGTTCAACAAGAAAATTCCCCTGTTGATCATGAAAATCTAACAGAAAATTTATTCGAAAACTCTCCTGAAGAAAATAAAAATTTCATTGAAAATTCATTCAAAAATTCTCAAGAAAATCCAGAATACAACCAATCAAACCTATATTTTCAAAATGAACCCCAAGACTTGGACATTACATCAGATTATTATGAATTTCCAGATCCAAACGATACAGTAAATTTTCATTAAGAGCCTCGGAAAAGCATATTTTAACTTTTAATATAAATTCAAAATCAGATCTTCCTTATATTATAATTCCCGCCACTGGCGATAAACTTTTAATTGATACAGGTAGCTCACAAACAATAATTTCTCCAGAATTTGTACAACAACATTTTCCAAATTATATTTATGAAACAGAATTCGAGATAATTACATCTCATGGAATTCCTCAACATAACTTAATTGCAGATTTACCAATCCCCAGTCTTTTTTATGAAAACGGAACACATACATGTTATTTATATAATTTTAACCCAGACTATATAGGACTTATTGGATCCGACTTATTTTCAAAATTATCCGCACGAATAGATTATAAATGGATGCATATTCAGACAGAAAGAGCTACGATACCATTTTATTATAACCCGTAAAAACTAAACAAAAAAAAAATGAAACTAATGTAACTTTTCCAAACCTAAAAATTAAGATTTTTATTTTTCTCAACAAAACCTACAGTTAACCCTGTGTACAGAACTTTTCGTAAAATTTATCAGCATAAAAAAAATGTAACTAAAATAACTCCAAAATTAAAATTTAATGAAAAAGGCATGACTAAGCCTTCAGCAATTGAAATCATACAATAATCAATTTAAAACAAGCGTAATTAATACTTTAAATGAAATACAAGAAATTAATATTTATAATCCTTAATCTTATAAAAATAAAAATTATGAGCTCAACAAAAATCAGTCTATCAGACTTAACAACTTTAATATAAAAACTTCAAACATTAAAAGTATTTTAGATAATTATTTTAAATAACAATTTAAAAAAACAATTTAAGACTAAAACCAATGCACATATAATTTCAAAACTGACGAAAAGTCAACTCATAAGGTTTAGTAATTCAAACATAAATTTGTAAAATATTTAGATTATATAATCTACTACTTTAGAAGGAATAAAATCAGATTCATCTAAAAATTCAATAATCAAAATTTCCCAGCACTTAAAAATCTAAATAAAATAATTTTTAACCAAATAGTCTACTAAAGAACATTTATCAAAAATTTTGCCAAAATAACTAAATTTTTAACCGTGTGTTTAAAGAAAAAAATAAGATTGTTCACACCCTTGAATTTTTGAAAAACTTTAAGTATTACAAATAAATTCTAATAAATAAATCAGTAACTTCAAATATCAAAAGTATTTTAAAAAAATAACATCTTAAGAAAAAACTTAAGACTAAAATCATTTAAATCAGAAAAAACTCAAATAAAAATTATACTTAACAAACAAACAAGACCTAAGCTTGTATTAATCTAGTATTTACAATTTTAATAATCACAATATTTCTCGCGTTAAAACTAAGATGTTCACAGCAACATACCTTTATAATTGATATTGCTAAAGGAAAACAAAGAAAAACCTTTACAACCATTTAAAATTAAATTCAAATTCAGAAAAGTCAAACATTTCAATTAAACGAAAAAGTATTTATTAAAACAAATCTCAGAAGTAAAGATTAAATTTAAAATTAAAACCCATTCAGAAAGATCAAACATTTCAATTAAACGAAGAAGTATTATTTAAAATAAATTTCAGAAGTAAAGATAAAATTTAAAATTAAAACCAACTCGGAAAAATCAAACATTCCAATTAAATGAAAAAATATTTGTTAGAACTAATTTCAGAAGTAAAATTGAAATTCAAAATTAAATCTAATTTTTTAAAAAAATATGGAAATATAAAACACCCTGACTAAAAGGAACTATTGCTCTCTCTTTTTCAGGATTACTACACTCTTCATCGCCTGTACCCTGCTGACTCAATCACTAGTTATACAGAGCGATATTATTATTAAAAATTTAAAAGATAATCCTGGATTATATCCTCTAAACTTAGGAAACGTAGTGCTTAAACAAAGCGAATGGACGCTTATTAGAAATGTAGACTATACCCCTATATTTGTTAATTATGACACACTTAGAACTAATTTAATGAAAATAATACCGTTACTTGAAAATAAAAGTTACGTTATTGAATATACAAAATTTAAAAGGATTGATGATGTTATTATCAATCATAACAATTTACTCATAATATTAAAACAATATCTTGAAAAAACAGATAAACTCTTAAGTCAATTATTTCCTGATGTTAAACACAAAATTAATAAAAGAGGACTTTTCGATGGACTTGGATCCGCTTTCAAATTTTTAACTGGAAACCTCGACGCCAACGATGGAGTCAGATATGAATCTATGATTACTAAATTGCAAGAAAGCAATAAAATTCAAAATGACGTTATATTAGAACAAACTAAAATTTTAAATGATACCATCTCAGTAATCAATGATATAGCAAAGAGTCAAGAATTATTAGACAGAAATATAAATAAAATAATTTTACAAAATGAGGAATTAGGCAAAAATCTCGCTACATACTCCTTAAAAACAGTCTTGCTAGAAGCAATTCAATTTTTGCAACTACTTATTAACACTTGTTTGGAACTAGAAAATGCATTAACTTTTGCCCAAAATCAACAGATGCATATGTCATTAATTGATAATGACGATTTAATTGAAAATCTAAATGAAATTTCGACGTATCTCAATAGCATATCAGAAAAAGCTTTAACTATTCCATATCCTGCAGAGTTACAGTATTTACATTTATACGAGTCAATTATCATTACAAAAGTTTATCAAGTTAAAAACAGAATTACATTTATATTCGAAATACCTCTTACTTCCAAAACTAACGATTATCAAATGATACAATTAATACCATTTCCGATTTTTATCCAAAATTATCAATTTCGTATGATTATACCTACTTATAGTACTTTATTATTTAACGTTAAAAACAGCATTCCCATTGAAATAAGTCATTGTAAACTTATAACTTTAGACACCTACTTTTGTAATCAAAATAACTACTTTGAAATCCCCAACGACAAATTGTGCGAAACACAACTTCTGTCATTTAATAAAAATAAAACATGTATCCCTTATTTATTCAATTTAACAGAAATCAAAATATCACAAATAAATCCTGCGACATGGTTAATATCTTCCCCATCTGAAGCAATATTGGACGTCAAATGTAAAAATCAGAATTTTAGAAAAGGAATATCTGGCACTAACCTCTTACACCTCAGTTCAGACTGTCTTGTTTCAATAAATCAAAAACACATGTTATTCACCGCAAAAAGAACCTCAAATGAAATTGTTAATTTAAAAATTTCAAACATTGACCGCTTAATAATTCCTGAATCAAACCACATAAATGTTTCAAAGATTGACTTGATACCTCTTGACACCCAGAAATTGGTTGAGGACCGAATTAAACTTAATAAATATGAAAATTTGTTAAAACCTGTTAATTATATTAAATCTGATAATTTAAGTGTGTCTGCAATTATATTTACTCTGTGTACTATTCTTATGTTAATAATTTTTATATTGTATTTGTATTATAATAGAAACACAATGAAGATTAAACTTATTAGATTTTTAAATAAAGATTTTGAACCGGTTAACGTAAATGCATAAGTTTAATTTTCTTTTCTCTTTGTAAGTTCAATGGAGGCATATTTGAATACCACCCATTGAACATTTTATCGGCGGACGTGTTATATTATGAATAGACAATGGTCTCCTGTGTAAAACTGCAAGCTTGCAACCTTGAACGATAAATAGCTTCTTTATATGAATTGCAAGTCTGCAACCTTGAACGCACGTGGCTTCCTGTCTCACGCTCCCTTTTAGAGATAACGCTTATCTTAGCTGATTAGGCATAGTATATATACTAGTAGCTTGCACTTCTAAGTTAAGCTCCAGTCAGTCGATAAGTTCCATTGTGTTCGTATCATAGCTAGATGTAAGAAATTGTCCGGCGGCTAGCTGTGTGCTTCCAATGTTATATTTCATTGTAAAATAAAAATAAACGTTTTTTAAAAAGTCGTTTCGGCGGCCTTTTAATAAAACTCGCGAGTGTTTCATAAACGAGTTTATATAATGTGTTACATACTACACTTTTTCTACGACCACAAATTTAGGCAATACAACATCATACCGGGTGTCTTAAAATGAATTACATCTAGTATGCTTTGAATTTCCCATAATGCAATCTAAAATTTTACTTGAAATTGGCAAGACTGTAAGTCTATGTCAAATTCGAGGTAAATAGGTTAGGTTTTGCGCCAGTCTGTGTCAAAAGTGACGCAAAACCTAACCTACTAACCTTGAATTTGACATAGACTTACAGTCTTGTCAATTTCAAGTAAAATTTTAGATTGCATTATGGGAAATTCAAAGCATACTAGATGTAATTCATTTTAAGACACCCGCTATTATTTCATTAAAATTTTGAAGGGTTACGTCAAATTATGCTCGATAAACGTCAATGTTGACTGTTGAAAGCTAACTTGATTTTAGTTTTGGCTGTTGCTAATAAAGCAAATACTGTTTGAACCGAACTTCACCTCATAACTAAAACAACGTTGCTAACTTCAGTCCATGACTAAGAGGCTCTTTAGTCACAGGTTATGAAGGCATGATTAAAAGGTCACTTAGCGACGTGTATGTAAGTATGTTAAATGCCATTTTAGTTACAGGAGTAGAAAATAGTATATTATACATCAAGGTAGCGAAGCGCAGTATTATAACCTGAGCGCGAAGGTTATAAGACGATTCGCTACCGTGGTGTATATACTATTTTTTGCACTACAAACGGCTTAATACCTAAATTCCCAACAAATATTTTAACTGTCAACCTGACAATACAGCTCTTTAGAACGTCAAAATTAAAATAGTCACATTTGGTAACTTAGCAATTTATCAGTTACCACGGTGAAAATTGTTTATTTTACTTTCTCTCCCTTGGTGGAGAATAGTAGATTATGCAATAAGGGAGAGAAATTGCACTGAAGCAAAATAGCATTCTCTTCGAGTTGCATATACTATTTTTTTCACGTTGCAGGGAGATTAAAAACGAAAAACCCGTTTTTTTAAACGTCATTTATTGACATTTTAGTTACAATTATTTTAAAATTAGTAACCTATGGTAAATTTTAAAGTTGGTGGCACTGTAAGTCATTATGACAAGAGCTCACAAATATGTCAAATTCGAGGTTAGCAGGTTAGTTTTTGCGTCAGTTTGTGTCAAAACTGACGCAAAACCTAACCTGATAACCTCGAATTTGGCATAATTGTTGTGTCAGTCATAATGAAAACTCCCTAGGGAAATTTTTGTAGTGCAAAATAGTATATTATACATCAAGGTAGCGAAGCGCAGTATTATAACCTGAGTGCATATTAGATACTGAGCGCGCAGCGCGAAGTATCTAAAGCGCGAAGGTTATAAGACGATTCGCTACCGTGGTGTATATACTATTTTTTGCACTACCAAACAGCTTAAAACCTAAATTCCCAACAAATTTCAAAAATATTTTAACTGTCAACCTGACAATACAGCTCTTTAAAACGTCAAAATTAAAATAGTCATATTTGGTAACTTAGCAATTTATCAGTTACCACGGTGAAAATTGTTTATTTTACTTTCTCTCCCTTGGTGGAGAAAATCAACTTCACGACCTAAAAATAGGCCAATAAGGATGCGTTCTGAAACTAGTAGTGCAAAAAAGAAATAATGTAATTATTTTTCAGGAGTTACCCTCTTTTCTCAAAAATGTCAAATTTTGTTTTTCGAATAGAACACCCTCTATATTTGTAAGTACATCGATAGGAAATTAAATTTTTCATAAAAATGCTCATACGAATTTTTTTATGAAAATGTAGTAGCGTGTCAATCGATTATTCTAGGTAGCAAGTAAATTTAGCAGAAACATGAAATATCAGTAATTTAGCATGAAATTTGATTTATTGATTTTTTATGAAGAAATACACAGTAATGTGCGGTTTTGTTTCCCTTGGTCAGTTTTCATGCTTTCTAGATTTTGCATTTTATGAATGAGACTTTGTAAATTGTGTATTAAAAGTAAATTTATGTGATTTAATTTACTTGTTCGGTTATGTTAAGTTTAGATAGATAATGAAAACTAAACTTGGGTGATATTTTTAGATATGTTTGCAATTTTTTTAACGTAAATTATTTTAGAAATCAATAATAAAAGTTTGCACTTGTTGCACACTTTTTGGGGAAATTGTACTGATTTAAATTTTTCAAGTATTAATTTTTTCACATAGTTGTATTTAAATAAATTATTAAAACACATACGATAAAATAGTAAAAAATCTGGTGTGATACACGCGCACAACTTCCTTTTACAGTGATCTTAGAATTAGCCAAAACTTTGATTTTTTATTTTTAAGCATTTGTCAAAAATTTTCAAAAATTACAAGTACTACAAAAACCGTACAAAATAGGGCGTTAGTTCAAGAGACAAATTTTCTCTAAAATTTTAAGCTGAATTCAAAAATGTTACAATATAGCGAGTGTTCTATTTAAAATAGGAGTTAATAAAAAAAATAAGAACAAAAACAAAAACAACCCAGACAAGTTAATTGTGAGGTAAACGTCGTTAAATCTAATTACATTGCCTCTAATCACAATAATTACTCATCCAGATAAAATTGTAGATATACATTTGTTTTGGGTAATAAACGTAAGGATATATTGTAGTGATTATGATGATAAATTAATTAATAAATAAACTCACTACACATCCCTTTTGTTTTGTTTAAATCAAATTTTGACTGATTAACAGTAAATAAATAATTGTATAAATGGGTTCATTGATTGTAGTGTTTTGCCCCTTTATAGTAATTCGCACATCTACAAGTAAAGTTATTTATGGCTAGCTTTCAGTAGGCATGAAGACTCCAAATCTGCAAGTTAGGTTCACCGATATGTTCATATTTAAACTCCCGTGTTACACAACTGGGCTGTGAAATTTAAAAGCAGCAACGCGCAGACTCACTACGCTGTCAAATTTATCTATCAACAAATAGATTTTTCGTGCGGTTCATTTCTGTGTAATTACAAGTTAATTCAAAGGCAAATCTATGAACAAATTATCAGGTATTTATTCGATTTATGGTATTTTCGCGGTCTAATCTCTCGTTTGTTTTAGTGCTCGTTTCGTGACGTAAACCAACGCCGCTTGGGTTAATTCATTTGTTATTAGCACACTTAACCTCACAATTCTAATTTGGTTAATTATTGGCAAAATAATTTATCTGGAGACTTAGATATGCCTGCTGCTTACTCGATATGGTAATGTCTCGCTGGTACATAAATTTCAGCCTCCTCAAGCTGTCAATGAAGTTTTTACTGTACCTTAAACTTTTCAGGTGATGGTACGTTCTTCCGGACGGAGCCCGAAGCTGGATCTTCTCCAGAACTCGCTGCCTTCAATGTTGATGATGCTGGCCTTGGCGCTTCAGCTCCACACGATACCTCGCAGTCGTCAGCTCCGATCTTGGACCCCTGGTTTAATTGCAGTCGACCCTCGTAAATTTGAGTTGGTCACCAAGCCACGTTCGGAAGCTTGCTGTGGTGAAATAACTTTTTGATTGGAAAAACGTTGCCCACACTTTCACTTATGCTCCACAATTTGCTGATCACAATGGTATAATTATTTTTACTTTATTTTAATTGTAAGTAGCTTAAAATTCAATTAATTTGAAGACACAAATTCGACTGGCATCAAATAATTTTATTTTTCAATTGTTTCTCCCCATTCTTAGTTAACAACAAAAGCCTATCTAGATTCATAATTGTGGATGTTAACCAAGTACAAATCAACTACTTATAAACTAAATTTCAAGTTATTTTATAAAAATGTACATCTTAATTCTAAAATTATTGTTTGTTCATGTTCGTATTTAAACTAAGTTATAGCGCCACTCACTATGTTTCATTTGGATTGTCTGTTCACTTATGTCATTTCACTGACTCATTTCTTTAAACACAAATCTCGTTCATTTCCTGTTGTGTGAATTTCTTGTATTTTATAATAGTTGTCTACTTTTCATCATTCTTCAAATATTACCATTCCATTTTCGATAGCCTTATTTGATCTAGTATTGTGCTCTCTTTGCACTGTATTGAGAACATTCTGTCCTTTTTACTTTTATTTAAAAAGTTCATAGAACTGTACTTATTCAATTATACTGACATGTAAATTTATTTAACACGCATGTAATAAACCCTTTGGTGATAGATTTGTTGAATTTTGATTGGGTTTACTTTGCACCAACCTCTTAATTTATGCTAATTGATATTTCTGTGACTCTAATTTACGAATTGAGCTCTGCCTTATTGCCATTTATTCTGAAGTAATTCCATTTAATATCGGCAATGCTTTACCAATGTAGTTATGAATTAAAATTTCTGATGTAACTTGTTGCAGTTGCCTGACTTACCCCAGCTCTGTGCTTTATTGACTTGCTTTATTTATCTATGCTGCAAGCAGAGTTGAGTAACGAGCTAAAGACCATCTCAACATTGGGCCAACTCGATTATAAATAAAAACTTCGTCTCAGGTAATAGATTAACAGATAAGGTACTTACTGAAATAATCTGCTTTCGACCTTCTATACAAAATGAAGTGATGCATCTACAGTTGCCTAAATATTTTTCTTTTAAGGCACAAATGAAAAATTTACTCCGCTCGTTATAGAAATGCATGAGCTCTCCTTAGCCGACTTAACTCATTTATTTGAGTGCATACAGCATTGTTATTTATGTGTTCCATCTGTGTAGTAAAAGCATCGGGTTCAAATAGCTTATTTAGTACTTTTTGGGCTAGGTATATCATTACCATCATTAGTGTTATGGGAACTGGTACCTCCTTTATTACACCTAGTCATCATCTCTATTGTATCTGAAGTTCTACACAAATTACGCAAATACTTGCTTACAACAGCCAAACATTGAATGACAACAGTTGAACATTGAATTAGCCGATTAAAAAAATCAGCTCTATAAGGTGATCCAGATTAAGTGAACAGAATGAAAGACATGAATTGTTTGATCATCTCTAATAAAGTGTACGATTGAGCTACGTTTCTCTTGATTTAATTTTTTCTTCTACCCCTTGTCTATATAATTACTATTCTTTAGGAAACTATCATTGAATTCCCTTTTCATATTTAATATTGCCATTAGTTATGCGTCCACATCCTCTTGCTTTCGGTGTTTCCTTTTTTTACGCGATTTTTGCTCATTTAGGTATCAAACCTAGTTTTAGGTATTTTTTGTTAATCTGGCAACGTTACATATCGCTGTTACTAGGCGCTCCAGTTCTAACCTCACTTTCAAATTAGAGTTGGATACCTTCAGCTCTTACAATTTGTGTATTTAGAATTAATTTCACCTTTTTAGGCAACTTTAAGAAGCATTTCCGTTGTCACACCAAATTCCTTTGCAAGAATTTTGCACACTATTCATAATTTGCCTGTAGCAACAACATCTTAGTTTTATTAAGATTGTTACACTTATGATACAAGTTCTCATCTCAAGTCTTTAAAGTAATCAAAACCGCGTTATGTTAAAAAAATATATGAAGATGGCTTTACTTACATCTTGGAGTAAAACGTATAAATAATATGTCTTAGCCATTTAGCTAGTTTTAATAATGAAATGGGGCGCTATTTTATTTAGGTTCTCAAAAAAATAACACAATACTGTTCTGAGATAAATATATTTTTGAAAAAAAAATAAAATCCCACATTTTACTCTTACACTAACAAGATTTAAGAAGCATTACATTCGTACATGTATATACAGCTTGCAGATTATTAAGAGTCTACCGAATAATACGTAACTATTAAATACTTTCTATTATAGCATACCTACGTGTTGCAGTAAGCTCCTGCTTCGTTTGAACGCAACTTCATACTAACGCTTAGAATGACGTCGCCAGAACATGGACATTGAATATGCACGTGCACGTTAGAGAGGCGTAAATAGATAAACCGAGACCATATCGATCTACACGGCCTCCTACACATCAACGTGACAAAGAGCGATCGCTACAGGAAGCCTAACGCGGAAATTAAAACTAAGGAGTGGGAATATCACTTCTGCGATTCCGCGTGTTGAAACCTTAAGACAGCTGCACTTGCAATTCCGATATATCGGTAGTCATATCGTCGGTCATATCCGGCGGCGGGTTCGGGTCTTCGTACTTGGTGTCTTCAAACTTGGTGTCTTCGTATTTAGGTTCGGGCATTTCCTCGACAATGGACTCGGTGGTTTCCTCATTACCGCCGCTAGTTGTAGCTGCGACCATATCTGTAGTGACGCTACCATCCGCAGCAGCCCCGTCAGCCTGCTGCTGAGGAGGTGGATTGGGCTTGGTGCGGCCGTATTTTTCGTGAATGTTACGATGACGTTTAAGCGCAAACCTGTCCGAGAACCCGACACTGCAAATGTCGCACTTAAACGGCTTCTCTCCAGAGTGCACTTTTGCGTGGTTCTTCAGATGCGTGGCTTGGTTGAAGCAAGACCCGCAGATTTCGCATCTGTATGGCTTTTCTCCGGTGTGGATGCGTCGATGGTTCCAGAGCGTTGAGTGGCGGGCAAACGACTTGTCGCACACTTCACACACGTAGGGACGCTCTCCGGAGTGGATGCGCTCGTGGTTCTTCAGATGGGGCGACTGAGAGAACTGCATGCCGCACACGTTGCATCTGTACGGTTTCTCCCCTGTGTGTATGCGGGAGTGGTTCTTTAAATATGCGGCTTTGGCGAACGCCAGGCCGCAAATGTTGCACTTGAAATTCTTTTCTCCTGTGTGTAATCGCTTGTGCGACCACAAAGATGAATAGCGGCTGAATGAACCTGGAAATCGAATAATTTTAATTGTAAAATTTCTTAAAAAGATTGATTTACTTACCATTACAGATGTTACAGTGGAATGGTTTGTCTACGTTGTTCTGTTGATTTTTAGAGCCGCCTATGAAGATGATACCACTGCCGTTACACTTGGTACACTTTGTAACGGACGCTACACCGCGTCTCTTCACAGGATGAGCATTCTTAACCGCCAATGGGATGGTGTTCTGTGTACCTGCATTGAAATCTACATAAATTGGAATGATCTATAATTATTTTTGTGCTTTGTGCGGTAAACTAAAAACAAGTTTTGTGCATTAAAAAATGGCAGAATGACTGTTCACAATAGAATATTTTTGAACAAAAATCAGTTCATAGAAAGGAGAAATCTGAATTCTCAGTATATATTAATATAAAGTTAGCTTTGATTGTAAACGAGCATAAATATATGATGGTAAACAGCGTCATTTTGAAGAGTTTTTGTAGTTCCTTTTGTAAAGTATAGTTAAATTTGACAGCTACACTCCATGGAGTTGGGCTGAGATACAGAACATATCATACTCCATCATACTTCAGCAGATGTGGAACGCCATTTGGCAAGCTTCTTCCAGGAACCAAGAGAGATTTTCAGCTTTCGCTCAAATTTGGACAAGTTTTTAACGAAGATATAAACCACTTAAGAAAATGATGTTCACTATTTTGGTTGATTTTAATAATAAAGCGTGGGTTTCCCCTCAAAGATGCACAATTTCAGAGCCGATAGTTTGTAATAGTTTGGTTTTTCCAATTTTTGAGGTTATGTTGGCTGACCACCACTGTGAACTCTTCGAAACTGTAAAGAACACGATCGCGTGTGGCAAGCAGGCAAACTGTGTCAGAGGCAAAAGACTGAGATGGAATGATCTCTGTTTTGCATATGAAAGTGAATGGCAATTGTAAGGTTCATTGTTAATTTGAGTAGTGCTGGTAAAAAAACCGGTTTGACGGTTAAGGGTTTTTGGTTAACCGTGGTTTTTTCATGAATTGAAAACCGGTTTACGAATCAGTTTAAAAACCGGTTTAAGAACTTGTTTAAAAACCCGTTTACATACCAGTTTACGAACCTTTTACACAGAGAAGTTAAAGTTACCTATAATACCAGTTAGTTTCTTAGAGATGTAAGATAAATTCAATTCATTTTAGGTTAGTACAAGTGCAAGCAAAAATATGCATTTAGAAATTCATACTTTCCAATCTAATCTGGTTTAAACTGGTTTACAATCCTAGTTTAGTCCGGTTTTAAAACTGATTAAAAACTGGATTTAAAACGGTTTAAAAACCGATCTGTAAACCGGCTTGTAAACCGGTTTTTAAACCGAACCGGTCCGGTTTTTAAACCAAACCAGTTTTTAAATCGAACCGGTTTGTTTAAAAACCGGTTTTTCCCTAAACCGGTTCACCGGTTTGCACTTTTTAACAACTTTGCCAGCACTCATTTTGGAGCGTGTACAGTCGCGGAATTAAAAATCCGGACACTAAAAATGATTCAGTGTATATCTTACTTTACTTTACTTATCACATTACGTGGTGAAATTAGTCAAAGTCAAAATAATTACTCGTACATGACAGCATGCCTCATTTAAGAGTCGAACAAGAAATGCAAGTAATTACATTATCCAAAAATTGCAAAAATCATCTATAAGACTCGTCCGGATTTTTAATTCCGCGACTGTACCTGTAAAGAGGTTTTTAGTTTTTGAATTACTTTTATGTCAAGCATACGCACCAACCGAAGTATACAGGGTGCCCGGATTTCGTAGGGACAACATGGGTAACTTTTGTATTTGAAGAGATAGAGAGATGGTTAAATTAGCAAAAAGGTGCAGGTTTGAGAGCTCATTAAGAATCCATCTTCAAATTTTACTTGTCATGGCCCACTTGTCTAAAATTAAAAAAAAACAAAATCTCCTAATTTCTTTTATATGCCGTAACTTTTTTGTTACTTAAGATATTGAGATGCGATTTGAACTAATTTGAATGGTAATTTAAATACTTTTATTGATACTTGATAAAACCAATTTTATTTGTGTTAATTTTTAGTAATCTAACCTAACCTCAAAATTTTAAATTGGCACCCTGTAATTTTTTTGGCCCTTTTAAGAGAGGATTTTTTTCTGAATGCAGTGATGTATTACATGATATGGAAACTTCTTCAAAATTTTGAAAAACTGAGTTTATTCTTTTTACAGGCAGAAATCACTAGTGCCATGATCACAATAATTTTGTTTTTTATTTATTACGTTATCTGTAAAATTATGTTTAGAAACAAAAAGCACTCTTATCATCATACGTGCCTTCCAGTAGTGTCAGTGTGTTCCGTATGTTTGACGTATAAGTTCTACGTTCTTGTAGCACTTGACATACGCACAAAATATATCATATTTTCAAAATTTTCCGTTATAAGTTGAAGTAATAACACTCACACTGACAGGCACGTATGATGATAAACCTGCTTTGTTTCGAAACATAATTTCACAGATAACGTGATAAACAAAAAACAAAGTTATTGTGATCATAGCACTAGCGATTTCTGCCTGTAAAAAGAATAAACTCAGTTTTTCAAAATTTTGAAGAAGTTTTCACATCATGTAATACATCACTGCATTCAGAAAAAAATCCTCTCTTAAAAGGGCCAAAAAAATTGCAGGGTACCAATTTAAAATTTTGAGGTTAGGTTAGATTACTAAAAATTAACACAAATAAAATTGGTTTTATCAAGTGCCAATAAAAGTATTTAAATTACCATGCAAATTAGTTCAAATCGCACCTCAATATCTTAAGTAACAAAAAAGTTACGGCGTATAAAAGAAATTAGGAGATTTTGTTTTTTTTTAAATTTTAGACAAGTGGGCCATGACAAGTAAAATTTGAAGATGGTTTCTTAATGAGCTCTCAAACCTGCACCTTTTTGCTAATTTAACCATCTCTCTATCTCTTCAAATACAAAAGTTACCCATGTTGTCCCTACGAAATCCGGGCACCCTGTATATATGTCAAGCACTTTGTGTATTTTGTTTAAAGCAGATTGCTGTGTAACCTCTCTTAAGTTGACACTCACGGTTTAAAGAAAAATATCCACTAATAGAAAATTGGCTTCTAAATGCATATAAAAAATAAACTGACCACTAACACACATTTATTGTTATATTTAGATTAATAAAATTCTAAATTCGTTCAATTAACTTGTTTATGCTTTCAAATTTACATTTGCTCGGCTATTTCTTTCGCCTTGCTTGTAATTAAGGGTCCCTACACTGCAACGCTTTTATTTCGTGTCTTTAAAAGCCACTCAAAACCCATTTAGCCCCTTGGTTTTTGTTCAGTATTATAATATAACAAGTCTCAACTGTCAAATGAACAACGCAAACAAGTCTCAACCATCAAATGAACAACGCAAAAACTACAAAGGGTTAAATATCGTTTACTGGGTCTTCTTAGGTATCATATCTTTGAAATTGAGGCCTTAAAATGAATTAGCTATTTTTAATGTCCACATGTGGAGATCGTTATCTGGTTACTTGATCCCTTCAACTAAATCAGCTGTTTTAAATGTCTGCACAAGAGACTACATAGATAAAAACTATCAGGAGATCGTCCAGTTAAAAGAAGCATGATTATTAAGGATTCTCATTTAGTAAATTCCGTAGCTAAGAAAATATTCGCTTATAAGAGGTGTCCGTAACGAGAAGCTTAACTGTGGTGCCAAAACTATTGCCAAAGGGGTGTGTTTATAAACTAAACAATCATGGCGCTTAATTGTGCAGCTTATGGTTGCAATAATGTAGAGCAGGGATGGCCTAACTTTCGAGGTCTGTGGTCTGCTTGACTATTTCCCTCACACACTTTAAGCCAATAAAATCTTTCTGAGATTCTTCCAATCAGATCCCAATTATGCACTAATACAAATGGCCTCGTCATCTAATTAGCAGCGCGCATGAATGGATTAACGAGATTCCCACTGTCCCTACCTACTATCTAGCGAAACCACTGCCAAGAGAACGGGCTTGGAAAAATTAAGCGAGGAAAGAAAGACCCTGTTAACTTTTGTTCGGGAAATATTCTGCAAAATACCCCTCTTGCATACCAAATTGATTCTAATTTTGTCGACTGCACGAAGCGCAATTGACAAAATTATCGACAATTTGACATGCACTAGGGATATTACTAATGATAGCTAAAAAATGGGATGGCGTAATTAAAGACAAAAACGTTTAAGTAATTCTTTTCCAAGAAGAAGTAATTGTATAGCACGGGTGCAACAACATTTTTTTATTTATTAAAAGATTGACTTGCAGATAGTACAAGCTTATTGCAATGAGCAAACATGACATTAAATGCTCATCTGACCAGCATGAACAGTGTTTTGTTTTAATGGCGTTCATCATCAAAAAAGTAGATTCGCAAAAAGCCTATTAAATAGGCTTATTAAAAATACAACAATATACAGGATGTTCCATTTGAAAAAAATCGGAATTATTAAGGTGCAAATATTGAGCACCCTCTGTAGCATTAATTCCCAGATCCACCATTTTACACTCCAAAGGTAGTTCACAAAAAGCATAATTTTTTGTTAACGTTTACCTTAAGGCTGAAAACACACGCTGCGTCATGTGGCGCGTACGCCGCAAGTAAAAATGTCTCAATTTTCTGTGCCACACGTAAGTTATCGCACGATTCAAGTGTCTTGCCAATGTCTCCCAAAAACCCTTTTGGCCCAGTAGTTTTTCCGTCTAAATAGTTCTCCACCTTGCGATTTCTGAACTGTGTTATTCGCAAGTATTACAGTTCTATGTAAGATTAAAACATTACTCATAAAGTATAGATATTAGGTAAGTATAATCTTCCTAACCCCATTAATTTATTACACAAATGGCCAAAAATTCTTGTTTAAGGGCAGTCTTGTCATAATTTAAAATTTAAAAAAAAATCCGAAATTTGAAGGCGGTTTCGGCAGCCGAAGATATTGTTTTTGGGCGTCCAGATTTTTTAACTTAATTAACAGTACAGTAGGCACCTATTAAGCATACAGGGTGATTAAGTTTCAAAAAATCGAAAATTCGCTCCACCCTACTGTAACAGATGATTACCTTTGTTATAC
The DNA here is from genome assembly GCA_940337035.1 of Agriotes lineatus. Taxonomy (NCBI): domain Eukaryota; kingdom Metazoa; phylum Arthropoda; class Insecta; order Coleoptera; family Elateridae; genus Agriotes; species Agriotes lineatus. The sequence continues at coordinate 54,117 of CALNHX010000107.1, read as the reverse complement.
TTTAATTCCACATCCCTTTTGTTTCACTATGGAAACAGATTAAGTTGCCAACCTCGTTAAAATCCCGTAACCTATACAACTATTAACCAGAAGAATTATCGAACAGACAAGTTCAAAGTGTACTTGTCTTCTACATTGTTTGCCTAATGGGAAGGTGCAACATTTCTATTATTTATTTTTTTTAACATAATTTTGTAACGTACAAATGTTTTCAAGATTACTTGGAATTACTTTTTACTTCCTTTTACAATAAAGGAAGTACAGTCAGACCACGCCGTTCGCGGCTTTGCGGTTCGCTGATTTGATTTTACGCGGAGCACCTTTGTGCTCCATCTTCTTTGCCGTTCGCGGATATTTGCTTTGCCGTTCGCGGATGAAATTGCCAACGTTAACTGTTTCAACTTTCACACACTAACGGCTGGTCTTATGAAGGCCACTAATCTGACGGTAACTTTAATTCGCTGTTAAAATAAACAAAAGCGCATACAAATTTGTTTACTAATGGTAATGAATAATATGTTATAAGCGCCAACGTTTTGAAGTGCTTTTGTTTACTTTAACAGCGATTTAAAGTTAACGTCAGGTTAGTGACCTTTATAAGACCGGCCGTAAGTACATAAAGCAGACGTATGCGGTTTATGTCATGAACACCTAAATAACATTATTTATCACAAACTTGTAAACACACTTATCGAGCCTATTTCTTTGAATCCCTTATTACCTGAAATAAATTGTAAAATTATAACTTGATTTGTTTGTTGCAGTCAGTATGTTTTATGCATTTTTAATGTTTTTTGCTTTATATTTTATGTTTTGAAAATGTACGTATTTGCTTGTTTGTATACGCACGTTTATGTATTTTTGAATTTTTTGAAGTTGCATAGTATAAACAAATCTAGTTTATGGAACCTAACCCCGTTTTTATCATTTATGTGTTTACTTGCGCATCGCGGTTTTGCGCTTCGCGGCATTCTTCTGGAACGTAACCCCCGCGAACGGCGAGGTCTGACTGTATTGGATTGAACCCAAAAAACATAGTTCTTTCATTGGTCTGTCTGTGTGTCTGTATATCTCAAAAACGAAAAGAGGTATGGGGTTGAAACTTCATATATAAGTTTTGTGTACTATGTAGATGCGACAGCAGGATTTTGAAGAAAATCGCATAACCGGAAGTAGGTGTTTACTCTTGTGATTTTTCAGTTTTTTCGATTTTTTTCAAAAACTGCTCTAACGATTTTTTTCAAACTTCACATTTTTATTACATTTTGAATGTGTATTGATGTGAGATAGGTGATTTTCCAGTTGAATACTTCTAAATGGGTTTCTTTTGTTTTTTTAACTCCTATTTTAAATAGAACACCCGGTATATTATTACATCTTTGAATTCAGCTTAAAATTCTACAGAAAATTTATCTCTTCAACTAACGCTCTATTTTGTACTGTTTTTGCAGAATTTGTAATTTTTGAAAATTTTTGACAAATGCTTAAAAATTAAAAATCAAATTTTTGGCTAATTATACGATCACTGTAAAAGGAAGTTGTGTGCGTGTATCACACCAGATTTTTTGTACACCTGGTCAAGAGGGGGGCTTAACTTAACTGAGCTCTGCTGCAACTTTTATTTCACAATTCCGTCACTGCGAGTGTAAATGCCAGTTGTGGAAAATTTGGAGAATACTTTGGTGAGAAACAATTCCGATATTTGGTCAAAATGAAAATTTAGTGAAAAATAAAACAAATATTAAATACTGCTGTTCATCATTTAAAAAAAATATGAGGATTTTGTACCAAGCCACACAGCAAATCAAGAATTCCCTTATGAGGAATTACACGAAATCCAAGTCATTCAAAAAGTAATTAAAATTTTTATAAAATAAAAGCTGCACCATCATTTGAGACTATAAAATATCCAATTGCATGGGAAATCAGCAACTGTAATACAAAAATTTCCCAAATACAGCAAGCGATCGATAACGTAAACACTGGATAATGAAAACATCGTGCAAATGTAAACATAAAATTCATACTATAGGATCAAACAGAACGCCAGATAACGTAAAGAACCTGTACAGTTCGATAATGTTAACAGTTCTTGGCGACGGTTGGTCACCCATTTATTTATTTCGTACTCAGCCAACAGCCGTTAGGCCAATTATAGGCGTCGCTGTACATTTATGGAGGGGACTCCCCTCTGCGACACAACTGAGTCGATCGGATGGGTGTTTATGATGCGTTTGCATTTCACTTTAGTCATTGTTGAACATAGGCACTAATTTATGCCGAATAAAATAGCAGCTTATCTTTTTTTCTCATTATATACAGGGTGGGCCATTTTAATTGACGTATCCGAATATCTCCGATGGTAAGCTGAATAAAAGTTGTGCAGACAAAAGTTATTCAGGACGATGGGGGTCATTCGACTGTACTAATAACTTTGACCTTGGCGTCAACGTTCAAGGTCATTTGAAGGTCACAATCATTTTTTTTAATGGGACGCCGGATTGGGAAAGAGCGGAAAATTTCATGTCCAAAATGATAGTTTATAACTCGTTGGAGTGACCTTGAAAAGGTCAAATCAAGGTTAAATGTTGAAAATTCGTCCAGAAGCTGTTTTTTCGAATTTGGATGATTTAAGGGCAAAAAATATTTTAGTAGACTTAGGGGGACAATAACCTTGACCATCTTGTCCTTTAGGTCAACTGTGAAGGTCATTTAAAGTCAAAGTGATTTTTCTAAATAAAAATCTCACTACTTGCGATTATTGTATTTTAATTCAAAATTAACATTCGGACATAAAAGCGAATTTGAAGCTTCATTTTTATCAAAATACAAATATTACATAAATAAAGTGTAAAATAAATGTACATTTTAAATAATTAATATTAATATAAATTATGCAAGATGTATTGAAACTGGCCTCCTGATTCACCAGACTTGACATCTCCAGATTTTTGTTTATGGGGCTTCCTACAAAATGCTGTTTTCACACAACGTCCAACAACTGCAGCAGACATGATAGATCATGTCAATCGAGCTTGCGCAGCAATTTCCAGAGGGACTTTGCTAAGAACAGTGAGACACTTTCCAAAGCGTTTACATTTGTGTCTTGAAGCAAATGGAGGCAACTTTGAACATTTGCTTTAATGATTATAATGCTAGTAATAGTAGTGAGTGGCAAGAGGACTCATGGGAAACAAGCACCCCAAACGTGAGAGGCAAGGGGACTCACGGTAAACAAGCACCCCAAACGTGAGAGGTAAAGGGATCCACGGGAAACAAGCACCCCAAACGTGAGAGGCAAGGGGACTCACGGTAAACAAGCACCCCAAACATGAGAGGCAAGAGGACTCAAGGTAAACCAACACCCCAAACGTGAGAGGCAAGAGGACTCACGGTAAACAAGCAGCCCAAAGGAAACAGAGCTTACTACGTTCACGTCGTTGTTTCTGGGTAATGCTAAACGTAAGATTTAAGGACAATAGTGAGATTTTTTTATTTAAAAAAATTACTTTGACCTTCGAATGACAAGATGGTCAAGGTTATTGTCCCCTAAGTCTACTAAAATAGTTTTTCGCCCTTAAATCATCCAAATTCGAAAAAACAGCTTCTGGACGATTTTTCAACATTTAACCTTGATTTGACCTTTTCAAGGCCACTCCAAGGAGTTATAAACTATCATTTTAGACATAAAATTTTCCGCTCTTTCCGAATCCGGCGTCAACAATAAGGGTTCTCATTAAAAAAATGATTGTGACCTTCAAATAACCTTGAACGTTGACGCCAATGTCAGAGTTATTAGTACAGTCAAATGACCCCCATCGTCCTGAATAACTTCTGTCTGCACAATTTTTTTTTATTTGGCTTTCCAACGGAGATATTCTAATGCGTCGATTAAAATGGCCCACCCTGTATATATATATATATATATATATATATATATATGTCCGGTTTCACAGCGAGTGTGGTTGCCTTCCAGTTCCCAGTTGCCAGTGTCTCCTGTCCTCCCAATCTCCCTCTTGTAGATTTCGCTCTGACATTGCCTTAACTATACCCTGTCTCCATGTTGCTCTAGGACGCCCTCTTCTTTTCCTTTCTCTTGGTACCCATTCCATCATTTTCTTTGGTAGTCTCTCATCAGTCATTCTATTAATATGTCCGTACCATACCAGTTGTTTCCGCCGTACTTCTTCTATTACTGTCATTTCCTTATTGACCATCCGTCGTATCTCCTCATTTCTTATATGTTCTGCTCTGGATTTCCTTGGCGGATCTTCTAAGAAAATCCATCTCAGTTGATAATAGTTTTTGCTCCATGTTCTTGTTGACCTGCCATACTTCGCAGCTGTATGTGAGTGTGCTTTTCATAACTGCTTCATTGTTTCCCGTATTGTCAATCCTAGCTTCTAAGTATACATAGTTATCACAGCTATTTATCTGTTTACCATCGTCCATATATATAACTTGAGTCGGACCACCTACGCACATATACTTAGTCCTTTTGAAATTGATTGTCAGTCCCCATCTGGAGTATTCATCGTGTAATTTCCTGACCATGTACTCGATGTCGTCGCAATCTTGAGCGATTACCACTTGATCGTCTGCATAGTGTAGTGTAAAAAGCATCTCCACTTGGAATGCCCATTTCTCCACATTTCCTTCTCCATTGATTCAGTGCTGCGTCTAGATATATGTTAAGGCTTCCTTTTAGTAAGTCCGTGAAACGCTATAAATTGACCAACTTGGAATACCAATAACTTACTTGTAACTGCATTTGGAAAAATACCAATTTTATAACAACACCATTAGACCTTTTTTTACCGCGGTAAATGCACAAAAATGTCAAATTTGAAATTAGAAAGAAGTTAGAGAGGCATGTATAAAAAAGCGAAAATATTAAATAGGAACCTAAATATAAGAATAGATCTCGTAATATTTGTTAAATACCTAGACGTAAAAAAATTTTAATAGCATAAGAATTAGTAACGTGTTTAGAGACAATTCTAGAAAAATAAATGTTTGTATAAAACTGCATCAATATTATCGAGAACTAAACGATTTCAATACACCAAACGATTTCTGCAAGAAACATAAGTTGTAAAATGCAAGATAATAACGTCTGCTGATTGTTATCTAAGGATTAAGTGAACCCTTACAGACAGGTAAGAACAATGTTTAGTTGGATGCCTACTAATAAGGCGTTACTACAAATTTCAAGCAGATATTTTTTCCAACTAAAAGGAAGCCTCAAATAGGATTGGGGACATACAGCAGTCCTGTCGTAGTCCTTTCGTTACTCTGTATGTGGTTGTTAGTGATTTTCCAATTTTTACTCTAGTACATGTGTCTTGGTATAGTGCTTTTATTGCTTTAATTACTGTTATATTGATGGGGGATTCGTCTAATATGTTGAATAGTTTTCCAATGGGAATACTATCGTATGCCTTTGTGAGGTCTACGTATACGAGATGGGTCTCTCTTGCTGTTGCTATTCGCTATTCTATTAGCTGTGTTAGACAAAATAAATTATCTATAGTTGATGGACTTGCTCGATAACCAGCTTCAGTTTGATACATCTGGTAGTCATTAGTTATTAACTCTGTTAAGATGCGTCCATAGAGTCGGCTAAATGTGCTATTAACTGAAAGCCCTCGGTAGTTCTCACATTGGTTTCTTTCTCCGTTTAGACATTTTTCAAAAAGACCCTTTATTGTTTGTGGTATGGAGCTGGTTGCTTCCATATTTTATTAATTCGGAGGGAATCCCTCCAGGTTCAGCTGCTCTTCTGTTTTTTAATCTACGTATAGCTCCATGTAGTGTATTCTCGTCTACTTTTACCCTTTCCCCTTCTACTTGGACTACATTTTCTTCTGTTGTTTGCTGAAATTGTTTCCTCTTTTCTGTGAGCATATCTTCAAAGTAGTATTTCCATTGTTCTTTAGTTATGATTTCTAATTTTACTTTGTTGTTTGTTTGACTTTTTAAATTTCTTATGAACCTCCCAGATCCTGTCGTTCTCCTTCCTCCTATATAACTTTCTAGTTCTTGGCGTTTCTTTTCACACTGTGTTCTCCTCTTTTATAACTTTTCTGTTAAACCTTGCTCTTGCATGTTTGTATTCAATGTGATCTGAGATCTCTTGCGGTTGGAGCCATTTATGGTATAGCATTTGTCTTCTCATTAAAAATGTGTATTACTTATCGCTGTCATATGTTTTGTTTTTTATTGTGTTATTAAACGTTTCTTTTAATAACGCTCGCTAATGTAAACATTTCGACGGTGTGAACACACTTGGTTTGAATTAGTTCACGTTATCGAGCGTCTGCTGTATTATTTAAAAACTGCCAAGAAAAACAAGGGGTGTATTTTCTATATTTTTCTTTCTTTCTTTCTTTCTCCCCTTCCTTGTACCCTTGCGGGTGTCGGATTTGGGTTACTTATCCAGTCGTCCATTTTTTCCACTCTTTTCTGTTTTCAGCTAGTTCCTTCATCTCCTTCACTGTTTTCCCTCTATCTTTTCCTATTTCTGCTATTTATTGTATCCATTTCTTCCTAGGTCGTCCTCTTCTCCTTTTCTTATAGTGTTTTGTTTCCCATACTTTTCTAGTCAATCTGTCTGGGCTCATTCTTGTCATGTGACCGAACCAGCTAAGTTGTTTTCTTTGTACCTTACTCGTTATTGACTCCAGTTCTACCACTTCCCTTATTGTTCTATTAGTTAGTTTATCCCACTTTGTTTTTCCAGCTATTCTTCGTAAGTGCTTCATTTCCATAGCTTCTATCTTCCCTGCGTGTTTCTTTGTAATGTCCAGTTTTCACATGCGTATAATAGTGTTGGGATAGTTATTACATTATGGATTCTTAATTTTGTTTCTTGTTTCAGTTCCTTCTTCGATAACAGTGGTCTTAATGCAGAGTAGAGTTTAATTGACTTCCTCCCTGTTTGTTAATTTTGCGTCTATGTTGCCATCATTTGTTATTAGACTCCCTAAATATTTATAGGTTGTCACTTCCTCCAATGTTGTGCCCTTGCACTTTACTGTTGTTTTGTCTTCATGCTTCTTATTTATCACCATTATCTTACTTTTCTCTGTATTTATTTCCATTTTTATTCGTTCTATTTTTTCTGTCCATATGTTCACTAGTTTCTGCATCTTCTTTCTTGTGTCTGCTATTAACACTATATCGTCTGCGTACATTAGTGTATCTACTTTTACCGGCTCCAGATTTTGATACCCTATTAGTGTTTGTAGTTGTTTTGTTCTTTCCCTTGTGTTTTTAATTAATTTACTCATTACTATTATGAACAAAAGAGGGCTGAGACTATCCCCCTGCTTAATTCCTTTCCTCCATGCGAATTCATCTGACCTTTTTCCTCCTATCTGTACCTTTCCTTTAACATTTTTGAACGTGCTACGTATTACTTGTGTGAGTGTTTCCGGGTACGAGTTTTATTCAGGCACATACTACTTCTCTATCAATCGAGTCAAATGCTGCCTTGAGATCTATAAATGTCAAGACGAGTTCTTCCCCGTTTTCTAGTACCCTTTTCATCAAGTTCCTTATAATGAATATGTTTTCGTTTGTCTGTCTCCCTGGCATGTATGCTGCCTGCTCTTCGACTATTCCGGTTCAATTTTGTCTTCCCCTCCTGCCTTCCCTGTTTTTATATTTTTTATTGCCTGTTCTATTTCATCTAGACTTATATTTTCTACTTGTGCCTCTTTATCTGTTATTCCCATTATTTCTTGCCTTTCATTGCTCTTATTCTTGCCCAAAAATTCCTGTTGTTTGTTAAATAGCTTTCCTGCAGTTCCTTTCCATACTCTTCCCATGTTTCGCTTTTTGCCTTTCTGACAGCTATCTTTACTCTTCTCCTCAATCTAATGTATTCATTCTTATCCTGTTCGTTTTTGGTTGCTAGATATTTTTTCCATGCCTGTTTCTTCTTTTTTACTTCCTCCCTTACTTCTTCATTCCACCATCTGGTTCTTTTGTTCTTCCCATTCTTTCATTTAACTCCACAAATCTTTTCTGCTACTTCAATTATACTGTCCCTGAATATGACCCATCTTTCTTCCACCGACCAGTCTGTTTTTGTCTCCTCGTATCTTCTTAACCTTCTATTAGTTTCTCTTTTATATTCTTCTTGTATATCAACCCTTTTGAATTTATTTATTTTTATTTTATAGTATTTCTTGTTTTCCCTTATTCTGAAGATTTTATCTTTTAGTCTTGCTGTGACCATTCTGTGTTGTGTTGAAAGCTCTATTTTCTATATCTAAATATTATATTTTCTTAAAGTAACTTTGTTCTAAACATTTTATGAAATCCAGTTACTTATTCATTTTTGCACCCAATCTCGTTCCTATTTTTTTCCCCAATTAAATTATCTATAATTTAATCTAAAAATATAACAATATAGATTTCAAATATTGTTTCATCAGTCAAATAAGGGTTTGAAAAGATTGTAATAACCGCTAAATATGTATGGTCACCTATCCAGAACTTTATTAAATATTCGAAAAATACCAGAAGGTTTCACAATTCTTTTACCTCTTAAAAGATTAACGATGAATCAATTAATCTCTATAAATTTTAATAATTTATTTGCAGAAGATAGGACAGAAAATAAAAATAAAACCTACAAATTTGCCCATTTTTGTCATTTATTCAATGTGTTAAACAATGGGGGAAATGCTACACTCTTATGGGTTGCCTAAAAAGTCGAAGTTGCCCCACTTTTAAGGTATTTAGGGTCCTTTCCAGTTCTTTATAGAGTTCACTGACACGATTCTATTGTTTTTGATTTTTTCTTCAAGTTTCAAAGGATGGACAAAAGTTCGAGATTAGTTCCTCTATCTAAACAACTGAGTTCAAGGTGCAGTTTCCACCCACACTTTTTTGTGGCAATGGTGGATCAAATTCAATTTTCCCATACGCGATGGCCCAAAGGTTGGGGTAAGAACTTTTGGTAGGAAAATTGCAAGAAGTAAACAATAATTACCTCAACACCTTACGGTAAAATGGGTTACGGATAAGTAAGTCACTAGATAAATGCCTCTAGCTACAAATATGTACTATGCACCTTATCATCAGTGTTTAAGCAAGTATGCTTATTGTAATATGTTTTGCAATAACCAAAGGGGCAAACGTAACACATCTATACCATTTTGGCCAGGAAGTGTATCAATTAATCCCCACTATTGTTTTTTATAAACTTTCTGTTAAATACAATATTTTTACTAATTAAGCAACTTTGTAGGTGTTGCTATTTTGCTGATTAAGTTGGTGGTTTTTCAAGTTGTACAGAGTGGTAGGGCGCATTGTCCATGATTACCACAACTTTATCTTGAGTAGTAAATATTCGAGAAGGGTTGACGCTTAGTTTCATTATGACATTTGTCAACTAAATATGCCTACTAAAATAATTTTTTCGTATGGCCATCTCTTTCTTACTCAAGCATTCTATTTTGTTATTCATGTTATCTCATTGCTGTTATATATAATTATGGCCCCATCCGTATATATTTATATACTTTTGATAATTAAAAATTCATTATTTTAATCAAATAATTTAAATCTGCTCAACCCTGCTCAGACCTCACACTATTTGAATTTCCTATGACTCAGTAAACTTGTATTATGTAGGCAGGTAGTAAATGACCCTTTAGTTAGTACTGTTGGTTTAGTAGGCAGGTAAGAAACTTACTTGTTATAACAATGGCATTTGCACATTTATGAAATGTTGCCATGAAATGTATTCTTCTTAAAGTAAATTTTATCCTTTTCCTCATTTACGTTTTGATAAACCTCTCTGTGTATTTGTACGTGAAATCTGTACGTTGCTGGAAACCGTGAATGTAATATTTGTAAATATGAAATTTATTATAATCAACCACATTCTGCACAACTTGTGAAATTCGTCATTAGCCGGTAAAGTTTATTAGGTAGATGAAAAGGAATAGGAGGGGGGGTTATCAATATTGTAGTACTGCCGGAGTCGGAGTCGGGAGTGGGAGTCGGATTCAAACTACTAAAATATCAGGAGTCGGAGTCGGATTTTTTGTTACCGACTCCACAGCCCTGGTATTTTCTCAACGTAAAGAAAGCTGAATATGCATATATGGTAATGACACAAGCTCCTATTGACAAGGTCCCTCATTTTGCCTCACTAAATTTGGTACTGACAATTGTTTTGCAAGTGATGATATTACATCACGCTGGAAGAGAATTGAAACGGAAGCTAGGCTTCATGGTACTGAAGTACTAAGGTTCTCAACTGATGGTGACCCTAGGTGTTTGAAATCCATGAGAAACTTGGCGTTACTGCAACATAAAGATGAAGAATCGTGGAGAATTGTGTGTTCAAGACACTGTCCATATAGGAACAAAATTAAGAACGCGACTTCTAAAACTAGATATTATTGTACCTATGGGTGATTTCTACGTCACAACCAGGCACTTGAAAGAGTTATTATTAAAAGTTGGTAAAGATAAGCACCTATTAACTTCTAGTGACCTTCGCGGAGAAGACAAAATGAATTTCGGTGCAGTCAAGAATTTGTGTGCACCTCAAGTGGCCAACCTTTTAGAGCAAAATGTAGAGAATAGTGCTGGAACAGTTGTGTATCTCAAACTGATCATATTTGCTCTGCTAGCCTTTCTTAGTAAAGAAATAATGATTAACGATCGTATCAAACTGATTTGGTATGTCACATTTTTCTTAAGAATTTGACGATCTTGGCTACGAAGTTCCATTGAATATTTAATGACTAAAAACTTTATTTCACTAAATTTCTATCTGTGTCTTGAGCTAAATGTGCATGCAATGATAAAGTTAATAAGGAAGTACAGAGACAATAAACTTCTACAAAACGAAACAGATATCTCGGCATGGCTTTTCAGTTCGCAACCGTGTGAACAAGCATTCAGGTCTACTCACTCTTTAACCTCGACATTTTCAACCATTGTCAACTTTAGTATGCTCGACATTATTAATCGAATGAATAAGATTGAAACGATAGTAAATACAGTAAACGATCTATCCGAGAGCTTTGTGTTTCCCCGAGAACACAAGAACCGCAATCAAAAACTTGGTAATGTGGAGAATATGAATTCTGCAATTCGATATTCAGATGATAACGAAATTGAGGCCATTTATATGAATGCCTTAGAGGAAGCTAAAGTGGATTGCCGTATATTAAGTATACATTGCGATGACGACAAAACCTGGTCTGATATATGTCTTGTTCCTAAAACAACAGTAACCGATGAAGCCGAAGTTGAAAACGACGAGATAGAAGATGAAGAAAGCGACGTTATTATACATTTAGGGCGGCTGAGCTTCCTTTGTTTAGCTTAAGTACCACCACATTTTTAGTTACATTAAGTTACTAGTACTAAAAAGTTGAATAAATTGCTGAGAAGTTGCCAAAATTGCTCAAAAATTACTAAAATTGCCAATAAATTCTTAAAATTACAAATAAATTACCGAAATTGCCAATAAATTCTTAAAATTACTGCCCATAAATTGCCGCAATTTCCAATAAATTACAAAAATTGCCAATAAATTACAAAAATTGCTGACAATTGCTACTACTTGTACACCAAAAGTTGGGATAGTTGTTTGGTAACATCAGAGCTTAGATTTTAATTTGTAGGTATTAACTGACAATCGGAATAACTAAATTGAAAGCCAAACTCAAATTATTATCTGAAATGTTATAATAAAATATACCATATAGAAATTTTGTATAAATTATAATTGCTAGAGAAAATTATATTTTTAAAATAAACAAATCTTTTCTGAATTTGTAACCTGTATTTTGAGTAAAAGCAAATTTGAATAATAAAAGCCCTTTATTATAATGGTTGTATTTACTTTCTGGATGGTGTATCAAAAGTTAGCGCACGTTTGATAACCATATCAAATGCCCTTACAATGGTTTCAAGTCAATCATCATATAAGGCCGGACAAAAAATATGAAATTAAAGGGTGCGATAAAGTAAAATTAAAGAAATGGTGAATAAACAAGACTGAATAAATAAAGTAATAAATGGTATGAAGAAGAATAAGAACATTTAATAATGATAAATAGTCTTCATGGAATAAATAAATCTGTAACTTGCATTTTGTGTTAATTTGGAAAATAATGTTACACTATGTTACACAACAGATGAAATATGTACGAATGGTTTTTCAAAATCTTCTTATCTTCTCTTCCTTCTTTAAGCTTTCACCACCCCCTTATTTTTATTCACCGCTCCCCAAATGCACCCGAGACTACTATCGCCCCCCTGGATCGTTCCAGCGCTCCCCAAGAGGCAATATCGCCCACTTTAGGAATCACTGAGCTAGAGAAACAATTAATTTTATTTGAAATCTGCATTAAAACACCTCGAAATCGTCATTAACCCGGCGGTACACGGGTGAAACTGCTGAACACTAGTGCACAAACACGGTCAAAATGACCGTGTGTATTTTGTCGCTCAAAAACGTTTGCTTTCAAATATGATGACCTTAAGTCATTCAAATATCGATTTTTAGGATTGAAATAATAGTAATACCAAGTTACCACAAAAATGTAATGACAAGTAAACATTTAAAAAAGCTAAGTATAAAAAACCTAAACAATTATTTCTACACAAGAAACTTCGGGATATAAGAAAACAAACGAAAAAAAATTGATTTTCTAAAGAATACCACAAAAATTGTAACATTTAATGCATTGTGAATAGAAATTATTCAATATATTCATAATTTGTGCCCTCCGCGCAGTTGGTACACAAAACATTCGTGTGTTCCTAGTGCCTAGTGCTACGTACACAAGTGCATGAACGCGGTCGAATCGACCGTGCTCCGTCACTTTGTAAGTAATGAGCCAACTTTGTACAATCAAACCGAAAAAAAAAAACTTATGCTATCAGTCGTGCCAACCAACGATCAAGGAAGGTATACCTAAAATATTAGACACTGTTTACATTTGATTTTTTTTAACAATAAGGCAAAAACTAAAAACCCGGTCATTTTGACCGTGACCCGTGCACTGCCGGGTTAAAGTACGAGAAATCGGCAGTAAAGTAATCCATTGTTTTACGACTTCTTTGTAGGTGGCGAGGCGACAGAAAAACGTCAACCGACGTTAACATAACCTACAAATGTTGGATAAAATGTTGTAATTTGAAGATTTTTTGAATTCAAATAAAACATAATGTACTCCTAGACACTGAAGTTCCCTTTTATCCCTCATGTGGTTTATTTGCCTTGGTGCTACGGGCCTCGGCAACTACATCCACATTCGTGACAAAAAATTAAACTTCAGTGCCTTGGTATACAAACTACTATTGTTACAATTGCATGCTCGAGCTGTATACAGAAAAACGTAAGAAGTAGAATAAAACGTGATAAAACGCTGAAAATAATAATTTATTTCAATTAAAATAAAATCATAAGGACCATAGCAATATATATGTACTTTTTTATAAACAATTTCATTTCTTTTTTGTTGTTACATGTTTTGCACTTTTTTATATTCAATAAACTTAGCACTGGTTCCGGTTACAGATTTAATTTATTTCAATTGTACTATAAGTTATTATTGCAATTTTAAATAATTTTACTACAAACCAGTAGTCTACTGCCATCAAAAATAAATGCAGGAAATTGCATAATTGTAGTAGGCTTAGTTTTATTAAAACGGTTCTTAAATAACGGGTGTTCATAAACAGTCGTCATCCCAGTAGGTTTTGACTTCAAAAACGTATGTCTATTATAATTGAGAAAAACTGCGCTATGACAGTACTCAATGACGTTTCATTGTGTTGCACGAATTAATCAAAGATATAACATTTTGTTTTTCAAAGCAACTGGGATGACGACTGTTTATGAACACCCGTTAGAATCACTAAAACAGTCGAATTTCAATTGCAATTAAAAGTGTTTTTTTTGTACACGCCCTCAAAAATTACCATTTTACGGATTCAGTCGTGTCTGTAAAATGCTGCATTTTTGGTCAAGTCCTAAAAGTTGTCATAGCAACCTTTTGCGGACTGTTTTAGATTGGTTAAGCAAATAATATTTTTGAATGAATCAACAAAAGAAACTAAACAAAAGAAATTTTTGCTACGGCACAAGATTCTAGGCTTGATCTTTTCTAAACTGCTTTACTCCGATTGCAATAAAAATAAAGGTTATTATGTAAAAATTTTGGAGAGCTATTACAAAAAGATTTTATTTGTCACACATCTAAATTAAGTTTTTCCGGACTGATATTAGTCTGCAAAAACTTAATTTTAGGGTACTTGTAACAGAAATAGCTATATTCAAACAGTTTATTTGTAATATAATGTAAGTGATTAAAATTTAATTGATTTGTTAATTTGCATGTTCTAGTTTTCGCAGTTTCTTTATCGAAATCGACTCAGTGTTGCTGCATCCCTCCTATATTACTGGCTCTAATAACGGTGTTCAAAATGGGAGCTGTAAACAGCAGGATTACAGTTTTTGCCTAGGATCAAATTCAGACTTGTCCCACTTTGACCGCTTTAAAAACCGTGTTTTTTGAGGTTATGTCAACAAAATATTTAGTCATTTTCCTCATGAAAAGACGAAATTTACTTTATATTTTTCCCTCTTCGACATTTAGTACAACCTCAATTCTTAAGATTAGGTGGAATAATCAAGGAAAAGAAAAAATTTGGTGGTTTTGCTCACTACAAGAGAACACACAAAAGCTGTCTGAAATGGAAGCAAACATTTTTTACCCCAATTCAATGCTAGTGCTATTTATAGTATAACACTAACAAGTTAACAGTCATTCTTTAATTTCTTAATGCACTTATTATTGTCATTGTACAATTTCAATAAAAATTCCACATGGTAACAATTACTTTAATAAGCAATAAATACTAAGAATTACTCACCTAAATTAGAAGATGTCTGAGTCCCAGTGGACTCTTCGAATTTTACAGTCGACGAGGAATCCGGGGCTGTGGCCACGACGAATATTTGCGGCTGGATAGCTTCCGCCGACAAGCACGTCTCGCACTTTACTTTCATAACCGCCCGCTTCTTGTTAGTATCCTGCGGCAGAGGGGCGCCGCAGGACTCGCAATTCTTAATCTTGAGCGTATTCTGGGGCTGCGGCTGCGGAGGCGGCGCCTGTTGCACCTGCTGCTGCTGGGGCTGATGGGATTGGATCTTGTGGGACTTCAAATCTGTCTGAGTATTAAACGTCAACCCGCATTCCTCGCACGAGTAGCGGATACGATCGGCCGACACGATCTGTATCTGTGCAGGCTGAGGCTGCGGCTGCCCCTGCACCTGCACCGTGATTTGCTGCTGTTGCTGCCCTTGCTGCTGCTGGTCGGCCCCCTGCCCTCCGCCTTGGTGGATGCGCTTGTGGTGGTTCAGCAAACTGAGATGGGCGAACATGAGGCCGCATACTTCACACTTGAACGTGATGTTGGAGATGGTGTTCTGCGCGAGGGACATTTGATTGACGAGGGCGTAATTGTAGGAGAACGGCTGGGTTATGTAGCACTTGTCGTCCGACAGCTGCGACATGTTGACCGTCGAGTGCTGCGTCTGGGCCACACCAGCCGTGTTCGGGGCTGCTATCTTGTGGATCATGTTTACGTTGGCGTAGCAGAAGGAGGGGAACGTTTCTTTTTGGCCCCCATCCTGCCCGGTTTTGTCCTTATCCTGCTGCTGCTGCGAGGTCTGGTACTGGATCTGCGACTGCTGGGTGGTTATCGTGTTGGGGTCGAACATCTTGTCGATATGTCAGCTGGGAGCTGAGGATTTGGAAATAATTGAGCATTTTGCGATTTGTTTTGGTTCGTGATTGTGCTCGTCGGCAAATAGTAAAAATGAATTGGAGGATTTTAGGGTGCGGTCGTGCACGGAAAAAAGTGTAGAAACTGAATACGAGTCAAATTTTTAAAGTAATAAGACACTGACATCCGCACGCACTATCAAGCATTCGAAAGTTTTTCGTCTCTCGCTCAAATTTATCTCTTTTTACAACAAAGACGCTGATAAAATTGAAATGAAATAAGGATATAAAGTAACAAAGAAAGCCATTTACCTTTGCTCTCACTCGAAGTGATGTTCGCGACGCCGACGTTCAAAGGCGACAATTTCGAATATTTTCACAGCAAGCGGACGCCATAGAGTTTCAAATCAAAGCGGCGCTGGGAAAAGAATCAAAATTCGTCGGAATTTCCAGAGAAACTTCCATAAAAACACAGTAAAAATGCTAAAACTCTACTGTCTATCTCACTTTAGAAAATGGCTGACAATCGTTGCCATCTTTGTCCCGCTCGAGTTCGCAATGCGCAAGCCTATAGTTTCGTCGAATTTATAATTTGCCTCGCGTCGAAATGCCATTACATCGAAAAGCAAGTCATCTGGTTTTTGCTATTAAAAAATTATTTTGAACACTTATTTTAGAATTAATCCCTGCTAATAAGTTAGAATAGCACTTCAGCAGCCAATTAAGGGCGAATTTCAAATATAAAAAGAGCGAGGATTCGTTGTAGGGCCAAATCGGCGCCGCAAACGCCAATTCCGTGTTTGGGGATATTCAATTTTTCCCCCAACAGTTGCGGGTTGTGTGTGGTGGTTGCGATGTCGGATTTAGGCAGTGGAGATGAGGGGTCGAGTTCACAAAGTGAGTAAAAAAACCAACTTCGCGTAACTGAAAGGGCGCAAATTTGCCGGGTTTTGTGGCGCTGCGCGGTGTACTTGGTCGCTCGGTGCCGTTCCTGGGGGCCCTCGACGTTTTACAAGTGACAGGAAAAACAAAATGGCGAGCTCGGTCTTTTGTACGTCAGAAAACTGAGAGGACACGGTTTTGAGGGGGCTGCTCGGCGAACCCGCGCTCGGGCCGCGCCCCCGCCTCCCTGCAGCCGTGTTGGGAGTTGCCTTTCGGCGCCCGGACGCGAAAATCGGGGAAAAATGTCGTAATATGGGGTACATTGTGCTAGGCCGCGATGACCTTGGCCAACAGCCTTTAGGTTGCGTTTATTTCGCGATTTTCGCCGAAAATGACCCTTACGGGTCCTGATCTCTATGTGATCAATTTGGGAGCCGTTTTTGGTCGTAAATTTCGCTACAAAGAAAGCTCGCCCATGTCTCGCACGATTCGCATGTAATATTAACTATCGTTTTAGAATACCACCAAGGGATGGAGCAGGGCAGTGCAGATTACGACCCAGGTAATCAATTGTATTTTACTTTAAGTAATTTCGTTGCGAATTTCGTCGCGACGACGACTACCGTGCACACTTCCGATCGAAATGATATCACTCGGGTTGGCGCAACTTGAATGGGAATCTTAACGGATGATTCATGCATTTCCAGGAATGTGTAGTAAGAGTTTACTATAGACCACCGCTCAGAGCGGACAGTGATTCATGTTTCAGTTCAAAAAAAGAACGCTCCGCGGAAAGTGCTTTTTTCGCCTTTCAGTTTTGGTTATTTAATTTTTTCTCGCGTAATTGTTGCGTTCTCGCCGGCTGCATGTGTGCATGTTCTAAAAACCAGTCACAAATACGCAAAATTTGCCGCCCGAACCATGGAAGGTCCGTCCAATTTCGAATGGACGTACAGAAAAATTCAGTACTGGCACGACCCAGGTGCATGTGTGCGTGCAGGCCCCAAGTCTAGTGTCTAATGCGGAACTTGTCTCGTTGCAGGCCAGCAGGGACCGGCCGAACAGGAGCTGGCGACCAAGATGCTACAGATCCAAAGCAAACGCTTCTATCTGGACGTGAAGCAGAACCGGCGGGGCCGATTCATCAAAGTAGCCGAGGTACGTCGCTAATTGTGTATCGATGCAAACTTACCGTTGCTTGTCTCAGATCGGTGCTGATGGACGGCGCTCGCAGATCTTTCTAGCCCTGTCTACGGCAGCCGAGTTCAGAGACCACCTGTCCACTTTTAGTGATTTCTATTCGTCGCTAGGTGTGTATGCCACACTCTTCGTGTCTCGCTTGACTGTTCTCGTCGCCGATTTGGGAACTGTACGAGATGCAAGGTTGGTTAGTAAATGGGACAGAAGTTGCGCTAACTCGTGGCCACCTTATACTTAGACAGAGCGTTGAAACCTCTTTTATGGCAGCATTATTAACTTTTCATCTTATTCCGTATTCACTTCTGCAGTGAGTGTTAACTTTTGCTATTGTGAACCTGACTTTATTTCCAATTTGGTCTAAAAAAAGTTTGGTTATGTTATTTGTTTTTCATTACGAGTTACTTGTCAGTAGGATGTCAAATTTTAATGTGTTTGATAAATAAATTCCATTCTAATGTGCTAATAACTATTTATTGAAGAATAAGACTAATTTTAACAATGCTTCTTAAGAAAGTGAGCAAAAAGTACATAGGAAATTAATCAACTTTTTTGTTTAAATTTTCGTTTCTGTCTCCAATTTTTAAGTCCAGTCCAAATGAGTTCTTCAGTATTTAATGTTATTATTCATCCTAATTTGGAACTTATAGCAATGATATATGGGGCAATCTAACATCACGTGGTTAATTTTTGTGGTCTGTAATGCCATGCCGGAGGATTTAATTAATTCAAATAGCTATTTTTATTCATATTTTGGTGAAATTTGCATCTTTGTTTTTTCCTCTTGCCGTTTCTCTCGATAGGTAGTTAATTTTTGTATTTTAAACACCCCTACACTCTCTCCCCCCCTTCAAATTTTGCTTTCTTCAACAACTGAAACGTTTAGCAGATTAGAGATGCCTCTATAATTTTTGTTTCTAACAATTTCAGCATCACATTTTAATTGTTAACAATAAACAACCAAAATTTATTAATTTTACTCATTGCAGAAGTGAAATTTGATCTTTCACCTTGGCCGAATTGAGTGACACAAAAAATCACCCTCCCTCCCCCCCTTTAAATACTTAATTGAGGCAATTTGACACTGTTAGCATTTTCAATTTCCTTTCAAAATGAAGAGAATTTTGCATCAATGGGGAAAGAACACTTATTTTAAATGTTGTAGAATACTTCGAAAATGAAGAAAGTAGTCATCATCGAGCAAGCTTTAAAACTTGCAGAGGGTACCATACGTTATACAAATTGAAGAAAGGATGGAGATCTTCTGACAGAAAATATACAGAAAGTTGCTGTAGTCATAACTAAAATTGATCCTCTGATGAAAAACCATTTAATACAAAAAATATCCATGAACAACTAAAACAAATTTCCAGAGCTCTGCTATATAAATAAAAATTGCTGTTAAACGGAAAATAAATTTAAAATAAAAAATTGTGTAAACTGTATGCAAAGAACACTTATCAGATGATCGGACTGTTCAGCATTTACTGCAAAAATGGTAAATTTAAGGGACGTAGGTAGGGCGGATTTTAGGGTAATGACCTAATGACTCAAACGGATAAAGGAATTTTCCAGGCGATGGAATGGACAAAGTGTACTTAATTTCAGTTCTATGAGGTGTATTATGTATAACTATAGTATATTACAGCCCGAGATGGGAAGTGTTTCATTACTGTCGAGAGATTAGTTAGCTGATTGAGACGCGAAGCGTCGAAATCAGCTATTATCTCGAGACTAATGAAACTTCCTGTCGAGGTTTGTATACTATTTTATTCGCAACCACTTTATTCTAAACAATAATTGGAAAAATTATTATATTATGATACGACAGGTTGCGACGCGCATGAATGGATCAACAAGATTCCCAGTATCCCTACCTACTCAGCGGTTGGGAATGTACTTCCCGCACTCACTTCCCGCACTTGAGCGGGCTGAAATGTATGACTTCCCCCACTCAAATGAGGTCAGGAATGTTAACATTACATATATGGTTGCGAATAAAAATTATTATTAATTCTAACTTTTTTGCTGATCTGATTTAATTAGAATTGGGTCACCTATTGCTGCCATAAATAAAGAAAATTGACCGTTGTTTTGAATAATACTGTAAGTGATGTTTGTACATAAATTTATCAGTTTCACCTCCTTGGGAGAAAAGTATTACCTGATCAGATTGTAAACTAATAAACAGATTTTTTTATTATTATTAAAAGAGTATGTATATGAAATTGGTGTTTTTACAACTGTAATTGCTTGGTGCATTCCCGTTTCTCTTCTGGTCGGTCTTGCCATGAATCCAGCTCTGTTATGTCAAATCATACTGCGATGGCCGCGACGTAGCGCAACCCTAGCCCCATGTAACCAACCTTGTATCTCTTACGGTTTTCAAGATCCGCACGGCAAGAACAGTTAGCGGGGCACCCTGTCTAGCGGAGGCGAGGTGTTACCGTGCCTGTTTCTCACTAAGGTCCGCCAAATCCAGAGAACGTGCCAGAGGATGGCAAGCTGCGCAGCGAGATGATGGTGAAGGACAACCGGCGGTACTACCTGGACCTGAAGGAGAACTCGCGCGGCCGCTTCCTGCGCGTCTCGCAGACGATCACCCGCGGCGGTCCTCGTTCCCAGGTGGCCATCCCCGCCCAGGGCATGATCGAGTTTCGGGACGCGCTTACGGATTTGCTAGACGAGTTCAGTGCCGACGAGCATGCGTACAAACCCGACCTGCCCGAGGGCCGGCACGTGCACGTCGACAACAAGAACTTTTACTTCGACATAGGCCAGAACAATCGTGGCGTTTATATGCGCATCTCCGAGGTCAAGACCAACTTTCGCACGGCCATTACCATTCCTGAGAAGAGCTGGCCACGCTTTCGAGACATCCTAGCCGATTATTGTGACAAGATTAAACCGGGCGGGAGCACCTCGGGCGCATCCACGGCCACTGCTTCCGAACAGCAACACACAATGGTAAGTTTTGTGCTTTTGTTGTAAACTTGGAGGAAAGTGATGGATAGGTTTTAATGGTATGCTCGCACAGATGTTTTTATTAATTTATCTCGAGGAATCGTTCAGTTTTAAGCAGTTGATATTATTCCTGGGTAGGGGTTGTCCATGATTTGGTGTTGTTGCTAATGTATCCAATTTTATACAGTTGTTTTCACATACCGAGGATGTGGAGGGGATGCAATTGAAAATTTCATCGATCTTTTGCTTCATTGTTACGAAATATAAACTCAGCAGTGGAGCAATTTTTATTATAATATGAATAATACAGTAATGTGAGAAGTTTTTCAAAGTAAATAATTCTATAGGTTCTCACTTAACCTTTTGCTTGACAGATGACAGGACACAATTAGATGTCCGGGATGTACGCCACTGGAATTCCCATAGTAATACTAATAAGGTATCTCAATTTCTCTTATTTAGCTGTCATAAATTCTCGGTATGTGAACACAATTGTAGCTTTTGCAAAATTGAAGATTTGATGAGGTTATGTTACTGTCATTTGACTTACAGAGACAGTGTTGCCACATCTTAAGCTTGAGTCTACTTCATTGAATTGGCAGGTCTTTGAATGTAAAGGCATAGGATAAACACCTAACGGACTCGGAAGTGACACGCGCGGCAGCTCCGAGTAGCTGATTTCAGCTATGGCGGCCATATTGAAAAAGAGTAACACTGTAACCTGCTAACCTCGAATTTGACATAGACTTACAGTGCCACCAACATGTTATTCTTGATCTACCCTTTTTCAATATGGCCGCCATAGCTGAAATTCTGCTACTCGAACATCAAAGGCGCCACCGCGAGTGTCCCTTCCGAGTCGGTTAGGTGTTTATTCTGTGATAAAGGGATAGGAAGGAAGGTTGACTCAAGGATGCAAAATGACATCACTTTTGAGATTCCATTGTCATAGCAAATGACAAAAACTGCTCAACTGTATAATTTTTTTTAAATTTTAAAGACCTTAATAATATTGAATCATATGTAAGTGAAAATGCCTCCCATTCACTGTTCTTTCCATATAATCATTGATTGTAATCAATGTACTGCCCAAAGGCAAAAACAACATACCAAACTCCTTAAAAAGTTCTTTTTAACAAACACCAGAAAGTTCCTAAAAGAAATTAAAATATAAATAAAATATAACCCAAACACTTGACACTTTTATAACACACAAAATACCTATACAAATAAACATTCTGATATGTAACTAATAGGGACTAGTGGCTATCAGGGGAATCCCAGTATTTCTATCTGTAGGGTGTTTGGCAGTTGACCTGATGATTTGTGATCACATTGTATGGGAATCCCAGTCAGTCTGTTTTGTTCATGCTGTGAGTTGGTGTATCTACTGACTGAACGGGCAGTAATTGATTACTTTGTAATTAAATTCCTTTTTGTTGATTTGTCTTGGAATTGTATTACTTTTCAAAATACAGTAATCGTAAGTGGTAATTGGCATTTTTGTAAAAAAGTACTTGGCAATTACTTTCTGAAAGTAATGACTACATTCAATTACGCAATTACTTTTGAATAATTAAATTACTTTAAAGTATTTAAATTAATTTGCAAGTATTTGAATTACTTGTGGCAATTGAAATTACTTGTAGCGGTAATCAAAACACTTTCTGATAATTCAATTACTAAATCACTGGCCTCATTAGCGTATTAGCCTTATTAAATTTCATGTTAAGCAAATGGAAATGTATAATTTATGATTTCCTATGACTAGTCGGATAACAGTTTTAAGTTATTGGTTCAATAAGGTGTAACCGGTTGTGGAAAACAATAACATCAACTTTATTTATATTAGAATACAAAATACAAACATACAAATACGTTAATACGTAGAAAATACAAATAGCAAATTACATAAACGCACGCCAGAATCTAACTTGAAAAGTAGGCTATGGAATCTGACCAGAAGCCTCCAGTAAACTCAAAAGTGAGCAGGCTGGCTGTGGAGACGCAATGTTTGTTTATTTAGTGGGAACGAACCAGAGCTCTCGTCTTGGTTAAAGTAACACAAGCTGGGGATGGAGACGCAATGTTCAGATGCCACACTGTCGGGCCTTATATACTGCTCCCTTACGCAAGGAGAAAGGATTCCTGTATATCGGGACATTCTTCGAGTACAATGCCTATTGTTAGCCGGGCACGAGAGCTGGCTCGTCTCTATTGTCGCAAAGGAGTTGATCGCATTCTCGCTTTGACGAGCCATTCTTTTCACTTTTTTCCTCTCGGATGAATGGCCCATTGTCTATCGAGTAGGATGACCAGGCCGCTTATTGCTATCGCAATGACTGTATCACATTACGCAAAGGGTAAAATCTAGGGATGTCGGCGGGCCAACCTGGGTAATAGTCACCCGGGTATATTTTCAGGACCCGGGTACCCGACTAGTAAATTATGTAATGCCTAGAAGGTCAACCTTTTTTGGAGAAGATGATAAAAACTTAAAAACAATAGGAATAAGCTCTAGAAAAACACAACAATGCAGTAATAACAAGAATCACCATCCTATACCACATAATACTGATTCTTGTTTCATGTAAGGTAATAAATCCGCTTTACGGTAATATTCAACCCGTCAATAGTACCATTAAATCGCGTTAGTATGGGTTGAAGCAACATTAACATTAACTGTGTGATGTTGATGCTATCAATTTCGGATAAAAAGTTACATACTTGATTTGATAGCACTTGGAAGTGTGAAAATGTTTACGACGCACGATTTGCAGTTTGAATTGGCGAGTAGGCACTATTTCAAATTAATTCAGTTTAAAACTCGCGGCATTAAAATACGTAGATCATAGAGCTTGAACATTGTTTGAAACTACAAAACTACAAAAATTTATGGAAATATTTCCATTCGCCAGAAAATAATAAGGCAAAATGTAAAATCTTTGGGTACCCGGGTACTGTTTCGGGTACCCGGGTTTGATTTTAGACCGGGTACGACATCCCTAGTAAAATCGCAACCCTTTGGTAGTGTCCTTGTTATTCGACTCCCTCATGATGTGGTGACATGGAATGCATGCTGTTTGGAGAACTGTACTCTGTCAAATCAGTTCTTAACGTTTAGAAAGTTTGCTTTGCACGACATACACTAATCAATTTTTTCACGTTAAAGCGTTTTTGTAAAGCAACATACACAATTGACTTTGAATATCCATTGGTGTTACATTGGTATCCATCTCGGTATTACAATTCAAATATTTGTTACCTCGAAGATAATTTTTAAATTTGCCAAGAAAGAATAATCGCTAGGTGCAAGGGCAGCTAAAGCAACGCACGAGTTGGGCATTGTCCTGTTGAAACGTCACACCGTCCTCCATTTTCCTAGGTCTTTTTTTTACAAATTTTATTGCACAATTTTGGTACAAGTTCAGCATAATATTACCCTGTTATTGTATTTTGCATTTGTAGCAGTATGTCTGCACTTAATTTAGGATAAATATTTGATCTGTGTGCTCTAAATTCAGCCTGGTAGTCTTGGATAATGTTTTCGGTATATCTAGCCAAGCTTGTCATTATTAATGTTCCAATTAGTTTGTACGTCGTGTCTAGGAGGGAAATTACACAGTAGTTTGTACACAAACTCTTAGCCCCCTCTTGTGTATAGGAATTAATATAGCCTTTGATCGTGCTTCGGGCATACTTTTACCAGATTTCTTTTATTCAAATATTTTAATGTGTAGCTCTTTTCCATCATATTTGATTTGCTCTGCTATTTTCTGTTTATTTATTATTCCTCTGATTTCTTTTAAGGTCGGAATTGGTATCTCTTCTTTTTTTAAGTCTGGCTGTCTGCTTGTTATTCATGATCATCTACTTTCCTTTTTGGTTTTTTGTTGACTATTTAAAAAATAACCTCGAAGTTTTGATGATTTTCTAGTCTAATACTATCATGGTCCCCTCTTCATTCCTTAGATATGTCGCTTTGGTTTGCCTTCTTCTGTGGGTGCCTCATCCGTTCCGGACATTGGCTATAACCATGGCAATTCTTACTTTATTGGCAGCGAGACGAAACAGTTCTGATGATGTTAACCCGAACCAGTCTCTAAGATTCCTCATCCAAGAATGGCGTCTTCTTCCTGGACCTCTTTTTGCCTCGAGTTTTCCTTGCAGGATTAGCTGTAGCAGACGGTATTTGCTGTTTCTCATGACGTGTCCAAGGTACTCCAGTTTGCGTGATTTTATTGTAAACATAATTTCTTTTTGTTTTTGTACTCGTCTCAGCACTTCTTCATTTGTTAGGTGGTCTGTATACGAGATCCTGAGTATCCGTCTGTACATCCACATCTCGAAGGCGTTCACTCTGTCGGTTATTTCGTTGTTTATAGTCCAAGTTTCCCCACAGTAGAGGAGCACAGGAAACACATAGCATTTCAGCATTCTTATTTTAAGAGTTAAGGGTAGGTCTCTGGATAGAAATAGTTGTTTCATGTTTGTAAAGGCTGTTCGTGCCTTCTCTATACGACATCGCACTTCACCTCTGTAGTCCCAGTTCTCATAGACAGTTGTTCCCAAGTAGTTGTATGTGCGTACTCGCTCTCTGATCTGTCCGTCAACTCTTAAAACTCCCGGGTTATTTCCTGACTTCGATATAACCATATATTTTGTCTTCGAGATGTTTAGGCTCAGTCCGTATTGTTCAGAATGTTGTTTTACTCTCGATAGCAGTTGTTGCAAATCTTCCAAAGAGTTGGCCATGATGACAGCATCATCAGCAAATCGTATGTTGTTGATATATTCGCCATTAATTTTTATTCCCGGTTGATCTTCTAGGGCTTCCTGAAATATCCTTTCTGAGTAAAGGTTGAACAATGTTGGGGGAGAGAACGCATCCCTGCCGTACACCCTTACGGATTGCTATCTCATTTGACAAGCTGTTGTCAATTTTAACTTTTGCAGTCTGATTCCAATAAAGGTTAGCAATGACTCTTATGTCTTTCTCATCAACAGTTGTTGTTCTTAGGATTTCTATTAACTTCTCATGCTTTATACTGTCAAAAGCTGGTTGGTTTGCCAATCACTTAAATTTTTTGCCTTTTTGGTACAGGTTTCCAATTTCTTTATTTCAATACTTTTTCCATTTCTTTATCTTCCTACCGTCGCTTAGCTTCTCTGATTTTTTTGCTACTTTGTCCTGCTCTCCTCTGCTCGTCTCTTGAGCATCGCCTCTCTCGTTCTCTTTTCCTCTCGGTTCATTCTCACATTCTTGATTGAACCACTCTTCTTTAGTCTCCTTTTTTTGCATAGCATTTCTCTTGTTTCCTGTAGTGCTTTCTGTATTTGTTTCTACATTCCTTCTACGTATTATAATTTTTTTTTATTGTATAATTTTTACATATAAAATGAATTCGTGTTGTTACATAAGAATTAATTATGCATTTGGTCAGTCTGTCATGTTTAGTTTTTAAATTATCACAGTCGAAAACTATTGTTCATACAATCAACAAAATAACTACAGAAAATCTAGCTAGTGCGGAGACATCAAATAAATGAGTATTTTATGAATGGCAGCTATGACATCAGTTCCGTCACAGATTTAGTGATGTCGAATATGCGTTTGCCTCCTTCCTGTCTTTTTATATTCAAAGTTACAGGTACAAAATATAACCGTAAAAATAGATTTTACATGATAATTTATTTTTATTATTTTATTTTACCAATAGACGATTTTAATTACAAAAAAGTGACAAATTTCTATAGCCACCCCCATGATAATAATTTGAATATTGTCACGTAACCATCGTCGTAAATGCATCATAGTGGGTGTTCCAACTGCCATTTTTTCACATCCTGTGTGCATTTTTGTAATCGAGTATCGGGGGTGGTTTCATTTTGTTCCTTATGCTGTGGGGAATTAGAAAAATGATGGTGGACATCTGGGACACACGCCTGGAAGGAGGGTAAATTACTATTTTATAAGAAAAAATAAGTTTAAAAAAAGCAGAATGTTTATTTCCATGTTCTATATCGCTCACATATACTTCAGGTTACAATGTAATCAAATAAAATGACAATTGCCGTATTGAATTCAGTATGGCAGGTTTTATTTTTTTATTAAAAAAACTAAACATGTAGAGTATCAAATTAAAAGTAATCAATTTTACAATGCAAGTAACAAAGTTACACAATATTTGAAGGCCATAATAGTTATTTATGTATTAAGCTCATAATAGGTTTATAGCACGTGGGAATGTTTAAAGCGCGACATAAAGTGGAGTGCTTTAAATTTCGCGAATTTTTGGTGTTGAAAAAACGTCAAGACTTCTGCATAGCGAGAAGTGGGAAGAATCGTACTTTCAAAATGGCCCTGAATTGCATGGATATGTTCACTTTGATGTGATTCATTTGTGCAGTGAAGCGTGCGAGCTGTGAGTTGAGATTGTCTACATTAGATGAATTCAATAAGTACTTTTTTGCAATGAACTAACGTAATTATAGTGCACTATGTGCTTGGAACGGATGAAGCACTCAACCAGGAAAATCGATGTATGAAAGTAAGTGGTGGAATTGTAGGAATAACACGAAATGTACAATCTCCAAGCATATTCCAGTCCAAAGCTAGCAAAGATTCGTTCTCTAAGCCTAACACCAGGTAACACGGTAAAAGCTAACGACCATCGTGAGGTAACCTATGCAACATCAACTCATTATGGGAAGATTCTGCGGTTGTAGATGAATTGGTCAAAGTTCACACACTGAAACTTATATAGAACACCCGGACAGTAGCAGATTTGACCTATGATGTACAGGATTGAAGCCGAAGTGAATCAAATCTGTCCTTCTGAAGAAACACTTATCTTCTGCTTAAAACAAAGGCACATTTACAGCAGTATAGAGTCATGGTCTGATTAGCAGTGTTGGCACGTTGGGATAAAAATTTGGTTGCTTTCTACCGTGAGCAAGTAAAGGCTACGAAAGTAATCATAGGTGAATAAGGTCTTCCCGAGAAGAAGCTAACACAAAAATAATTTGCCATGCATTACACACAACCAAAGGAGGAGCTGAGGTATTGAGAATGGATGAAGACTTGGTTATTTACTACCGTTAAGAAGTAAAGGCTATGAAACTAATCGATATAGACAATATAAGGCCTTCACAATAAGAAGCCGACACGAAAATCGTTCTCCATGATTACATGCACCCAAAGGAGGAGCTGAGATACTGAGAATGGATACAAATTTGGTTGTTTTCTATCATGATGAAATAAAGGCTATGAAAGTAATCAATGTAGACAGTATAAGGAGATCACAAGAAGAAGCTGACATGAAAATCATTCTCCATGCACTCACACACCCATAGGAGAAGCTGAGATACTGAGAATGGATACAAATTTTATTGTTTTCAACCGTGTGGAAGTAAAGGCTATGAAACTAATTGATGTAGGCACTATAAGGTGTTCACAAGATGAAGCTGACACGAAAATCGTTCTCCATGATTACGTGGAACCAAAGCAGTAACTGAGATACTGAGAATGGATACAAATTTGGTTGTTTTCTATCATGATGAAATAAAGGCTATGAAAGTAATCAATGTAGACAGTATAAGGAGATCACAAGAAGAAGCTGACATGAAAATAATTCTCCATGCACTCACACACCCATAGGAGAAGCTGAGATACTGAGAATGGATACAAATTTGATTGTTTTCAACCGTGAGGAAGTAAAGGCTATGAAACTAATTGATGTAGACAATATAAGACCTTTACAAGAAGAAGCTGACACGAAAATCGTTCTCCATGATTACATAGAAACAAAGGAGGAGCTGAGATACTGAGAATGAATACAAGTTTGATTATTTTCTACCTTGATGAAGTAAAGGCTATGAAACTAATCAATGTAGAGAATATAAGGTGTTCACAAGAAGAAGTTGACACGAAAATTGTTCGCCATGATTACATACAACCAAAGGAAGAGCTGAAATATTGAAAATGGATAAAGATTTGGTTGTTTCCCACCGTGAGGAAGTAAAGGCTACGAAACTAATCGATGTAGGCGATATAAGGTCTCCACGAGAAGAAACTGACACAAAAATCATTCGCCATGAACTACACTCAGCCAAAGGAGGAGCTGAAATATTGAAAATGGATAAAGATTTGGTTGTTTCCTACCGTGAGGAAGTAAAGGCTACGAAACGAATCGATGTAGGCGATATAAGGTCTCTACTAGAATAAACTGACACAAAAATCGTTCGCCATGAACTACACTCAACCAAAGGAGGAGCGGAAATATTGAGAATGGATAAAGATTTGGTTGTTTCCTACCGTGAGGAAGTAAAGGCTATGAAACTAATCGATGTAGGCGATATAAGGTTTCTACGAGAAGAAACTGACACAAAAATCGTTCTCCATGAACTACGCTCAATCAAAGGAGGAGCTGAAATATTGAAAATGGATCAAGATTTGGTTGTTTCCTACCGTGAGGAAGTAAAGGCTACGAAACGAATCGATGTAGGCGATATGAGGTTTCCACGAGAAGTAGCTGACAGGAAAATCATTCACCATGAACTACACTCAACCAAAAGAGTTGCGATAGTGAGAATGCATAAAAATTTGGTTGTTTCTTACCGTGAGGAAGTAAAGGCTACAAAACTGTTATAGGTAATGTAAGGCCTTCACGAGAAGAAACGAGAAACACGAAAATAATTTTTCATACACTACACACAACCAAAGGAGGAGTTGAGATGTTGAGAATGGATAAAAGTTGGGTTGTTTCCTACTGTGAGGAAGTAAAGGTTACAAAACTGATATAGGCGATATAAGGTCTGCACGAGAAGAAGCTAAAGTTTCAAAATTAATCGATGTAGACGATATATGGTCTTCATAGGAAGAAGCTAACACGAAAATCATTCTCCATGCAATACACTCAACAAAAGGAGGAGCTGAGATACTGAGAATGGATAAAAATGTGGTTGTTTTCTACCGTGAGGAACTAAAAGCTTCAAAACTAATCGATGTAGACGATATAAGGTCTTCTCAAGAAGAAGCTGATAAGAAAATCATTCCCCATGCACCAACACAATCAAAGGAGAAGCTGAGATACTGAGAATGGATACAAATTTGGTTGTTTTCTAGCATCAGGAAGTAAAGGCTACGAAACTAATCGATGTAGGCGATATAAGGTCTTCACGAGAAGAAGCTGACACGAAAATCATTCACCATGAACTACACACATCCAAAGGAGGAGCTGAAATATTGAGAATGGATAAACAGTTGGTGGTTTCCTACTGTGAGGAAGTAAAGGTTACAAAACTGATATAGGCGATATAAGGTCTTCACGAGAAGAAGCTAAAGTTTCAAAATTAATCGATGTAGACGATATATGGTCTTCATAGGAAGAAGCTAACACGAAAATCAATCTCTGTGCACTACACTCAACCAAAGGAGGAGCTGAGATACTGAGAATGGATACAAATTGGGTTGTTTTCTAGCATGAGGAAGTAAAGGATATGAAACTAATCGATGTAGACGATATGAGGCCTTCAAAGGAGCTGATGCGATAATCATTATCCATGCACTACACACAACCAAAGGAGGAGCTGAGATAAGGAGAATGGATAAAGATTTGGTTGTTTCTTACCATGAGAAAGTAAAGGCTACGAAACTAATCGATGTAGGTGATAAAAGGTCTTCATAGACATGTAAATCATTCTCCATGCACTACACACAACCAAAAGAGAGTGAGATACGTAGAATGGATAAAAATTAGGCTGTTTTCTACCGTAATGAAGTAAAGGCTACGAAACTAATCGATGTAGGCGATATAAGGTCTTCACAGGTAAAAGCTGACACAAAAATCATTCTCCATTCACTACACACAACTAAAGGAGGAGCTGAGATACAAGAAATGGATAAGAATTTGATTGTTTTTAAAACAGGTTTATTGATGCTGGAACAGAACCTTGCAATGGGACAGATGAGGAAAATTAAACACTTAGGGCCGGTTGCAGAAAGCAATGTTAAGTCTGGTGTTAGCTAACGTCGCGTCAAAGTGAACAAAATCACATCAAATTTTGTTTACTAATGTATTAGTTACCATAAACATTTGAGATTTGATTCGTTTTTGTTCACTTTGACGTCACGTTAGCTAACACCAGACTTAACGTTGCTTTCTGCAACCGGCCCCTAGTATATCATTGCATTTTTGGAAAGCCACTTCAGCGCTGTTTAGGTGGACAAGAGAAGAGAGAGATTGCGTCACTTATATTTTAAAACAAAAATATTCTCAGCACCTGCATCAAATGTGTCCAAAATAAAATGTCGTACTGAAATATGCTCATAGTCAGCACTCTGATAAGTGAGATTACTAGAGACCTTGATGATGATGTAGACTGTGAAGAAAATTATATTGAAGACAAGTGTCTGAAGTCTTCTTAGTTATTTCACTTTTTAGCAAGCAAACCAGGTTATTGTTTGGTAATTACTGAAGGGTGGGAAACGTGTTGAAGGAGGTTTTGTATATAGTATCGTGTGTTGCAAAAAAAAACTCATGTAAGGTAGGGCTTGGAAAGAAAGATAGAAAATCTAGTCGTGTCTTAACTGAAGTCTGTAGGTGAATGTCAGATTGCAATTTGTTTATGAGCACATCTGTCACTATGACAGGTAAAAGTTTACACTGCAGTAAGTGTAATTGCATCAAGCAAAAAGGAAAATAAGATGGCATGTACACAACGAGTGTAATAATCATTACGGTCAATAAAAATTGTTTTTGTGAAGTGTTTTGTATATTTTTAGGAAAATATTTCAAGGTCAAATGTAATTTAGTTCTCTCGGACTTGGTAGTTCATTTTCATCAATGGGTATATCTCAAGTTACGGCAAACTTCATTTTGATCATGGCATGCTGCAAATGAGTTTTTTTTTTAAACACAATATATGAAAATAGACATTCTGCTTTTTAAATATTTTTTTTCTTTTAAAATAATATCAACTGTTAAATTAATTTCTGCCTCCTTCTCAATCACGGATCCCAGATGTCCACAATCATTTTTCTAATTGTTTACATCATAAGGAACAAAATGAGGCCACTCTCGGTGCTTGAATTACAAATTTGCACACGGGACGTGGAGCTGTCACTGTTCTATTTAAATGGATTTAACTTTTGGATCTGTTCATATACTTTTACATTAAACTTGAAAGTTTACACAAGACAAAACATATTTCTAGTGAATGTGAGCAATGTGACATGACCCAACATAACAGTGCAATAAAGTAACAGAAGTCATCGCATGATAGTCGCTCTACGTCAAAAGCAAGACGGTGTTCTAATGTTATTGGTAGATGTATACTCAGATTTTAAAAAAAAACAATTAGAGTAGGCCTTGACCAGATTAAAGTTGTGTTCTGTAGCTAACGTCAAACAGACGTGAGACTTGCAAATAATTAGTCACTTGAAGCATTTTACATCAAAAGAAACTGAGCATGATCTTTTTAAAGGTTAAGTAAGCACTTGAGATATTTCTTGGTCTTTAAGATTTTTTTATACATTTTTTTAGATAGTATTCATCACTTTTTTCCATACTGTGATTCTGCTGTCAATATGAGTTTCAACTTGAAATCAACGAAGTTGGCATTTAGGTTAAACATTTTACAATTCAAACTTCTTGTTTTATTTCAAGATTTTTAACATGCAGGGTAAATTTTTCCATTGTGAAACGACAGCAGGTAGAAGGGTGGTTAAATCGGATTGGCTTAATAGCCTACTAGATTTTTGTAAATAATAAATGCTTTGTTTTATTTTTTAATTGTACAATTAGCGAAGATTCTTGATGAAAATATCTTCTTGAATTGTTTATTTAGTTTGTTTTTAAGTTAAGGTTTGAAGTTGCATTTTAAAATAAAAACTATAAATTTTTAAAAACAGCATCTAGAATTATTTAATTGTGGTCAGTCATCTTAGCCAATATTTTTAAATTACAATATTGACGAAGGTCGCTGCCGACTTTATTGTCATGAACTAACAACTAACCATATTTTTACGCAGTGGTGACAAATGTTGCGTATAGACAGTGGCGTTACAGTTATCAATTGACTGGCTTATTGGTGCACACAGTTGTACATGAAATCCACAAGAAAAATTTGATAATTTTGTTTAGAAACCCCAAATGGATAGAAAATTACAAACTAAAAAAACTTTTTCAGTGAAATTACATGCGTAAAGTACCTAAAAAGTAACTTGTGACACTTAAGTCTTTTAATTATTGCTCTGATCAAAACAGGAATTGACTGAAAACTGTCAAGGTCATTCCATAATACATTGTGAAGTATTGAATAATCACTAGTAAGCACTGTTTTATTGTGCAACGGGTGTTCAACAAAATATTGTGTGCAAAAACAGGTCGCTTTCTTATTTCTCACTTTCAGGAATAATTTACAACAGTGTCAGTGTGCTCTATAGATAGTGCTAAAAGTGCACTCAACTCTCGTACGAACAAGTTACGATTCTGTCGAAACATTTGACTCGCACATTTCAACAATTTCATTGATGGCTGCTGTCAATATACATATTTAATAATAAATTTGTTTCGATTAATGAATGAAAGATAAAGTTTTAACCAATTTCTTGAGGTGGGTGAGTCCTCATCGCGTCCTGTGTAGCATTATTAACATCCTTTTTCTTTAAGTCTTTCAATACTTTCCAGCCATCTGGTCCTTGGTCTTCCTCTTGTTCTAGTCTTTCCTGGAATCCATATCGTAATCACTTTAACCATCCTCTTCTCTTCACACCTCATGATGATCCCAAAACTCGGTATTTGTTGCGTCTTTATGAAGCTAGCTCTGTCTTCACCACCCATTTGCTTTGCAGTTCGTTTTCTTCTGTGCTAATGGATCCAAGTATTGTTCTCTCCTATTTTCTACTCATCTATATTGCCTATATGTGGTCTTTTGTTCATTACTGTGGAGGCCATAGTTCTTTGCTTCTTTGTCTATTTTTTCCAATATATTTATCAGCTTCTTCTTTAATCTACTCATCACCAAGTCATCAGCATATGCTAATACTTGTCCGCTTTTGTTCCTAAATGTTCCTCGCCTATTTCCAATGTTTCACCTCCTTGTTTATTCTGAAGATATTAGTTTGCACTTCTGGTTGCTCTTGAATTAGCTTTCGGTCATCCTGATTAGAGTTTGAGAAGACTCAGGCATATATATGTATGTATTATCTGTAACCTCTTTTACCTATCGATGTAGAGGCTGGTGCTTTGTACGCTTGCGTCTGGCGGTGCAGTACTGAACTTGCCTCTGTTTCGGGTTACAAAGTTGAAGCGCGCCTTTTGAGCTTGCATAGCAACCATTGTGTTAGGTGTGTGTATGCTGGTGATGTGTTGACGTCGTTACTCTATCTCTTAGGTCTGTGGTTTCGAGTAGAACACAGTTAATTTGATGCCCAACTGTGAATGGTCTAATACCGGTCGCCAGTCTTTCTCTTGACTGGTTGCCTCACGGTTTCTGTACACGTGTCGCAGCCCTCTTAATCTTTCTGCTCTCACACTGCTCACATGTTCTCTTTCTTCACACTTCACTGATATTCTTCCCTCCAAAGATGTTTCTAAGTACTTTTCTCTACCACATATTAAGTCAATTTTGCTGCTCCACAGTCTAGGTTCATGCTTCACATTCGTAAGTAAAAGTTGGTTTGATTATGGTTTTGTATATTCGCAGTTTTGTGGGCTCACACATTCTTTGATGGGTATTTCGTCTGTGCCATCTGTTCTTTAACGGTTATATTATTTTTTCAAAACTTGGTTCTCTACAAACTGATTCTGGCGATGGTCTTCGCTATTTTCTTTTTCCTCTACCACACTGTCTTTTTGTACATTCCATAGTTACTAAAAGTATTGTATCTAGCTTTCGAACATATTTTCTGGATCTCCAATTAGGTTCCCCTCTTTATTTTTACCGAATGTACTTCAATATGTACCGTAAAAGTTTCTGATTTGTTTGGCATTATGTTTTCCTTTCACTTTTTCTACTCTTTTGGTGTTATATTCTCTTTTCTTCATATTGTTTCTTTTTTTCCGCTATTGTATTTTACATCAGGTGTATTTTTGCTTTTGTTTGTTTTTCTATTATTGCCTTCTTGCGCTGTTGGTCAAACAATTCGTTCTTTCTATTTTCATTATCTATTGCCACTGCTCTTTTGTATCTCGCTCTTCTTCACTCGACATTTTTTGTTTGATATTCCAAATGTATTTTTACCTTATTCCCTTATCGTTGTTCTTTACTCATTTAGTGTGTTAGTTTTTATTTTGGGCATTTTAAGAACTGCTTTTATCTGGGTAATTAACCTCACTTTCTTATGCTTCCCTAAGGCTACCAACCGTTTCGCATTGAATGGGACAGTCCTGCAATAGCAGTACTGGTCCCACATTCAAATATGCATTGAAATCGTCCTGCAAAATGTCAAATGCATCCCGCTAGTTCTACATTTCTTGGTATATCTTATATTTGTAATATATTGCTTCAAAAATTGTGATTTTTTATTTCGCGTTGGGCATAAAATGCATTCGTATGATTGAATCTGCCCATCGAATGGCGGCTGTAGTTCATGTCACCCCTCTCTCGTACGTGTGTCGCATTTAAGATGAAGACACCCCTGTATTTAATTTATTTTTTAAAGTAGATATTTGAATTTCGGTACAGAGGTAGAACTTTATGAGCTGCATTTCATAGGGCACGCAATTCAACTGTCAGGTGTAAACCCAGCCTACTGCAATTTCACGAAAATTGCAATTTATGATATTTTGCAATGTGTTAGATATCGAAAAAAGGTAGATACATTTTAATTTTTAGTAATTTTGGACGAAAGACGAATTTTTTATCACTAAATATTCTAATTTTTTTTCTTAAACTAAGAAGTTCAAGTGGCATTTTGTTGTTGTGCTAATGGAATTGACTTTAAACTGATGTTTCGTACAAATTGCTATTCAAAACTGATAGAAAAATTCGTACTTCGTAGCTCAGTCGTCGCACAAAATAAAAAGATACAGTTCAGCTTTACTCTAGCGTGTAAATCAAAAGAAGCTCAGGTGAAACGAATCAGGTCTGTTATACCATGTCCCGCATTAATACTCGCAATAGTTGGCAGCCTTATGCTTCCCTCCTATAAAGTACATTTTCATTTGTTAAATTTTGTTGTGGTGCTAATGGAATTGACTTTAAACTGATGTTTCGTACAAATTGCTATTCAAAACTGATAGAAAAATTCGTACTTCGTAGCTCAGTCGTCGCACAATACAAAAAGATACAGTTCAGCTTTACTCTAGCGTGTTTAAATCAAAAGAAGCTCCGGTGAAACGAATCAGGCCTGTTATACCATGTCCCGCATTGATACCCTCAATAGTTGGCAGCCTTATGCTTCCCTCCTATAAAATACATTTTCATTCTGCTAAATTTTGTTGTGCTAATGGAATTGACTTTAAACTGATGTTTCGTACAAATTGCTATTCAAAACTGATAGAAAAATTCGTACTTCGTAGTTGTTGATTCCAAGGGCAAAATCTGGCAACCCTGTTAATTTCTACACAATTATCCGATAATGCTTGTAGCCAACGACAAAATCCACGAACCAGATAATTTTTTGCAACTAGACGTCGGACTAAGAAATGAAATAGCCGTATTTTAGCGTTGTTATGTGTTATTGGCGCAACGAAAGCGAAATAACTTGGAAATTTGGTGTTTCAGGTCGGCAACAGTAGCAGCAACACCCAACATCAGCAGGACTCGTCCGGCGGCGGTGGAAGCAGCTCAAGTATGAAATGAGGCTGGCAGCTCCTTTAGGTTGTCTCTAGGTCATATTAAACTAATTGTACGGAGACGAAGTTGCCGCTGCGGCTCCCGAGCCCAACGGGGAGCGGAGAGGGCCGCCGCGTTCCGGGTCTTGTTTTGGTTGATTGGTTTCTGTGCAGTGTTCCAAACACTATAAATGTTAGATGATGATATATTCTATATTCTATGTTACGAGTTACTAAATTATTTATTATTATTACCATTACTATAACAATCTTATTACGACATTAATTTGTGAGCCTCGTTTAATTGAGCACTGACTGTGTTGACAACATATATAGTTAGCGGGTAGTGGTGTTGGAGTGTCCTCGGGAATTTCACGGTAACGGTTGGTATTGGCTGGTCGCCCCGCGCGACGATTTGGCGATTGACGGCTCGGGCGTTCCCGAGGAGCATCCTGCGGGTCGTCGTCTGGGTGGCCGAGGTGGGTCGCGCACGCGCCCTCCTTCGGGCCGCCACCCGCGACAACAAAAACATTCTTACAAACAAATGTGATTAGATCTTATTAAATTATTTTTTTAAGTTGATACGATGTTAGCCTCGAAATTTTATATGTGAACTACTTATAAAGAGTTTATACTACAATATTATTATTATTTATGTTATTATTATTATAAAGGGCGCCCCCTCGGCGGAGCCCCCACCCCCACGGGACTCCCTCGAAGCGCTTCGTCCTGGAAAAAGTACAAATTACCACGTGAGGTGTACATGCGTCCGATGAACGAAATTATTTTTGAAAGACAGGGTCCGGGTCATGGGGCTGCCGCGAGGGGGCGCCCGACGTGCAGTTAGCGTTGTAGTGTGGTGTACAATGTTTTCTCGTGCCGACTGTTTGTTACAAGCAAACTTTCACCTGGGTATGAATTCATGTGCCTTAGGGCAACAGAGGAATTGCGGTTGACATTTTTGGTAATAATCCAATATGGCATTCAACTTAAGTACAAAATGGTATTAACGAACATCTTCAGGGACGTGGAAATACTCGAATAATTATTTTTAAAAATATACCAACCTTCTAGTTCTCATAACTTAACTTATCAGCTGTAGCTGTTTCGTATGTACCTACGATCTGTTTTTGAGTCTGTCTGAGTCCTCTTTACCACCCAGGTAGTTCGATATATCTATGTTTTTAATGTAAATTCCGAGAACCCAGTGTTTTTTACTTATAATTGGCCAACTGGAGGCGGTGCTTTACTCTTCGATTTTTTTCTGTTACTTGGAAATTTTTATAATTTTTCGATAAAAATTCTTTAGAACAAGGTCTGCTACTTCTTGTTTAAAAAGATTTTTGTAAGAAGTATAGCTTTTGCTACTAAAGTTCTGAGTTGAAGCACATCATTCTTAGTCTGTTTTCGAGTTGATACTAGTTGTAGACCCGTATTCACAGGACAAACCACATAGAAGTCCATTGGATCATCTTGACACAAGACATGGCTTTCTTGAAATTTTGTTTCAATATGCTCTGTAAACGTGAAGTAGATGTCTATAGACTATGGTCTATAGTCTATAGACTATGGATAGAATATAGTGTCTAGTCTATCGACTATAGAATATAGTGTCTATAGACCATAGTTCCCATGCTCACACCCACTTTGAGGTATGCATCGGTTGAAATAAACTACGTTTGAGATCTTTGCCGAGTGCATTGTGTCCACGTAGAGCGTATACCTTGAGAGCATAATGGAAGGAAGCAAATAGGAATCACAAAATATATTTTTAATGGGGTAAGAACAATTAATTCAGATATTAACAAAACGGAAAGAAGACGAACAAAGTACTTAACGTGGAGTTTAAAAGCAATGATGGCCGGTAGTGGTCGTCTTGGATTATTGTAAAAATGCCAGCCCATTTTTATGTTATGAGGCCACTTAAATTTGTAACGTGGTGAAATTTCAATTTTAACATCCAATCTGCACGAACAACACTGCATCAACATAGGAGACCGCACTATTACGTGTTACTCATTTATTTCTGACGTTATTCGTTGAACGAAAGTTTTTAGATTTTTATTTTTGTAGCCCTAGTCAAGAAGTCGATCTTTAAAAAAGGTCCGGCGTGTGTCCGCGGGCCCTGCCGCGTCCTGGTCTCTGCGATCGCCCTCCGCCATCCTTCCGCGGACACACGCCTCTTCAGGCCCAGCTTTTAGTGACGTAATTATTGAAATTAATGTTGCAAAACTGAGATAATGATGTATCAAATACTATTATTACCGGTGGGAGACTTTTAAATTGTGTATTAAATACTGCTGGACATTTTTAAGTACATGCACTAGTTTGAATGTCGCCGGCCTCGGGGGCGCGCCTCTGAGGCTGGTCATCGATTTAGCCATCGCCGTTACTGCGATCCTTTATTTTGTTTTTAAAACGTTGATTTGGTGATACGATCGTTTCAATCGCTTCCTTGAGTTGCCCCCGATCGCAGTAACGACGACAACTTAGTACCTAATTATTATTTAATCCATAGTAGCGGGCGTCTCCCCCGCGGTTCGGTAGGAATCGCGCGGGAGACGGTGCCGTACGGGTGCGTCTGTCCAAATCCC
Source organism: Agriotes lineatus (assembly GCA_940337035.1). Classification (NCBI taxonomy): domain Eukaryota; kingdom Metazoa; phylum Arthropoda; class Insecta; order Coleoptera; family Elateridae; genus Agriotes; species Agriotes lineatus. Next base: position 14,922 of record CALNHX010000107.1, on the reverse strand, counting down.
AGCTTTCGTGCGGTGGGAGCGCCGGAGATGGCGATCGCACCCGCCCTAGATAAGGTGATGTGTTCTTTAACGATTCATAGATGTCGTAAGTACATAGGTATGCTTCATTAAGCTGGACACGAGGAGTTTTTGCTCACGTTTGTCGTTTATCAAAACACACTGTGGCATGCATGACTATGTTAGTGCTCATACTGTGATATACAACTAAAAATATAATCAAATCGATTGGGATCGCGTTTGTTGTGATTGGGTGCCGAACGTACATTTTGAGTCCCCGCTTTTGGTTTTCGAAGTCATTGTTTTCAACCGGGCGGCATTGCTTTAGAAACGGGGACTTCCAGTTTGAATTCGAGAGGGAAACGAAGATCGGACGGTGGAAACGAGCGCTTTTGATAGTTCAACAAATGTGACGCCAAAATTTAGCCGAGTGTTGGCCATGTCATCGTCGTCATAACTGTGGTACTGCCGTACGAGGGGTGCCTCACGCGTGTCCGGGTTGCAGCCGCGCCGGAAGGTGCGGACGGTTCGGAAACATCAATGCGTGTTGCGGTAGTTGGTAACATTCACCACCACGGATCCTCACTGTTGCGCTGCTAATGCGCCTTCAATACACTGTCATTATTTATATTGAAATGTTATTTTAAAACATTCAGTTACAAAAAATAAAACATTTCTAAAAACTGGTGTATGTACTTCTTTCTTTGTTATCGAATGTGTTTTTTTATGTCTAGGTTTGTTTTTAGGAAGCTTATTGAAAGTTCTGTCAAGTATTAGAATGATCTTTTACAGTAAGTTGCATTGTATTCAATGCAGTATAATCAGTGTACATAAATCAAACAAGTAGAGACACTCACTTTGATGTCAAAATACTTATTGGAATGACCTTGAACTGCTCCTGGGATGGGGGTACTAACAGATGGCGCCACTACTTTACCACATCATGACTGGTAGCAGAACCAGTAACTGGCTCTGATTGGTAGAACTTTGTTCTGCCATCTGGTAGTTAAGCTTAGAAATACCCCCTAAGTCACTGTCTAAGGCATTCTAGACAGGTTACAATATTTGGCTTGAGTGTCTCTACTTGTTTGATGTATGTACGCTGATATTATGGAATTATTTATTGTTACGAGTACTGGTACTATTTTTTAATTTTATCTTGAGAACTATTTGAACAGGAGAGTAGAACAAAACTCTGCGCCGATTATTGTGATTTTTATTTCACAGAAGTTGTACTTTCAGTATTTCGAATTGAATAAAGCATCGCAGTTTTTATCTTGGTAGTATTCATATATTCTTGCCAGACCGTTTGTCGATTGTATTACAACAGTTTAACATCGTATGTAGTTTCGGAATTTTGCTGTATTCATTTTATCATGTGATAGTCATGAAGCAATGAACCCCTTTAACTATCACATTGGAAACTGTTGACTCGTTCATTTGTGACATTGAATGACTGTTAACTCTGTGTGTACAATGGCAATATCTAAATTGCAGGGTTAAATTATCAACGACTATTGATGCTAAGTTTATGACTTCGTTGAAAGCGAGTTTTAAAAACGAAAGATTCCAATAAGTACCTAAGGGTAGTATCTTGTACTGTGGAAGAGGTAAAACTGTACAATCCTTACCCTGTTATTATTCAGTGAAGAGTATTTAAATAAAATAGAACAAAGTAGTCTTAACAAAATAGCTATTTGTGCAACAAGTGCTAAAAGTGAATGTTTATGCACGAGACATGTCGGGGGCAATGGCGCTTTTTGCACAAGTTTGCACATAATATTTTTCTACGGCCTTAAATTTACTGTTATTAATCCATAAATGTCGATTTGCATTTGTGACAGTAATAATTTATGTCATAGTAAAGAGATGTCCGTGACGGCGCAGGTGACTTTCTGCAGCCGGTAGCTGTCAAAGTTAGTTATCAAAGGTAATTATAATAGTACACATTTTACTTTATTCATTACATAATGCTTTAATTATTTAAAAAACACTACCTTTAACGAAAGAAGTAACTAGAATAACTTTATAACATTCAAAACCAGCTGTTTACTTTTAGCACGTGCTAAATGTAAACAGCTGATTTCACTTTTGGCACGCTGATGTATAGAGAGCAGAATTATAAGCACAAAAAAATTTTTTTAAAACCCTTAAAACGCCCCAAAAATATTTAAAAAAGCGTTAATGTAAGCAAAGAAAGCATTAACTCTTACAAAAAAACTTCATCATAAAAACGTCATAAATGAAAAAAGAATAGCTATTTATGCAACAAGTGCTAAAAGTCGACGTTTATGCATGAGACATGAAAATTATGAAACGAAGCCGAAGGCTGAGTTTCATAACATGTCTCGTGCATAAACGACTTTTAGCACGCGTTGCATACAATATTTTATCTACGACCTCAATTTTACCGTTATTAATCCATAAATATCGATTTAACAAAGGTTTGCATCTATGACAGTTAGAATTTATGTCATAATAAAGAGAGGGCCTTGGTACGCGGGCGAATGTTTGTGAAACCAATACTGTCGAAGTCATTTATCGACTGTAAATACACGAGAGGTCTTTTTTATCCGGATAAAATTGATTTTTTTTACTAGAATTTGGTTGCTTGGTAAATTGACGACACAAACCGCCTATGATAAAAAAGCGAGTCCGAAGGACGAGATTTTTTATCTGGGGTTTGTGGAGTCAATTTACCCAAAAGAAACCAAATTAGAGTTAAAAAAATGAAATTTTATCCTGGAGAAAAAAACCTCGAGCGTAATTCGATGAGATAATTTAATGAATAATAAAAAATAATAGCTAGAGGTAATTATGAAAAATTCAAGAATACATTTATTTATTTAAAAATTACAATTATTAAAAACACAATGATTAAAAATTAGGTTCGAGAAAGCCTGCCATGGAAGTTTGCACACATTTTATCCAGTAGCAAAGTTAGGGCTAACTTTATCCGATGTCAAAGTGATAAATACATCGCGGCTTATGGGATTTTTATATATGAATTCAATTATCAAAGGTAATTATTAATACTACACATCTGACTGTATTCATTACATAACGCTTTAATGATTTCAAAAACACTTTACCAGTAACGCACGAAGTAACTAGAATAACTTTACAACCACACTTCCAGTTCGAGATTGTAGTTTTATAAACCTCACTTCACTTTTAGCACATGGGCTAAAAGTAAACAGCTGATTTCTTTAAACACGCCATATATGTAATACTTCTATATGCCGTGTCGAAGAGAGAGGATGTCAGAGAAAATTGAAGGACAGAATGATTGCGATTTGTGTGTAATGCGCAAGCGCTAATTCTGTTTGGCTGCCAGTTATACGATCCGCGTGGTACGACCATATATCTAATATATATATGGGTACGACACTATCCGACGCCGAAGCGAAGGCGATTTCACGAGCCACGAAGTTACGCGCGGAGATTAGCGCACGCGCAAAGGCAGGAACTTGCAATCATTCTGTCTCACTTCTTTCGTGAACGCTAGCATACAGCGCTTAAATAGGAACACGCCATATAGAGGTATTACATATATATGAAACACGCTAAATTATAAAACATCACTTTTAGTGAAAAAAGCTAGCGCTAAAAGGCCTACTTTTAGTGGTGGTTGTAGATAGAACTATTTTATTCATTGTACCTACTTAACTAATAACAATAATTCTGAAAAAAGTATGTAATGTGACACTAAAAAAATGAAATGCAATCACAATTCATAGAAAAACCTTTAAATGTAACACAAAAAATAAAATAGAAAACTTGGGCACCAAAAAATTTGTCTTTCAGAAAACTATAAATTATTAAATATTGTTCTAAATGCTATTGTTAAATTTTGTCACCCTTTACTTAAAATTTTCTTATTTCTACATCAACATTAGTTATTGGAGCATATTTTAAATTTGCTACAATAGTCTGATAAATCTCAAAATCTTCCGCAATTTCGCCTGCCAAAATTGTGAAAATTTTATAGCCTTTTTTGAAAAAAAACTTTACATTTAACCCTTTAACGCACAAAAGTCTGGGACTTGAAAAAGTAACAATTTTTCGTTATTTATTATGCATTTGGCTTATAAGATAATAATTTTTGGTATCAGTATGTCAAAATTTTTTTTAGATTTTTTGAAAATGGGTGGTACATATATGTACCAGAGTGCATTTGAGTCGATATCACATTAAGTTCACTGGTACATATATGTACCACTTAGGTTTTTTTGTCCAAATTGGTTGTAGACCAAGCAAAGAATACTTACACACTAAGTAAACTTCTTTATTAACTTAAATGTAAAGGTTACAGTAAAAATTTACATGTTTCTAAGGTTAGATAGAAATACAATGTACTGGGCAATTTGCCATGAACACTGATCATAATATATAACTGGAAATCAATTAGCTCTGATGAAAGGGGATAAAGCACTCAAGGCACAAGGCAACATTGCACTGTGTGCAGATTATGTTTGATCGTTGCTGTTTGGTCTTTGTGCTACAGTAGCAACACCTCCTCCTTGATCCTTTTGCAGGAAGATGCTGCCCCACGTTGTTCAATCGAATTGCATTTGAAGTAACCGCTCGACCGTTAGGATCGTTTCTTTTTCGTCCTCTGCCAGTTTGAGAAGGATATCCACGTTTGGTTCTGCCTGAATAATCTGCTATTAGTGCTGAGGCCAACGTTGAACGATAATGCAAATGGGATAAAGGTTTAATTTTTTGACTGGAATTCTTCAATGTATTTTGATAAATGATGTAGCTGTTTACAATGCAAGACTCTAAAGTGTAATAAAATATTCTCATCCACCACCTTCTGCTCTTCCATGAGATGTTATATGCGGAATGAAGCTGATCAAAACGATCAACGCCTCCCATATATGTGTTATAGTCGCCCACAGCTATAGGACAGTTTACTGATTGTCTGGTGCCGTCCTTCTGTGTTCTCAGAACTCGCGTTGCTTCTAAAGGATTATGTATAGTACTTATGACTGCCACTGATTTCCTTCCTCTATCTTTCCACTTCGAATTCACTAACTATCATGTCTTTATCAGCTTTGAGTTCTGAAGTGGGGAAGAATCTACGCGTTTGCCTAATAGTACCACAAGAAAATAGTTTCTTTTTTAGAAGTCTTTGTGCAAGAGGCAAGGAAGAAAAAAAGTTGTCAAAATAAAGACAGTACCCGAGTCCTTCAAACATAGTTACCAAGTTGGAAACCACTCGCTCTCCAAGAGACATTTTCTTTTCAGATCCCTGTTCTGCTCCTTCGTATAAGGACATTCCGATACAGTAGCCGGTCACAGCGCAAGCAATAACCCAAACCTTGAAGCCACGTTTAATGGGTTTCATAGGCATATATTGCTTCAATGTGCTGCGCCCCTTGTATTTGACCATAGATTCGTCTATTGACAGATTTCTGGATGGATTGAACAGTAGTTTGAATCTTTTACTGACGTATTCCAAAAATGGTCTAATTTTATAGAGCTTGTCATAATGGACTTCGCCTTTTCGCTGCATTAGGTTATTATCATTCAAATGTAAATGCCGGATAATAGTTAGGAAGCGTTTTAGAGGCATCACACCTTGAATTCGTGATACAGTCATATTGCAGTCAGAACTCCAATAGTGTCGCATGCTAGGCAGAGTGTGAAACCCCATTACTATCAAGATCCCGATAAAAGCTTTTAGTTCTTCCATTGATAAATTTAGACTTTTGCTTCTCTGAGTGGCATACAAATTAGACTGATCTATAATATATTGCAAAAATATTGGTGATAAGACAGTCAAAAAAATTTGAAGGGGCTTGTGGATATCAACTTGGCATTGCTTCGATATCCCAAATGGTTGATCAAAATCAAAACTAGCAAATTTCTCAGGCGTCTTGGATGTTTTACTCCAAGAAAAATTTTCATCAACAGGACTACTTTCGTCCTCTTCATTTTCGCTCAAACTTGCCGCAAGAGTCGGTATAATAGTATCATCTTCATCTAAATCCATGCTTTCTCCAACTTCTTCCTCTTCCTTATCAGAAACTGAGTTTGAAGTTGAAATTTCTAGTGGATGCCGATCGTCAGCGTCCTCATCACCCTCGGCGTTAGAATCTTCAGCCATTTCATCAGTAACACTATCAGTAATTTGGCTTAGGAGGTAAGCTACATCTGCCGGATCTTCCAAATTGAAGAACTTTTTCGTATCCATTCTGTATAAAAATTCTCGCTATAAACATTCATAAGCAAAGCACGGGGACATGCATATCTTACAACTCAGTTCTGAACTACTATTTTCAGTCAAAACATACGTAATTTTTACAAAGAACTTTATATATTATCTTGACCAAAAGAGCTAGCTTAAATTTGATAACTGAATGTGAAAGCCCACTAATTTGTTATTAGAATCCCAAATTTACAAATCTCAAATCCTCATAGTTTTATAAAAACTCAATTTTTACCAAAACCTTGTAAATCGGTAATCATAACCTCAAATTACGGTGTTTACAGAAAACCATAATTTTGTGAGTATGCCAGCAACAAACAACGATGATTATAATGTACAATATGCAACAAGTAATAAACTTACCTACGAATCCACGGCCTCCTGGATTAGTGCGAGACTGACGTCTCTACGCGGCTCGCCACATTTGCATAATTTTTGTGATTCTGAGGCCAACGTACTTTGGCGCCATCTGTTGGGTTTTTGATAAATTATCTGTAACGTAGGCGTGACTTTCTAGATTAGTTTTAATCCAGGAGGCCGTGGACGTATGCAACCAATACCAAAGGCACAAGCGCAACGTACTGTAGCGCCTCTACAAACCAGAAAAAACGCCTTGAACTAAAAATGCGGCGGGCCGCGCAGAGACGTCAGTCTCGCACTAATCCAGGAGGCCGTGTACGAATCCAAAGTAGTCGCACACTGGCCCACAAAAACAATAAACAACTAACGAAAACACGTGAATCACCTGTGCAACTCCCTGCACTTACATTGGTACAAATGCGTACCACTTTTTATATATTCATTCATAGATGGCGCTAAAGCAAGAAAGTGGCAAGGTTGGTAAAACTGAAAGCGTGTTTAGGAGGTTGCCTCGTTCCCATTTAAACCCATAGTTTGATTTTTTTCCCCCGCAAAAAGTAACTCATGACGTCATACGAACCGCGCGAAATTTAAGATCGTAATGTCAAATAACTGTTGATAACCTTTACAATGCCTGTGACTTGTGCAGTGTCTGGTTGTTTCACTAATTTATCAACGCAGCAAAAAAGGATAGGAAAATACAAAATATGCAAGAAAAAATAAATTTATTAAGAGCCATTTACACGAACAAGAATTTCTGGTACAGTGACGTTACAAGTTTTCTCTGTCTAACATTCACGCGTATTAGAAAGAGACAAACAATGTCTTACAAGTCCGTTCCTACAAGAAAACTTTTACCGGCAAACTGGAACATGCGCTACTTTCTACAAGTTTTTGTTAAAAGTTCCGCCTTCGCGCAAGCGCATTTTTCGCAAACCCGTAATACCAACCTGTGTCAATTCGTAAACATAACCTCTTCGTTGTGTCAGTAAACACAACTTTGTTACATAATTTTATGTTTTGTTCTTGTCTCAAAGACATATTTACGTTAAAAATGCGGCAGTGGAAAAGAGAATAAATTCAATTACTGATACAATTGTATGAAAACTACGAAAAGCAACTATGCTAGCCTACAGGAGAGACCTATTTTTTGAGGTTATGTTTCTATTTAATTTTAAATAGATTGGTATGACTGCATGACAGCCAGCTGCAAGTGAATTTACAAGAAAAACTTGTTCGTGTAAACGGTCTTACAATTTACTTTTAACTGGACTGGTAACGTCTCTGTACCAGAAATTCTTGTTCGTGTAAATGGCTCTTTAAGAACAATGAGCTGTAAAAAGAAAATTAATGTCGCAAAGAGTTGCAAATGTGCTAGTATCTTTCCAAAAATATTTACGCCTTCTCAATTACGAAAAATAAAAGGTTCTAGAAATATAAAATGGACAACACAGGATATTACTCAAGCTTTTACTTTGAGATATTTGAGCAAGGTGAGTTACATATATCTAAGAGAATCCATTACCAGGTTAATTGATGATCCATTATGTTATAACATATGAATAAAATGATAAAATACCATACCTAATTACCTAATAGTTTTTTTATTAATACAGGAATTTCAACATTGCAACGTTGGGCTTCTAAAATGAACATGCAGCAGGGTTTACTGAAAACTGTTTTTCAGTTCCTAAAAATTGCAGAAATAACTATGTCAGAAATAGAAAAGTTAGTAGTTCTTCAATATGATGAGATGAAGGTTGCTGAATCGTACGAATATGTCAAAAATGACCGGGTAGTTGAACCTCATTCACAACTGCAAATTGTAAATGCTCAAGGTTTAATTGGAAAACGGAAAACTCCTGTTTTTGCCGACTTTGTTCAAAGGATGACTCCACAAATCCTACATGTTATAAATGCGCTGTACCACATAGGTTTTAAAGTTATCGCGTGTGTAAGTGATTGCAGATCAACAAATATTTCACTGTGGCGTGATTTAAATGCTCCATATGAAAACCCATTTATTACACATCAATTGACTGGTTCCAATATTTACTTCTTTGCGGATGCCCCACATCCTCTCAAGTTAATTAGGAATTGGTATTTAGATTCAGAATTTGTACATAATAATTGTGTTATTAATAAGCATACATTACATCAGTTAATATTATCAAACAAACAAGAAATCAGTAGCTGCTTTAAACTAACAATAAATCATTTAACTGTCGAAAGCCCTAAAAGACAGAATGTTCGTATGGCAGCAGAATTATTGAGTCATACAACAGCAATAGCGTTAAGACATTACTATACCGATAATAATGCAGCAATTGAAGTTTCCAATTTTATAAAGCTTGTTAACTCATGGTATGACATCATGAACTCGTATACACCCGATCACGACCTAATTATTAAATCTGCATATGGTAAAAATATTGATGCTCAAAATGACATTTTATATCAAATGTATAATTTGGATAGCACGGTCATTTTCAAGAGAAAAAGGGTCATTCGAACATTTCAAAAAGGAATCTTGTTTTCTATCAATTCGTTAAAACATTTATAGAGAGATTTACATGGACTATATGGTGTAGCTTACATATTAACGCACAGATTAAACCAAGATTCGCTAGAAAATCTATTTGGCCAATTGAGAACACAAGGTGGTTTAAACGATCATCCTACACCCACGCATGCTCTACAACGGCTGCGATTAATTATATTGGGAAAATCTACCAACCTACAAATTAATTCAAATATCAATCGTTGTTCTGAAAATTATATTGTTGGTGAAGTTAGAAGAGAGTCTGGCGCTGAGATTCCTGCTGAAGATTCATCAACTTCAAGCTTATCAGATACGTTTGAAAACATGGAAGTCAAGAAACCCCATGACGTCGGTCTAAGCGATTATTTAGAAAAAGACTGTCTTCAATATTTAGCAGGATGGATAGCCGAAACACTTCAAACTAGTCTCCCTCATCTGAGCAATCACACTTATAGTTTACAAGAAAAACAAGTAGATAATTTGGTAGTACTCCATGGGTAGTACATTTGTCCTATGGTGGATTAATTCAACCTTCTGATGAGTTTTTTACCCTGATTAAAAATTTGGATAAGGAATTTAAAAATTATATGTCTTCCGGTTTAAGTAACCCAAAGAAAATTGCAAAAAGCTTATTAATAAACTCAAAATTAAATATTATGTTGTCGATATTATATTGAAAATGTTTGTTAAACAGCGGATATTTATTAGAATGAAGTTTTTAAATTATAAATATAGTGAGCAGAAAATTTTAAATTCACGAAATATCACACTGGAAATAAAATGTATGTATCTTTATTCGCTATCTCCTTCGAAAATAATGGACCGATTAAATTGTATGATAGTTTAAAATTTTGCTAATTTTTACTTAGATCGTAGGCCGGTTTTTATTTTCAAAATAAGTACGAAAAATTAAAGTAAAATGAAATTATATTTAATTTAATTAAATGGTATAATTTTAAATCACAAATACTCAATGCTCATCTATCAACATTTTTGTATATATAATTGGTAAGGTTGTATGTGTTTTTGATTGTAACATGTAACACCCTTTCCCACCGAAGCGTAGCTTGGGTGATTCACTAGCTTAATGTAAAACTACACGTTGCTATCAGTTATAAAAATGACGAATGTTTGTTCATTACTTAAATAACTTCATTTATGAATTTATTAAGATAACTTAAAACGAACATTAACAAAACTTACTAAAAATGTACATTTATTTAAATACACTATAACTCAGCAAACTATCTACAATATAATTAATCATTATCACAAGTGTCATCAGATTCTTCATCGTTGACTTGTATTATTATTGAAGTAATGTCTTCTACGTCAAAACCCACTTCCCTGCCCGCCCACTTCTGTATAATGCCCTCTGCCTGTGCAACACAATTTGACCACGTTTCAGCTGTTACATAACGCTTTTTGCCACATATTTAGGGTTTTTTCTTCACCGTACCCATCTTCACCTATATGCTTATTATAATAAGTTTTGGCAATTCCCCAAACATCTTCAGTGGGGTTGAAAATACAATGGTAGGGAGGAAGTCGGACCACAGTATGTCCATACTGTTCAGCAAGGTGGTCTGCGACATACGTTTTTGGAGGTTTGTGTCTGAAAAAAAATCATTAGTACTTTAGCACACAAAATTCACTTAATATACTTACTGTACAACCAACTGCAATAATTCCATTGACCGACTTGCTAACCAATCAATAATATGTATCTTGTTTTTTCAAACTAGCATTGGGCGTTTTATCGTGGTATGATAACTTGCGTTATCCATTAACAATAATTGATGGCTCCTCCAAATTTTTCAGAAGTAGGTGTTCGAAACATTTTAAAAATTTTCCTAATTCATTTCCCCATGGTAATCCGGGTTTTTTGTGCTCGATGTAAATATCAATGAGGCACCAGGAATAAATCCATCTATCTCACAGCATGAAGGACGATATATCTTAGAAAATAGATAAATAATATTATTTAAATTCAGTTATTAAACTTATGATGCTAACCTTTTTCGATCTGATTTTAATTTTTTAACGCTTTTTTATTATCATGTTGCCATGACCTACAAACAGTGCCATTTTCGAAAATCCACGTTTCGTGTAAGTATACAAATTGTGACGGTCTTTTCCTGCTGCAGATTTTTAATGTACTTCCTTAAAGACACCACTCTGTGGAAAGCAAATGTGATCCAACTCCATGAGCCCTCTGCGTGGATCATTCTTTTTCCAGCGGAATCCTATATCTTTCAGGACCTTTTCTAACGAAGATATTCCTCCCTTGTAAATATCTTTCCTTTAAAATTCGCAATACAGATGTCCGAGTAATATCTTGTTCTAACAAAAAAATATCCTTACTTGTAATGTTCAGCAATAGAGAGTAAATGATTCACTTACTGTTTTGGTATATTTCATAAACCACATTTCTTATGGCTACTCGATCGAAATCGTCAATGTCCACTACGGGCTGAGTTCTATGCTTTTTCTGCTTCGCGCTTTTGATATGTTTATTTGATTTTACCGTCTGTGAAACCGAACTAACGGTTGGTATACATACTTGCAAGGCATTTGCAACTCTCTATAATAAATAAAACACTATAATGTAATAATACAATAATTATACATTTATTCCACAATGTAACTAACCTCTTGTACAATAGCTAAAGCAATCAAGGGTCCTTCATTATTGTCGCGTTCTTGCTCAAAAAAGCTTATTAGGGAGGCTATAAGCTGTTTTCACTGCTTACATCAAGCTTTCGGCATTATTTCCTCTGCATAACACACGTAAACGCAATAAATAAGTTTTAAATAACTACAAAAAAAGCGCAACTTATAACAATCCACGTATAATCTCAATAAGTTAGGTTAGAAATATAAAGTATCTAATGACGTCACGAGTTACTTTCCCCCCCGCCCCGCGAATTTAATTTTTTCGAATCTTGAGTCAACCTTCTAAACACGCTTTCAGTTTTACCAACCTTGGAAAGTGGTACATATTTGTACCTAGGAGCGTTACCTAGACTAGCACAAGCCTGTAAGGGTCATTTTCAATAGATAATACTGCGCTAGTTGAGCTCTAAGGCAAGTGGTACGTATTTGTACCAGAGTCCTATAAAGGGTTAAAAAGAACTACAGGCAGACCTCGCCGTTCGCGGGGGTTACGTTCCAGAAGAATGCGGCAAAGCACAAAAGCACGATGCACAAGTAAACACATAAATGATAAAAACGGGGTTAGGTTCCATAAACTAGGTTTATTTATACCATGCAGCCTCAAAAAACCAAAACTTTTCTGTGTTTTTTGTCTGGCAAATTTGAAGCAGAAACTTTACGCTTTGAGGACATGGTTTTCCGTTTTTTAAAATTAAACTCAATTGAATTTTCAGCAGAAACGCTGGAGAAGACAGTAAAGCTTGAACTAAAATTCCATACGCAACATAAGTCTGTCACTTGAATCTAGAGCTCGAATGTTAATTTGTTTATTCAAGTTATAATTTTACAATTTATTTCAGGTCCAATTTGGTAAGAAGAGATTCAAAGGAATAGGCTCGATAAGTATGTTTACAAGTTCGTGATAATTAATGTTTTTTAGGTGTTCATGACATAAACCGCATACGTCTGCTTTATTTACTGACGGTCGGTCTTATAAAGGTCACTAATCTGACATTAACTTTAAATCGTTGTTAAAATAAACAAAAGCCCATCAAAACGTTGGCGCTGATGACATATTATCCATTAGTAAACAAATGTTTATGCACTTTTGTTTATTTTAACAGCCAATTAAAGCTAACGTCAGATTAGTGGTCTTTATAGGACCGGTCGTTAGTGTGTGAAAGTTGAAACAGTTGGAAATTTCATTCGCGAGCGGCAAAGAAAAGGGAGAACAAAGGTGCCCCGCGTAAAATCAAATCAGCAAACAGCGAGGTCTGCCTGTATTATCCATTTATTTGACATCCGCACTGTCAGTGCCAAATTTTAAAAAAATGTCGACTATACTTCCAAAATAATGTATTTTTTATTAGACTGTACATTAATTTAGTTATTAAAATGTCAACAAAAAAAGTTGAGTTATTCCGATTATCCTATGTGTATGACTGGTATAACGGTTATCGTTTGAAAATGTTAAGAGAAATCTTATTCACTTTTTCATGTTGCTGCTATCCGCTTCTTTCATTATCAAAATCGTTTATGATAAATTAATACATTGGCAATGGATTATTTCAACTTCAATTTGAAATATTTGACACCTCTTGAAAGTTCTAGATTTGCTAGGGGCACCAATACGTAAAGCTCAAAATCACTTAGTGAAAAATAGCAGTGGTGCCAACATACTGTCTGTCACTTTGACAGTGCGGATGTCTAGTAAATTGATAATATTTGACCAATTCGTCCAGGTTAGAGTTACTAGATAGAGAGAGTAACGCGATTGGTATCGCCAATGTATTTGGCTCATAAATGGCGGTTTGTAACTTTAGCCACTTCCAAAGACGTGATTTCTCAACTTCCTGATTTTACGCCAAGTGATTGGCTAAATTTTGACATTTGACGTCGGACACTTGTCACTTCACTTTTCAGTTATGTCAATTTGTTAATCTTCGGTCTTTGTTATCTTTTTGAGCTTCGGTGAATCGAAAATGCCAGGGTGTTGTGTGGCTTTTTGTAAAAATCGCAGCGAATCTGGTTTTTGACTGTTTCAGTTACCATAAGGTGAAAAGAATGAACAAAAAAGGCGTAAATGGTTGGCATTTATAAACGGAACTAATTTATCTTCAGGAGCTCGTATTTGTGAAGTAAGTCGATATATACCCACATATATTAGCAGATTACAACAGATTTGCAATTAATTTGAATCGTTAATTAATTGTTCTTCAATAACAGGCACATTTTGAAAAAACCCAATTTGAATCCGACAGACAGGATGGAAGAAAACTTTTAAAATGGAAAGCGTGGTTATGCACATTCAAATGTCCCGCCAATTTGTGGACCAACAATGGCCGACTTTCGCGTTACTCTCTCAATCTAGTAACTCTAGTCCAGGTACTGCACAAACACCATCTTTGAAATTATTTTTAAAAGGTGCTTTCATTGGGAACGTGCATGTGACAATATTTATCCAAGAACATTTTGAAGTCACTATTTTGTCATTCTTTCAGTGGTATGTTAGATTTTGCAAAGATCAAAATTAAACTGTGTTTGTTACCTGAAGTAGATGGAAACAAAATCACAATTGTCTTGTTTTGGATATTTTTTATACTTCTTGTTCTTGATAAAAGTGGTTTTTACATGTGAAATGGCGTATTTTTTGTCGCACTGAATCTAAAATGTTAGTACTTAAATAATTATAAAGAACTCTTACAGTCTTAATATAAGCTTTGCAAAATAATTTTTCATATTTTGTCTGTATTTTGAATTAAAAACATACAAAACGAGGAATAGCCGAGTTTTCAGCGTGTGTGTTAACTAAAATAATTCGAGGGAATACCTGAGTTTTTTAGGTATTTCCAGAAAACCACTGCACTGACTGCGTTTTAGGGCCCTTCACCGTACTGAGGCAAACTGCATGCAAGCAAAAAATATGCTCGCAAATAAACCATATTGAAATATTTAATTACGAAATGATTTAGGCGGAAAATAAATGCCAACTGAAAACTTCAAAATAAGTACTAATAAGCACAAAAATCCGAAATATGCATAAAAAAGTTAGTGTCAAATACTTCAATTTCCTGCAATTCGAAAACATTTTTAGAAATCATTTTCCTGCTTGTAATATTCAGGATAAGCTTAATGCTTAAAAATCCGCTCT